>CAKOGI010000006.1:1200000-1725000 GCA_933228895.1 Platycnemis pennipes | reverse complement strand
AATTAAGAAGTAAAATGTTTACCGTTTCAGATGGCTAAGACCAGGAAAAACAGATTTAGTACATCCTAATGAACTTGGTTATAAAAAAATTATCAACCAATTAAAAAAACGTTTAAACCATTAAATACATTGTTTTCTTGCATTTTAAAACAATCTCTAAAAAGATGTGAAGAAACGAGGGTACTGTCTATTAAACCTGAAGAAATGAAGGAAAAAAATGATATGGTTTGGGAGCACTTTTCCTCGACGGAACGGTTATTTTATCGTCAGCTGGGACGAACGACGTGCTTCTGTACGTAAGGTGCCTCAGAACTTTCTTATTAGTGGGGGGCCCGTTTGTTTTGACGATGTTTTCTTGCAGTACTATGTACTGTCTATTAAACCTGAAGAAATGAAAGAAAAAAATGATATGGTTTGGGAGTTATTGCACTTTTCCTCGACGGAACGGTTATTTTATCGTCAGCTGGGACTAACGACGTGCTTCTATACGTAACGTGCCTCAGAACTTTCTTATTTGCGGTGGGGCCGTTGGTTTTGACGATGTTTTCGTGCAGTGTTAGGTACTGTCTATTACACCTGAAGATATAAGGGAAAAAAATGATACGGTTTAGGAGTTATTGCACTTTTCCTCGACGGAATGGTTATTTTATCGTAAGCTGGGACGAACGACGTGCTTCTATACGTAAGGTGCCTCAGAACTTTCTTATTTGGGGAGGGCCCGTTGGTTTTGACGATGTTTTCGTGCAGTGTGAGGTACTGTCTATTACACCTGAAGATATAAGGGAAAAAAATGATACGGTTTAGGAGTTATTGCACTTTTCCTCGACGGAACGGTTATTTTATCGTCAGCTGGGACGAACGACGTGCTTCTATACGTAAGGTGCCTCAGAACTTTCTTATTAGTGGAAGGCCCGTTGGTTTTGACGATGTTTTCGTGCAGTGTTAGGTACTGTCTATTGCACCTGAAGATATAAGGGAAAAAATTGATACGGTTTAGGAGTTATTGCACTTTTCCTCGACGGAACGGTTATTTTATCGTCAGCTGGGACGAACGACGTGCTTCTATACGTAAGGTGCCTCAGAACTTTCTTATTTGGGGGGGGCCCGTTGGTTTTGACGATGTTTTCGTGCAGTGTTAGGTACTGTCTATTACACCTGAAGATATAAGGGAAAAAATTGATACGGTTTAGGAGTTATTGCACTTTTCCTCGACGGAACGGTTATTTTATCGTCAGCTGGGACGAACGACGTGCTTCTATACGTAAGGTGCCTCAGAACTTTCTTATTTGGGTGGGGCCCGTTTGTTTTGACGATGTTTTCGTGCAGTGTTAGGTACTGTCTATTACACCTGAAGATATAAGGGAAAAAAATGATACGGTTTAGGAGTTATTGCACTTTTCCTCGACGGAACGGTTATTTTATCGTCAGCTGGGACGAACGACGTGCTTCTATACGTAAGGTGCCTCAGAACTTTCTTATTAGTGGAAGGCCCGTTGGTTTTGACGATGTTTTCGTGCAGTGTTAGGTACTGTCTATTGCACCTGAAGATATAAGGGAAAAAATTGATACGGTTTAGGAGTTATTGCACTTTTCCTCGACGGAACGGTTATTTTATCGTCAGCTGGGACGAACGACGTGCTTCTATACGTAAGGTGCCTCAGAACTTTCTTATTTGGGGGGGGCCCGTTGGTTTTGACGATGTTTTCGTGCAGTGTTAGGTACTGTCTATTACACCTGAAGATATAAGGGAAAAAATTGATACGGTTTAGGAGTTATTGCACTTTTCCTCGACGGAACGGTTATTTTATCGTCAGCTGGGACGAACGACGTGCTTCTATACGTAAGGTGCCTCAGAACTTTCTTATTTGGGGGAGGCCCGTTGGTTTTGACGATGTTATCGTGCAGTGTTAGGTACTGTCTATTACACCTGAAGATATAAGGGAATAAAATGATACGGTTTAGGAGTTATTGCACTTTTCCTCGACGGAACGGTTATTTTATCGTCAGCTGGGACGAACGACGTGCTTCTATACGTAAGGTGCCTCAGAACTTTCTTATTTGGGGGGGGCCCGTTGGTTTTGACGATGGTTTCGTGCAGTGTTAGGTACTGTCTATTACACCTGAAGATATAAGGGAAAAAAATGATACGGTTTAGGAGTTATTGCACTTTTCCTCGACGGAACGGTTATTTTATCGTAAGCTGGGACGAACGACGTGCTTCTGTACGTAAGATGCCTCAGAACTTTCTTATTAGTGGGGGGCCCGTTAGTTTTGACGATGTTTTCGTGCAGTGTTAGGTACTGTCTATTACACCTGAAGATATAAGGGAAAAAAATGATACGGTTTAGGAGTTCTTGCACTTTTCCTCGACGGAACGGTTATTTTATCGTCACCTGGGACGAACGACGTGCTTCTATACGTAAGGTGCCTCAGAACTTTCTTATTAGTGGGGGGCCCGTTGGTTTTGACGTTGTTTTCGTGCAGTGTTAGGTACTGTCTATTACACCTGAAGATATAAGGGAAAAAATGATACGGTTTAGGAGTTATTGCACTTTTCCTCGACGGAACGGTTATTTTATCGTCAGATGGGACGAACGACGTGCTTCTATACGTAAGGTGCCTCAGAACTTTCTTATTTGGGGGGAGCCCGTTGGTTTTGACGATGTTTTCGTGCAGTGTTAGGTACTGTCTATTACACCTGAAGATATAAGGGATAAAAATGATACGGTTTAGGAGTTATTGCATTTTTCCTCGACGGAACGGTTATTTTATCGTCAGATGGGACGAACGACGTGCTTCTATACGTAAGGTGCCTCAGAACTTTCTTATTTGGGGGGAGCCCGTTGGTTTTGACGATGTTTTCGTGCAGTGTTAGGTACTGTCTATTACACCTGAAGATATAAGGGATAAAAATGATACGGTTTAGGAGTTATTGCATTTTTCCTCGACGGAACGGTTATTTTATCGTCAGATGGGACGAACGACGTGCTTCTATACGTAAGGTGCCTCAGAACTTTCTTATTTGGGGGGGGCCGTTGGTTTTGACGATGTTTTCGTACAGTGTTAGGTACTGTCTATTACACCTGAAGATATAAGGGAAAAAAATGATACGGTTTAGGAGTTATTGCACTTTTCCTCGACGGATCGGTTATTTTATCGTCAGCTGGGACGAACGACGTGCTTCTATACGTAAGGTGCCTCAGAACTTTCTTATTTGGGGGGGGGCGTTGGTTTTGACGGGGTTTTCGTGCAGTGTTAGGTACTGTCTATTACACCTGAAGATATAAGGGAAAAAAATGATACGGTTTAGGAGTTATTGCACTTTTCCTCGACGGAATGGTTATTTTATCGTAAGCTGGGACGAACGACGTGCTTCTATACGTAAGGTGCCTCAGAACTTTCTTATTTGGGGAGGGCCCGTTGGTTTTGACGATGTTTTCGTGCAGTGTGAGGTACTGTCTATTACACCTGAAGATATAAGGGAAAAAAATGATACGGTTTAGGAGTTATTGCACTTTTCCTCGACGGAACGGTTATTTTATCGTCAGCTGGGACGAACGACGTGCTTCTATACGTAAGGTGCCTCAGAACTTTCTTATTAGTGGAAGGCCCGTTGGTTTTGACGATGTTTTCGTGCAGTGTTAGGTACTGTCTATTGCACCTGAAGATATAAGGGAAAAAATTGATACGGTTTAGGAGTTATTGCACTTTTCCTCGACGGAACGGTTATTTTATCGTCAGCTGGGACGAACGACGTGCTTCTATACGTAAGGTGCCTCAGAACTTTCTTATTTGGGGGGGGCCCGTTGGTTTTGACGATGTTTTCGTGCAGTGTTAGGTACTGTCTATTACACCTGAAGATATAAGGGAAAAAATTGATACGGTTTAGGAGTTATTGCACTTTTCCTCGACGGAACGGTTATTTTATCGTCAGCTGGGACGAACGACGTGCTTCTATACGTAAGGTGCCTCAGAACTTTCTTATTTGGGTGGGGCCTGTTTGTTTTGACGATGTTTTCGTGCAGTGTTAGGTACTGTCTATTACACCTGAAGATATAAGGGAAAAAAATGATACGGTTTAGGAGTTATTGCACTTTTCCTCGACGGAACGGTTATTTTATCGTCAGCTGGGACGAACGACGTGCTTCTATACGTAAGGTGCCTCAGAACTTTCTTATTTGGGGAGGGCCCGTTGGTTTTGACGATGTTTTCGTGCAGTGTGAGGTACTGTCTATTACACCTGAAGATATAAGGGAAAAAAATGATACGGTTTAGGAGTTATTGCACTTTTCCTCGACGGAACGGTTATTTTATCGTCAGCTGGGACGAACGACGTGCTTCTATACGTAAGGTGCCTCAGAACTTTCTTATTAGTGGAAGGCCCG
This sequence comes from Platycnemis pennipes, assembly GCA_933228895.1. Taxonomy (NCBI): domain Eukaryota; kingdom Metazoa; phylum Arthropoda; class Insecta; order Odonata; family Platycnemididae; genus Platycnemis; species Platycnemis pennipes. The sequence continues at coordinate 1,720,615 of CAKOGI010000006.1, read as the reverse complement.
TTGGTTTTGACGATGTTTTCGTGCAGTGTTAGGTACTGTCTATTGCACCTGAAGATATAAGGGAAAAAATTGATACGGTTTAGGAGTTATTGCACTTTTCCTCGACGGAACGGTTATTTTATCGTCAGCTGGGACGAACGACGTGCTTCTATACGTAAGGTGCCTCAGAACTTTCTTATTTGGGGGGGGCCCGTTGGTTTTGACGATGTTTTCGTGCAGTGTTAGGTACTGTCTATTACACCTGAAGATATAAGGGAAAAAATTGATACGGTTTAGGAGTTATTGCACTTTTCCTCGACGGAACGGTTATTTTATCGTCAGCTGGGACGAACGACGTGCTTCTATACGTAAGGTGCCTCAGAACTTTCTTATTTGGGGGGGGGCCGTTGGTTTTGACGATGTTTTCGTGCAGTGTTAGGTACTGTCTATTACACCTGAAGATATAAGGGAAAAAAATGATACGGTTTAGGAGTTATTGCACTTTTCCTCGACGGAACGGTTATTTTATCGTCAGCTGGGACGAACGACGTGCTTCTATACGTAAGGTGCCTCAGAACTTTCTTATTTGGGGAGGGGCCGTTGGTTTTGACGATGTTTTCGTGCAGTGTTAGGTACTGTCTATTACACCTGAAGATATAAGGGAAAAAATGATACGGTTTAGGAGTTATTGCACTTTTCCTCGACGGAACGGTTATTTTATCGTCAGCTGGGACGAACGACGTGCTTCTATACGTAAGGTGCCTCAGAACTTTCTTATTTGGGGGGGGGCCGTTGGTTTTGACGATGTTTTCGTGCAGTGTTAGGTACTGTCTATTACACCTGAAGATATAAGGGAATAAAATGATACGGTTTAGGAGTTATTGCACTTTTCCTCGACGGAACGGTTATTTTATCGTCAGCTGGGACGAACGACGTGCTTCTATACGTAAGGTGCCTCAGAACTTTCTTATTTGGGGGTGGCCCGTTGGTTTTGACGATGTTATCGTGCAGTGTTAGGTACTGTCTATTACACCTGAAGATATAAGGGAATAAAATGATACGGTTTAGGAGTTATTGCACTTTTCCTCGACGGAACGGTTATTTTATCGTCAGCTGGGACGAACGACGTGCTTCTATACGTAAGGTGCCTCAGAACTTTCTTATTTGGGGGGGGCCCGTTGGTTTTGACGATGGTTTCGTGCAGTGTTAGGTACTGTCTATTACACCTGAAGATATAAGGGAAAAAAATGATACGGTTTAGGAGTTATTGCACTTTTCCTCGACGGAACGGTTATTTTATCGTAAGCTGGGACGAACGACGTGCTTCTGTACGTAAGATGCCTCAGAACTTTCTTATTAGTGGGGGGCCCGTTAGTTTTGACGATGTTTTCGTGCAGTGTTAGGTACTGTCTATTACACCTGAAGATATAAGGGAAAAAAATGATACGGTTTAGGAGTTCTTGCACTTTTCCTCGACGGAACGGTTATTTTATCGTCACCTGGGACGAACGACGTGCTTCTATACGTAAGGTGCCTCAGAACTTTCTTATTAGTGGGGGGCCCGTTGGTTTTGACGTTGTTTTCGTGCAGTGTTAGGTACTGTCTATTACACCTGAAGATATAAGGGAAAAAATGATACGGTTTAGGAGTTATTGCACTTTTCCTCGACGGAACGGTTATTTTATCGTCAGATGGGACGAACGACGTGCTTCTATACGTAAGGTGCCTCAGAACTTTCTTATTTGGGGGGGGGGCCGTTGGTTTTGACGATGTTTTCGTGCAGTGTTAGGTACTGTCTATTACACCTGAAGATATAAGGGAAAAAATGATACGGTTTAGGAGTTATTGCACTTTTCCTCGACGGAACGGTTATTTTATCGTCAGATGGGACGAACGACGTGCTTCTATACGTAAGGTGCCTCAGAACTTTCTTATTTGGGGGGAGCCCGTTGGTTTTGACGATGTTTTCGTGCAGTGTTAGGTACTGTCTATTACACCTGAAGATATAAGGGATAAAAATGATACGGTTTAGGAGTTATTGCATTTTTCCTCGACGGAACGGTTATTTTATCGTCAGATGGGACGAACGACGTGCTTCTATACGTAAGGTGCCTCAGAACTTTCTTATTTGGGGGGGGGCGTTGGTTTTGACGGGGTTTTCGTGCAGTGTTAGGTACTGTCTATTACACCTGAAGATATAAGGGAAAAAAATGATACGGTTTAGGAGTTATTGCACTTTTCCTCGACGGAACGGTTATTTTATCGTCAGCTGGGACGAACGACGTGCTTCTATACGTAAGGTGCCTCAGAACTTTCTTATTTGGGGGGGGCCCGTTGGTTTTGACGATGTTTTCGTGCAGTGTTAGCTACTGTCTATTACACCTGAAGATATAAGGGAAAAAAATGATACGGTTTAGGAGTTATTGCACTTTTCCTCGACGGAACGGTTATTTTATCGTCAGCTGGGACGAACGACGTGCTTCTATACGTAAGGTGCCTCAGAACTTTCTTATTTGGGTGGGGCCCGTTGGTTTTGACGATGTTTTCGTGCAGTGTTAGCTACTGTCTATTACACCTGAAGATGTAAGGGAAAAAAATGATACGGTTTAGGAGTTATTGCACTTTTCCTCGACGGAACGGTTATTTTATCGTCAGCTGGGACGAACGACGTGCTTCTATACGTAAGGTGCCTCAGAACTTTCTTATTTGGGGGGGGGCCGTTGGTTTTGACGATATTTTCGTGCAGTGTTAGGTACTGTCTATTACACCTGAAGATATAAGGGAAAAAATGATACGGTTTAGGAGTTATTGCACTTTTCCTCGACGGAACGGTTATTTTATCGTCAGCTGGGACGAACGACGTGCTTCTATACGTAAGGTGCCTCAGAACTTTCTTATTTGGGGGGGGGCCGTTGGTTTTGACGATGTTTTCGTGCAGTGTTAGGTACTGTCTATTACACCTGAAGATGTAAGGGAAAAAAATGATACGGTTTAGGAGTTATTGCACTTTTCCTCGACGGAACGGTTATTTTATCGTCAGCTGGGACGAACGACGTGCTTCTATACGTAAGGTGCCTCAGAACTTTCTTATTTGGGTGGGGCCCGTTGGTTTTGACGATGTTTTCGTGCAGTGTTAGGTACTGTCTATTACACCTGAAGATGTAAGGGAAAAAAATGATACGGTTTAGGAGTTATTGCACTTTTCCTCGACGGAACGGTTATTTTATCGTCAGCTGGGACGAACGACGTGCTTCTATACGTAAGGTGCCTCAGAACTTTCTTATTTGGGTGGGGCCCGTTGGTTTTGACGATGTTTTCGTGCAGTGTTAGGTACTGTCTATTACACCTGAAGATGTAAGGGAAAAAAATGATACGGTTTAGGAGTTATTGCACTTTTCCTCGACGGAACGGTTATTTTATCGTCAGCTGGGACGAACGACGTGCTTCTATACGTAAGGTGCCTCAGAACTTTCTTATTTGGGGGGGGGCCGTTGGTTTTGACGATATTTTCGTGCAGTGTTAGGTACTGTCTATTACACCTGAAGATATAAGGGAAAAAATGATACGGTTTAGGAGTTATTGCACTTTTCCTCGACGGAACGGTTATTTTATCGTCAGCTGGGACGAACGACGTGCTTCTATACGTAAGGTGCCTCAGAACTTTCTTATTTGGGTGGGGCCCGTTGGTTTTGACGATGTTTTCGTGCAGTGTTAGGTACTGTCTATTACACCTGAAGATGTAAGGGAAAAAAATGATACGGTTTAGGAGTTATTGCACTTTTCCTCGACGGAACGGTTATTTTATCGTCAGCTGGGACGAACGACGTGCTTCTATACGTAAGGTGCCTCAGAACTTTCTTATTTGGGTTGGGCCCGTTGGTTTTGACGATGTTTTCGTGCAGTGTTAGGTACTGTCTATTACACCTGAAGATGTAAGGGAAAAAAATGATACGGTTTAGGAGTTATTGCACTTTTCCTCGACGGAACGGTTATTTTATCGTCAGCTGGGACGAACGACGTGCTTCTATACGTAAGGTGCCTCAGAACTTTCTTATTTGGGGGGGGGCCGTTGGTTTTGACGATATTTTCGTGCAGTGTTAGGTACTGTCTATTACACCTGAAGATGTAAGGGAAAAAAATGATACGGTTTAGGAGTTATTGCACTTTTCCTCGACGGAACGGTTATTTTATCGTCAGCTGGGACGAACGACGTGCTTCTATACGTAAGGTGCCTCAGAACTTTCTTATTTGGGGGGGGGCCGTTGGTTTTGACGATATTTTCGTGCAGTGTTAGGTACTGTCTATTACACCTGAAGATATAAGGGAAAAAATGATACGGTTTAGGAGTTATTGCACTTTTCCTCGACGGAACGGTTATTTTATCGTCAGCTGGGACGAACGACGTGCTTCTATACGTAAGGTGCCTCAGAACTTTCTTATTTGGGGGGGGGCCGTTGGTTTTGACGATATTTTCGTGCAGTGTTAGGTACTGTCTATTACACCTGAAGATATAAGGGAAAAAAGGATACGGTTTAGGAGTTATTGCACTTTTCCTCGACGGAACGGTTATTTTATCGTCAGCTGGGACGAACGACGTGCTTCTATACGTAAGGTGCCTCAGAACTTTCTTATTTGGGGGGGGCCCGTTGGTTTTGACGATGTTTTCGTGCAGTGTTAGGTACTGTCTATTACACCTGAAGATATAAGGGAAAAAAATGATACGGTTTAGGAGTTATTGCACTTTTCCTCGACGGAACGGTTATTTTATCGTCAGCTGGGACGAACGACGTGCTTCTATACGTAAGGTGCCTCAGAACTTTCTTATTTGGGTGGGGCCCGTTGGTTTTGACGATGTTTTCGTGCAGTGTTAGGTACTGTCTATTACACCTGAAGATGTAAGGGAAAAAAATGATACGGTTTAGGAGTTATTGCACTTTTCCTCGACGGAACGGTTATTTTATCGTAAGCTGGGACGAACGACGTGCTTCTATACGTAAGGTGCCTCAGAACTTTCTTATTTGGGTGGGGCCCGTTGGTTTTGACGATGTTTTCGTGCAGTGTTAGCTACTGTCTATTACACCTGAAGATATAAGGGAAAAAATGATACGGTTTAGGAGTTATTGCACTTTTCCTCGACGGAACGGTTATTTTATCGTCAGCTGGGACCGATGGCGTGCTTCTGTACGTAAGGTGCCTCAGAACTATCTTATTAGTGGGGGGCCCGTTTGTTTTGACGATGATTTCTTGCAGTACTAGGTACTGTCTATTACACCTGAAGAAATGAAGGAAAAAATGATATCGTTTGGGAGTTATTGCACTTTTCCTCGACGGAACGGTTATTTTATCGTCAGCTGGGACCGATGGCGTGCTTCTGTACGTAAGGTGCCTCAGAACTTTCTTATTAGTGGAGGGCCTGTTTGTTTTGACGATGTTTTCTTGCAGTACTAGGTACTTTCTATTACACCTGAAGAAATGAAGGAAAAAAATGATATCGTTTGGGAGTTATTGCACTTTTCCTCGACGGAACGGTTATTTTCTCGTTAGCTGCGACGGAAGGCGTGCTTCTATACGTAACTTGCCTCAGAACTTTCTTATTTGGAAAGAATGATATGGTTTAGGACGTTTGTTTTGACGATGTTTTCTTGCAGTACTCGGTACTGTCTATTACACCTGAAGAAATGAAGGAAAAAAATGATATGGTATGGGAGTTTTCTCGACTAAATGGTTACATGTGATTCCCTACACGGTAATGTAACTTCACTGGAATGGTGACAGGGAACTGATAATCTTGTTCCGTTGGTGGAATAGTGACAGGGAACTGATAATCTTGTTCCGTTGGTAGCACTGCCGTTCTCATGTTACTTTTAAATCTTGGGAAAATTTTCGTGGGACAAGGTAACACAAGTGGAATGTACGCCGTTCGACGGCCATGTACAGTTTTCTCCGTCTTCTCGATTATTGTAAACAATTAGAGTTGTTGTGTAAAAGTAGGGCTGTATGAATGTCAATAATGATTTATTTCTATGCTGAGTGTTTGATATTTACTTGCCTACTGGAATTTAAAGGCAGTGGTTATGAGAGTAACGGTAAATGTGAGCGAGAGAGTGACAGTTATGATGAGATTTCAGTGATATTTATTTTACCCAGTTTATAATTCCTAGCTTAATATTTTTGATTTAATTTTGCTATGCCAAATAAAATGCATGAGCATTTAATTATAAACCAATGGTGATATCTCAGTTTTACACATAGGAAAAATAGGTACCTACTCTCTCCTGAAAATTAATAGTTCCCTTTTTTCGCCAAGGGTGTCTAGATGGAAAGGTAATTCACAAAGAAGAAAGGGAAATTGGATTAAAACCTATGTTATGACAAAAAACCTCCAAAATTTTGATGCAATACATGGTACCGAGAGATGCATCGCAGTATTACGTTTGTAAATTTCTACTGGAAAATGAGTAACAATTGTAGCATAAGCTGGAATTTACGCTAAAATATATTTATACTGACGCAAATTCAAGATCCAATTGCTCAGATAATCCTTTCAAATCATCTTAGGTTGGTTAATCAAGGTTCTCGCTTCATCCAGCGATAGAGAGTGGTCAATTTGAATGGTGACTGACATACAGTGTTTTTTGAAGTGATATACATAGTAAAAGTAACCATTTTCCGTCCATAAAAACTTAAATGTCACCAACAGGATTTGTTAGTAACATTTGATAAGTTTTTAGGGATAATCCTTATTTATTTCAACCACGGTCGCCAATCGACCGTCATTTTCTTCATTTGGATTAAGTTGACGTATGTTTTGCTTGCAAGAGAGTATTTCGTGAGGTCATTCCTGTCGAATAATTAACGTTGTTTATCTAGTTTTTCATCCAGGTTTCAATTTTACGAAATAATTCAATTTCACGAAAGTTAATTTCGCTCACTGTACTCATAAGGAGGAAAGTAAATGGTATAATTTTGTCGTTGTCATAGTTTGTTGATCCAACTAGCGTAACTATATTAGTATTTATCGGGAGCTATTGGAAAATCTCACTATTCGTGGATTACGTGTTCTATATGTAGGTTGAGCCTTAGTACCGGTTGTCGTTTATTTGACGTACTAGAAGAAAATAGGAACGACGAGTTCGTGGTGAAACATGCAGTGGAAGATCTGCTACGGTTACTGGTGAGTGAATTGCATTTATTTTCTACCAGTCCTTCACTTGTGTGTCTTTTGTACTTTCCTCTCCCGCACTTGTATTTATACTTTTGTGGGTAGTTGACACGTGGATCTATTATATAATTCCTCATTCAATAAACCGTTGTTGATTTCGAATTTCTCAGGTCGTAAAGGAAGCTTTGTATCACTGGCTGGTTTGTTCCATTTGCTTGGGGAAGTTGAAGGAGTTCCATTTTTTCAAGCGACGCTGCGTGGAGAGCCAGGGAGTTTACGACATTAGAAGGAATATCTGGCCGGTAAACCAACTTCGGAGTACAGAATTTGAAGATGTATGTATGTACCACGTTATAATTTATTAATTTTTCTTTAACCTCTCTTACAATATACCTACATTGTGTGTAAATGTGGTATGGTTACAAATGAGATTTAATGCTGTAATGGGTTTGAGTGCAGCAAGGAGAATTAGATTTGTTAAGAGGTAATATCTTTAATGAATGTGAAGAGCAGTTTCTCGAAATTTAAAGAAATTGATTGAAAACAGCTAACACATGCTAGGGTAGGAAGCCGTTTACATTTCAATGAGGAACATAATGTTGTGCAGATTTTCAGGCAGTGGTAGTAAGTTGGAGACTCCAGCAGAATTAGTCTAAGATGTGTATTTAATATATCACATCATCAGCATACAAAAAGGCACGAACACACAACTCATAGCGTGCACCGGACGTTCCGTAAGCACATAATCGATTGCTCGATACAATCGATCAATCCTAACTCACAAAAACAGTCTAAGCAGACAGAAATTCTCAATACAAGGGAAACTAAAGAGCACAACATATTAATACTTCATCAAATTAGTTGGACATGTTTCTTGACGATGTGAAATGTATATGTTAAAAGTTCTGGGAGTTATGTAAATTTAAGTCACTTTAATGGATTTAAAGAGATGTGTGTTGTGTGTCTCTTCTTTCCTTTCTTCTCTCCTTTCCATAATTCCGAGGGAATTTTATTCTCAATAGGAGACGATGGGCATAAGTTTCTAATATGACATGCTGAACTTATGGCTCCAGCTCACAAGAAAACAGGAAGTCCTGATTGGATAAGTAAACACCTTGCCATTTCTACAATTGTCCTATTGACACGTTCTGACACACCTATTTTTCAGGATTTCTAGGTACACTTTTCCTATGTAGAATACCCTCAGACTTCAAATAATTCTCAAATTCAATACCTGCATACTCTTCACCATTATCTGATTGAAAAGCACTTATTTTTGCCTGTAGTAGAGCCTCAACATCCCTCTAGTATTATTGAAAACACTTGAACACTTCACTCTTTTTTTACTGACAGTAGTGAAGTGAGAGAAATCATCAATGAAGGTCACAAAATAATGGCATCCCCCAAAATATTGACACTGTGCCCTGCCACTTACTTCACTATGGGTGATTTCTAATGGACGTTCACAATTATGATGAGCTATTTTCGGAAATGTCAACTTAGTCATTTTTCCTTTCACACAGGCGTTACATAACTCATCGTTCTTCTTGGAATCTTCTTTCTTGATATCAAGACCTGGGATTTTATTTATAGCACCTTCATGGAGATCCCCTAATAGATCATGCCAGAACACACTTCTGAAAGCTTTAGCCTGAAATACTTCAATTTCTGTATCACCATTATACTCATCACTAACTGAAACATTTTCAAAGTTGTTCTTATCTGGTTCAGTATCTAAATAGTACACATCATTCTCCACTAAGGGATTGAACAAAACATGACCGTCATCATGCTCTCCAATCACTTCATCAAAACTGAACAAAGTCTGCGCACCTTTCCTAGCCAGCTGCCTGACAGACAAAAGATTTACATCCAACTCGGGTACCCAAAATGTATTTTATAATGACAGAGTCCAGCCCCCACAAGAGTTAGCTAACTTAATAACGATTGTCCCTTTCCCCTTTACAGTCAGATGTCCCTTTCCAATCTTCACTTCTCCAGTGGCAGGTTGGAATTCAGCAAAGCAGCGAAGGTCTGGTGTCATGTAGTTAGAAGCACATAAATCCAGGTATCTAACCTTCTGTCTTTGAGAGCAAATCAAAGCAAATGCAGAAATTAGTCCCTTGAACTTTGGCTTGTCCCCTCCTATCTCGTGCCTCTCAGTTGATGCCTCATCTTTTCCTTTCTTCTCCTCCGACTTCTTGCCTAATTTTGGTGGCCCACATTGATAGGAAATATTCCCTTCCCTTCACTTCCAATATTTGTAACATTTTGATCACTTTGCTCCTCTGCTTGAAACCATCTTTGTTATTGTTTGGTCTCAGCTTATTGAACTTCCTCACTCCCAACGTACCGCCTTGCTCATACGACTCAGCAGCTTTGATTCTTCTCTCTTCAAGCAGAAGATCTGATTTCACTGCCCTCGAAGTTAGCCTCTCATCTATCTTCGTAATTCTGACATAAGTCGAATAATGTGGATCTGTCACCAGTCCAGCCAATATAAAGGATGCCACAATGTAATCTTGGAACATGATTCCGTTTTTCATTAACTTCCCACACAGCCCTTGGATCTACCCAGTGTACGCTGAGATATAAATTGACTGTCTTTTCAATGCTCTGAGACATAGCTATATCCATAGATGTAGCTCTCTCATGGATTTCTTCCAATGTGTCCCAACACGCTTTTGCTGACTTAAGATGACTGATATCAGTAAAATACTCTGGTTGCACATGTCAAAAAATGTATGCGTGTGCCTTGTTATCGTTATGGATATTTTCCGTTTTCCTCAGGTCATCTGCACTCAGTCCGGGGTTGATTGCATCTCCAACCACACAGCACGACTCCTGGGCCCATAACCTGTTATTCAGGTTTTCAGGCAGTGGTAATAAGTTGGAGGCTAACACAGAATCAGTCTAAGATGTGTATTTGATATATCATATCAACAACATACAAAATGGCATGAACATGCAACTCATAGCATGCACCAGATGGTCCAGGACGGACAGTAAGCACATAATCGATTGCTCGATACAATCGATACTCAAAAAACCAGTCTAAACAAGTAATTCTCAATACAAGGGAAACTATAGAGCACAACATATTAATACTTCAACACATAAGTTGGGCATGTTTCTTGAAATGTGGAATGTATATGTTGAAACTTCTGGTAGTTATGTAAATTTAAGACACTTTGATGGATTCAAAAAGATATGTGTTGTTCGTCTCTTACCCAGATGCCAAATAGTTATACCAATGGCGATTGGTTTAAGTAATGTGCATTACAGAATACTTAACTTCCACTGCCTTATTTTAGTTATACATGTGTGATGATGTTAGTGTTTACAACACAGTCCTCCTTTTTCAGTTTTCAAATTACTAAATTCAGTTTTCAGGGGCGTTGGAACTATTTTCGCCGGGAGGCCCTTGAAAAGGGCCGCCCGGCTCTTAAGAAAAGGGCCCGGTTCATATGAAAAAGGCCCACATTTTTTGTGGATAGTGTGGATTGGTGGATACTATAATTTTGGTAAAAGAGCACATGAAGGTAGTAAAATATGGGTTAGAAGGGAAAAAGCAAGCTGGAAACAAGTGAAATTTAATTTTTATTAATGAAGACTACTCATTTCTCAGGGGCCCTGGGCAAATTCTGGGGGGGGGGGACTTCGGCCTCCACTCCCCCCACTTCCAACGCCGCTGTTGGGGACAAAACAAAAATACGGTTGTACTTATGGTATAAATAGCACTATAATAACCACTGGCTAAAAACATACCATTTATATGAAACTCATCAATGGTGCAATAACCACCCTGAAACCCACAGTAATCACACTGCCTTACTTTAAATGCATATGTTTAATGATAATAACACTTTGCAACACAGCAAGCAGATCTTCATATGACAAAACTCAGATGGAGACTAGGTAACCATATGGTAAAAGGAATTTCCTATGCAGCTACAGTAAGTTCTCGAATTACGCAGTTAATTCGTTCCAAAAAATTCCACAAGTCGAAACATGACAACATACCTATCATTTTTGAACCATTAGCAGTGCCACTTTTACTGCGATTGGCAGCATTTGGTGACGATTACAGAAAACGCCATCTTTTGAGAGACAGGTAAGTTAACAATGTGACAATTCCGAGAGTAGCACAAGTTCAATCTTTATTTCACTGGATATTGAAATCTAAAATATGTATAATTACACAAAGCATGTATAAATTGCAAATTTGTTGAAATTATCATACTCAGGTGAATGCCTGTTCATAATTGGAATGAGTTCTTACTAAATATGTAGGTATTATGCTGAGACGTTTCTGTTTATGCAGATTCAGCTGTGGACGATTGCATGCTATCAGCTTCTATTTTACGTAGGTACTTGTCCATTGTTGTTTGTGTAGTAGCCCTTTTTTTCTCATCGTAAATAATTTTGTAGCAAGAAAGAGCATCATTTACTGCCTTGGAAACATTTCTGAAATGTTGGGGGTTTTGTCCTTCACATCAAAACTTCCCAATCCTTTCTCAATCAGATGAAAACATTCCACCATCTTTTTTAACTCAAATGTTTTCGGTGACTCCCCTTCGAGTTTTTCTTTGGGAATTTCGGCTTTCTCTCTTTGATTCTCCAGTTCCAGTAAATCCTCATTGAGCAGTTCTTTTGCATCATATTGCAAGAGTTCATGTAAATCATATTCTTCGACATTTAATTCTAAAGTTCTGCCCATTTCCACAAGTTCATCCACTACATTTTCCTCTTCAAATCCCTTGAAATCATGTAAATATTGGGATGTGAGCTTCTACCAAATAGCATTCTTTGTGCATGACTTAATTTCACGCCAGGCAGCATCAATGTTCTTCAAAGCTTCATACACATTATATTCTTACCAGAAGTGCTTTAAAGATATCCCATCGCCTTCTGTAGCCATCACCATTTGCCTGAAGGTTCTCTGTAAAGAATATTTTTTAAACATCTGTATGAGCCCTTGATCCATCGGCTGCAAGAGAAAGGTCGTGTTTGGTGGCAAGTACATCACTTTGATATTTTCATGGTTATCACTAAGAAATGGCGGGTTACCTGGGGCATTGTTGAGCAACAACAATACATTAAATGGAATTTTATTTTCTTCGCAATAATTTTTTAACTCACACACAAAATTATGGGAAAACCATTCTTTGAAAACTTCCTGAGTCACCCATGCCTTCGAATTAGATTTCCACACCACTGGGAGTGTTGCCTTATCAATGTTTTTTAGGGCCCTAGGGTTTTCGCTGTGATAAATTACCAGGGGTTTTACTCTGCAATCCCCAGCAACATTCCCTCCTACTGGAATGGTCATCCTGTCCCTTGACACTTTTAATCCTGGCATGGTTTTTTTCTTCTTTTGCAATTTATGACCGATCCGGCATCTTCTTCCAATACAGACCGGTCTCATCCATGTTCAAAATTTGATGTGGCCGATAATTCCCACTTTCGATTACATCTGCCAAAAACTTGGGAAACTCTGCTGCTGTTGTTGTGACTGCACTGGCAGCTACACCGGTGACTTTATTATTATGTGGTTTAGCACGCACTTTAAACCTATTGAACCATCCTACACTCACGCTGGAAGTACTGCCACTCTCCCCATGCTTGAGTTTCAGATCGTTAAAGAGACTCAAGGATTTTTCCTTTATCAGCCTAAGGCTAACGGCATTCGACATTGAAACTGGTTTTCGATCCAAAAACACAATAGTATCTCCATCTCTTCCATAACTTTGCCCCTTTTCTTCGTGATTATTGTTGACTGAATAGGAGCAGAAGTTATAAGGTGCTCTTTAATTCGACTTTTATCATGTGCAATTGTTCTCACTGTTGACTCATTCATTCCATAAGCACATGCAATTTCCATGAACTTTTCACCTTTGTCATGTCTCTTAATAATCATTTCCAAACTTATAATCTGCCTTTTCTTTTTACCACTCATAGAAATCTCACCACTCTTACGTTTCTCAGCCATTATGAGTGTTCACATCCAAAACACATAAGACGATTGTAATGCTTTTATGAGAAAACTTTCTCGAGCTTGATAAATAATGATCTTTACGATCTCATCACAGTGGAAACCCAAGTTCCTCTGTCTGCTTCAAGAACGTGTTCTATCTTTCCATTTAGCTGTGATGGACAGGAGGCATCATCTATGGAGTAGATAATTAACTACGCGTCTACCTATCTTTTATGGCAACAGAAGCGTGGATAGAACGCAAGCATGTCACCTGCCTAACTGAGCATCCGCGTAACTCCGGATCCGGGTAAGTCGAGAACTTACTGTATAAGTGTATTTTAAGACCACATGACTGATTTAAAGGTCTTCATTCTGGTTGGCTCTGCCATCCCACATGTCTACTCACATAAAATTGACTGTGGGGTTAATAGGTTGTAAATGCTTTCCCAATGCTAAGGTGTTCTCATTTATGTAACTTCATTGCAGTCCAGCTGAAAATTTCTACCGGGTTCAGTAGAGGAAATCAACCGAACTCTACCGTACCCTACTGAACTCTACTGTAGCCCTATTGGTTTCTACTTTACACTGTTCGGTAGCTTACCGAAACTCTACTGGTTTCTTTACAAGAAGCAGAATTACGCTATTGCACTCATGATCACAGGAGAAATACAGCCATTTTGACAATTTGAAGCATGGGAGGGGTGTACATTACAACAAACATTGTCTTTCTGTTAAATAAGAAATAATTTTCCAAGGATTTTCATGATAAGATGAGAAATGTAGCACTAGGTCCTTACTATATTCCCTGAAGTCACTACATTTGTGTAAAAGCTGCAAATTTTCAATGAACATCTCAATTTGGATTCTCCGTTCTGAATTTTGGAATCTGAATTTGGAAGTTCTGACTCAAGGAATGCATATTTCAACCAACAGAAATTCCTAACACAGAAAAACTAGTAAAATGATTAATTAAAGGTTGTAAAATGATAACAAATTTTGGCAGTGAATAAGAATTTTAATGGATTATTCTACCTCATACAAATTGGGCAAAGTTACTACAGAAACATATTTACCTTGTTGGATTAAAATGCATTTGCATTCTATTTTATCAATAGTAATACCCAATATTGGTCCATTCCTGAAATAGGGTTTTAAATACCCTCAATTTGTCAATGGATCTCCAATTTCAGCACTTATAAATAACTGTATGATTATTAGACATTGTTTCGCATTTTCATGAGAGAATATGTTTTATTTCTCCAATTCTTCCATTGCACAGTTTTACCACTATCATTTCAAGCGATCGGCGTGGTTTAAACCATGCAGTGTTGCCTTGCAGAGGGAGCTTGATTTCGCCAGTATTAATACCAATCGATTTAAATTAAACACATGTGTTGAAATATTAGATAATTACTTATTGGATACATTCAGGACATGTGGATTATAACGCGACCAAGTATGAAACTTTACGACACCCCAGTTTTGAAATGCTAACGTTTTATAAAATTGATAGCAACTTTTCTTCTATTAACCCCTTCGTTGGGGAGCAATTTTTTCTTATCCTTCACCTGGTGGGGAAGGAATCCACCAATTTGTTTGGGAAAAAGTGATATTTTTCCTGTTTGTAGTGGAGAATAGAACAATTTTCAGAACTTTTTTTGTTAATTTTCTAAAAAAAAATTTTTTGCAATAAATAATGAAGTTTTGCTAATTTTTGCATCACAAAACTGTATTCATAACACAATAAACATACATGTGGTCATAGTTACATTGGATTTCATTCATTTAACATTAATTTTGCTGTATAACTTCGAGAAAGTTTTTCATAAAAAATTTAAGACGATTATTTTTTTTAATTTCACAGTAATTAGTGCTGAAAAATATAGATTTGATAATTTTATTCCCTCAGGTATTTCATATTAGAAATACATGTATTGGATTCAAATAAAATAAATTATATAAGTGAAATATAATTTTAAAATGTAATTCCTATACAAATATGTAATTGTTTAAACTTTTAATGTTTAAAATTTAAAATAAGATACTGTCTCCGGCGTTACTCGGTGGAACTGCTTCATATTTAATACGAAAAACACTGAAACCCGGGTCGTCTTCATGAAATAAAGTGTGGAATTATAACCAAGTGTTTTTCGTATTAAATAAAATTTAAAAGTTTAAATTTTTTTGACACGTTTTATTTTTGTAATTTTTCAACATTTGGGATACTTAAATGGATAAATATAGTCCTTCTAGATTTTTTCATGCGTTTTAAATTTTTTCGCCATTTTTTTGTGGTATAATTTATTACCGTATATTTTATGGAATAATCAAGGTATTTATGGCTCATTTTCAAAACCTTTTGCTGAATCAAATGAAGTTTTGGTAAAATAAAGGTATGTCATGTGTTACTTAGTAAAACCTATAATTTTTTTAAACTCTAAATTTTAAGAATTTCAAATTTAAACAATTTTATTGCCACACTCAATATTTTCACTAAAATGTTCATATTGTTTGAAAAATCAAAAATTTGATAATGTATGATACAATCGAAAACACGGTGCCGCACATAGTGGGGCATCACACTCGTTGAAATAAAATATTGTCTCTTTTCTTTGCCCCTTAGCCTTGCAAACGACACATCTCTTCACGCCGGTTTTCTCGCGTCTGATGGTGGGTTTAGATTTGGATAGTGTCGGTTTGTGAGTCTTCCAGGTGTTTGTATTTTGGATCTTTTTTCTCTGATCGTTGACTCTTTCTCTGCTGCGGCTTTGCCATATTTCATTTGCCATTTTGAGGAACAGGCCCTCAATAAGTTTCATCCTGATCTCGAGTTGTGATAAATCACCCCCTTGTTTTTTGTATCAAATGATTTGAATACTGTTATATCTAATAAGTGCCGGAAAATCTTTTGATAATATATTTTTTAGTCTCTTTTGGGCCGCACTGTACGTTACTATGCACTGATCAGACAAATCCACTCCTCCCATCGCATCGTTGTAATCAATGCAAGCCTGGGGTTTTCATTTTGTTCCTTCTCCTCTACTTGGGACATCTAACATAGAGGTATCATGCAAAGTACTCAAGGTGCACACACCCCTTTTGTCCCGCCACTTTATTGCCATCAATTTCCCTCGATAGGCTGTAATTACTTCATCTTTTTTCAGCACCTTTTGCATAAAATCTTTAGGGACACTTTACCTGTTCTTTCCCACTGTTCCAATTGCGTCAGTCTCAAATTTTATCAAAAAAATCAAAAAGTTCAGGGCTACTGAAGTAATTATTTATTCCTATTGTACCTATACCCTTGCGAAAGCAAATCTTGAAAGAGAGTGAGTACTAATTTGGAAGGTCTTGTAAAACCTGAAACGCCAATGCCTTTCACTGTTTCAGCGAGTTTGGTGTCCCTTCCCATATACACAAGCATGTTGCAGGCATACCCGGTTTTGAAGTCACAAAATTTAAAGGATTGCATGCCAAATCTTGACCGTTTCTTTGGAATGTATACTTTTCGAACTAGGCGACCTTTCCACAGCAATAAACTTTCGTCAACAGATAGCAACCCCTCAGGAGTGTACTTTCCTTAAATTTTTAGACCAAATTGTCCATGATAGGTTTTATTTTATAAAGTTTTGGGGAAACTTGAGCATCGTACTGGTATTTCTCATTGTTGGCAAAGTACAAAAACTTCAGCAGCAAACAAATCTTTTCTCAGTAATAATTTCATAAAATATAGGCGAAGCCAATAATCTATTGCGAGAAAATTAATGCCCTAATTTCGGCTTTTGTGTTATTCCCTGCAAAAGGAGAATACCAAAAAATAATTTCACTTTCTCCACTGCCTTCTGTCTTACAGCGGGTTCAACTCTACTTTGACCAGCTACTCCTTCGGCAGACACCAAAATCTCTTCCTCTCTCTCATTACTGTCGTCACTTACACCACTAAGATTTAACATCTCTGCAAAGTCAATTTGAGCAAGCCTATTCGCCATGAATGACTATGTTTCTCACGCAAAAATAAAGTAACTTGGTAACTCTTGGTAACTAGCGAACGTTCCGCATGCGTCTGCTCACGACCACGGAAGAAAAGAAACTGTCTGAGGATAAGAAAAAGCGGTGAGAATAATTTTTGCAATGGCTTTTTCGGAAGTAACCTTTCCCTTTTATCGGGGTCCTCAGTCACAGGCACTGAGTGCTAGCGGTCGTAACGGAATAACTCCAACTCTTGGGTGGTTCACCCTTCCCAACGCAAACAAAGCAAAGGAAAGAGAGCCGAACACATTCGCACATACATTTGGGATGAACCAGGCCCCGAATATTCCAAGAACAGCAGCAAAGCAAAGCAAACTGCATGCGGTCGACGCTGGTCTTCCCTCCAAAGCGAGAGATACCAGGGAGGGATTTCCTGATAGACACGTGCATCAGTCCCTCGACTATCTCCCACCTTTTTCGGTGGCACCCTCCCCTAGAAGGAGGAAGTAGGGATGTGGAGGAGGGAAGGGAAACTCGACACATTCATCCCCCATCACCTGTCCCGTGAGTGATGAAAACGAGGCTAGTTTGCAAAATAATACGCTTGAATATTGAAAGCTCACTTCACGGCGATTGAAACAAAAACCAGGAGAAATTTACCATGAACGGCAAGAATAGCTAAACAGCAAGGAAGATCCAATAGTTTATAAAGTGATGTAATGTGGAATAAGAAATGAGCGAATATCTCGTAAGCGTCAGCCAGGAATTCGGAACAATGCTGCACCATTCAATATCAAAATCATAAAGAATTTCACGAGAAGAATCGCCATGAATATTATAAACTTCAGTAATAATAAGTGCATAGTGATAAAAGCAATAATCATGTGTGTATATACACTAATCACGATCTGGATGGCTTGGATAAAGAACTACGTGAAGGGGGTTTATTCAAAAAAAAGAAGCTGAACGTCACAAGGTTCTCCATAGGCATTTACAAATTGCATTTCTCCATCAAACAGACTGTAAAATATGTATTTTTTTTAAATTCCAAATAATTATTGCCATAACAGGAAAAAAGGAAACAATCATTTACAATGTCTTATATAGCACGGAGATAAATTAGCATGTAGTAAAATATACGAAAGACAATATTTTGCAAAATTTGAATTTATTGTCAGAACTAAATAAAAGCGTAGAACTATTTCGTAATATAAATAATATTATATGCCATTTAAAATTTCAAGTGTCAATTATATGTCTAAATAAATGTCAAGTCATGAGATCAAATACAATTCATAGCCTCATGACAGAACAGTGCGAAAATATGGCGATACACTAATCAAATGCAAATAAATTCATGCTATGAGTAAACCAATATAAAAGAAATATATGGTTCACTTAAGAAGCACATAAGTTTAACAAAGGAAAAGATGACAGACCAGAGTCTCATAGCATGCATTAGGAACACGGCGCACGAATATATTTGCCTTCCCCAGCAATATAGGGATAACTACGCAGCGCGCGACTATAGTCGAACAACCCACCTGGGATGAGATAATGGCTCGCGACTATAGTCGCTTACCCCAGTTAAGGGGTTAAAGTTATACACTGAAAACTTACAGAGTACATGGAAAACATATATAGCTATCAATGTTTAAGCTTTGGTTGCAATTGAACGCCTTATTATTGATTTACGAGTCATCAAAGTCGTCGCTTTGCTCGAACACCATCAAAAACCGGCACTTTTTACGTTACAACTGTTGTAAAAATTATGAAAATGCGTTTTAAAAATTTATGTTAGCTATCCAATAACGCAGAATGAAATAAGAAAAATGACAGTGTGATTAGTTTTTCTGTATGCCTAGCTATCAGTTTGTTATTCGTATTCAAACTCGAGTGCACATAATTTCTGCGCCGACAGTAGGTGCCAAGTGCAATAACTGGTGAACATTAAAAGTCATCTTTGGTTTACCATAAAGAAATTGTACCATGTACACAAACTCAGTCATTTTTTCATGTGCTTCATCAACATCCTGAGGCAGCATTGACCTTGACAGCAACTGGTAACTTGCCTGTGCCAACATAACTTCATTCATGCCTAGGCTGAACTTACCTTAAGACATTTCGGTTTGGTATGGAGTAAAAAGTGTTATAATATCATAATATACCAGATACAATGAGGCTCAGAGAGAATACTTCGGCAGTAAATTCGAGACTGAGTGATCGATAGAGTAGACGAAAACTGCGAGGATATTTTTTCGATGAGCGAAGAGTTCAGCTCGGCGAGAGAAGAGACTGATGTCCAATGGTCCAAATATTTTTTTTGGCAAGATGCCTTTCAAGCACGGCAAGCTGTAATACAAAAGCCAGCACTTCCACTCACTAGCCTTCCAAAATTTCCGCTCATTGAGAGATCTTGGCAATCGAGCCACATACTTGGGAGGCTTTATCAGAGCCAACTTATTATTCACAACAGTAATTGATGCTGGGTTTCCAATGTAGAACTCTTTGCCTGCATCTTCAAACCACAAATTGGTTAGCTGTCTGACCACACCAAGACAAACAATGCATATAATCTGGGACAAAACCCTGACAATTTTAAATTCTGGCATGTTAAGAAGAGGAGATGGCCCTTTGACACCCTTGATAATACTTTTCAAATCTACTGCTTTCTTCATGTGTCTCTCCATTTGTTTTTCTGTCCTAGATTAAACAGTCTCTCTTATTGTGTATTTGACCTGCCCCTCCACCCTTTACCCACTATGATAGCACCAACTACACCCAAAGTAACCATTGAATTGAGTAGTACATTGCACTAATGGTCTTGCAACAGAGTCCTCACAGCAGCATAAGCATATAAATCTGCTGTGCACAGATACACCATTTCTTTCCCAACTTTCTCCATCACGATACAGTTTCTTACCCTGGTTAACAAATTCCCAGAGGAATACATTCATTCTTGGTTCTACATTTCCCACCCAAACACCGCACAAGATAAGATGCTTGTTTCTCTCCACAGGTGGAATTTCATGTAGTTGAATGTACAATGGCCACACTGAACATTTAGAACTTTTAAAGAGAGGACATCCATCTGTATTAAATGAATATGAGAAATTGTCTTTGTTGTCCAGAAATTCTCTGGGTTCTTGGAGTTTTTTATACAATTCCCCATCAAATATGTCTTCAATAGCCTCATGGCTGGTTTTGATACGTGAATCACGGTAGTTGCCACCCTTGATGTCTTGGGCCTCAAGAAAGTTTCGCAATTGCTGATCAATGGGCAACATTACAAAGAAATTGGTTTCATTCTGTGACCTACTCTTCCCACATCCTGGACACTGACGAATAAAAAGTTTGTTCCTGGGAGAAGAGACTTACCAAATATAGTGTTAATCATCTCCAAAAGATCTATAATACCACAATATGGCAAAGAGTATCTAATTGAAAAGACAACGACCATAACAAATATTTACCACACAGATAACACAGATTTGTGCTTATCATTTGACATGGGGAATGAGAAATCTTTCCCAAAGTCCTCTACTTCATCTTCCTCACCCTATCAACTGCTTTCTCCATCACAGCTGAACGTTAAGTCTGAGAGAAATCCATCATTAGAGACCTCTTCAGCACCCATATTAACTTCACTGTCACAATCATCAGCACATGATCCTTCTTTCTCTTCATCCAGACAAACATGAGTATGCCTCTGGAAATAAGCACAAATAAGTTACCAACCTGTGAAGTTTTGCAACTTAATATCTAAACCTGATTCTGAAGTGTAACATCTACCCATTAAGGAATTACAAGTGGACTATGTAATTAGTTGGGCTGAAGAAGAAATTTCATGAAAACCCCTACGTTTTGCAGCATGTACAAGAAATTAAATTGAAATTTGAAGCTTTCACGTAGTGGAAGGATTCCATAATAGCAATGAAAAACGTTGTGACTTCCACAATTTTATTAAACGAACTACCGGTTTCGGCTGTCAAGCCATCCTCAGGTACATTAAAATTATTATCAGCGGAACACAGGTTTATATAGTCCGGGAGTGCTATGAGAGGGAGAAGGGTGGGGAGGAGGGAGGGGGTTGGCCGAGTGTGGGGACGAGGGAATCAGGAGGGTTGTTTGGAGGGGAGGAGGGGTGTGGGGCGGGAGAAGTGTTTAAGGTGATGAGTAATAAGGGGGATGGGTTTGGGAAGGTTATGTCATTGAGAAGGTTTTCTCTATTGAGGCTGATCTCCCGAATCTCCAAGGCATCCATCTTCCTTCCCTTTCCAGTAAAATGCAGTAATTCGGGCTGAAAACTGCTTCGGTGCCCCGTCTCCAAGAGGTGTCGGGCGAAGGCTGACGAGTCATCTTTGTTCCTCCAGCATGTCTTATGTTCTTTCACTCTGCATTTGAAGTTACGTCCCGTTTGGCCAATGTAATGGCATTCACAATTTTCACATTTTAACTTGTAAATACCTGATTTACAATTAGGGTCTAAAACGTCTTTTGCATTGTTCAACAAGTTGCCTAGGGTATTGTTATTATAAAAGCATACTTTAAAATTATTCCTCGGGATTCGTTTTGCTACACTGTAAGACAAGGGGCCGATGAAGGGTAATTTACACCATTTGGTTGGTGTTTTTGGCTCAGCGGGGAGCAAGGAACTTGAAATAGAGTAGTTAAAACTTCTAAGTTTCCTATTTAAAATCCGAGTAATTATGGATTGCTCATATCCGTTGTTGTGGGCGATTTGTCGTATAATGTTTAGTTCCTGTGCAAACTCCGTTTCCCGTAGGGGGATGTTAATAAGGCGGTGGATCATGGCATGGAAGGCCGCATGTTTATGGGAATATGGATGACATGAGCTGTTTGGTATGATGGTGTCCGTATGGGTAGGCTTCCGGTAGATAGCATATGTGTGTCTATTTTTCTCTATGGAAATAGTCAAATCTAAAAAATTTAAAATTGGTCCACCGACCTCCATGGTTAGTTTAATATTTTCCCTGTGTTCCGCTGATAATAATTTTAATGTACCTGAGGATGGCTTGACAGCCGAAACCGGTAGTTCGTTTAATAAAATTGTGGAAGTCACAACGTTTTTCATTGCTATTATGTACAAGAAAATTTAACCACAGTCAATATTCTTGCAATTACTCTATTTCTGTTACCCATCCACTTGAAAACGTTACCACATCACACAGTCAATGAAGTTTTTCTACAATAGGTGACTATCATTGTTCCTATCAGATATTAATATCTTTACTATAAAACTAATTTGGCACGTAAATATTAAATGAAATAGTAGGTACATGAATTTTCAAAAGGGTGACATAGGTCTTGAAAATTTTAAATCAAAACGTGGTGAGAATATATGACCACAATTAATACCTTGGACACATTGTTGAGGATATCTGAATGAAATGGCTCTTCTGCTTCCGACGGTACATCATTTACAATATATATATATATATATTATTTAAAAATGCCTCCTCGGGGATGCGATCGATTGGGTCACCTGGATTTGGTCCATGTTCAGCCTGCAAGATCAACAATGGTAATAAGCAAATAATATGCGGTAGTTCTTATATTGCGAAAATAACTGCCTTCACATTCTGAATTTAAAATAAAGGCACTTAAATGGCAAAATATGTTGCCCGTGGCTAGTACATACCTGGAAAAGGTTCAGGAAAACATACGTTTGAATTAGTCAAATCGTCGCGTAGTTCCATGCATTGTCTTGAAGGTAATTCGGGATCATTTTCAGATATAAGACAACAAGAAGTTACACCAGGGTCCTGCAAATACAAGTAAACTTAAACCAAGAACACATATAATGAATCCTAACCAAAACTTGGGGCGAAGGATAGAACATCTTAATGAATACAACTCAACACTGACCAATAATTCATTAAAGTTAAGTTTAAATATTTACTCATTATTTTGTTTTCAAGTTTCAATCGAAGATTGACTTAATTATGTGCAAACGACAAATTTATGGAATAAAATTCTTACCGATAACTCATCGGTGATGTTGATGTCCTCCAAGGTACCATAAAAGTTCGCCCGTTCCAACGAATCAGCCGAGGAACCTGCATCCCTTTCATCCGCATCTTTTTGCTTATTTCTACCCCACCATGTCCAAGGAGGGACGACGATGGTACTTTTCCCTGGTGACTTAGGTTCCAAGTATGACTCATACGACCTGGTACCGGGAACTTAAGGCATTGCGCTTCAGGTGTAAATACAACTATGAAAAATACGACAATACCACTGGATGCCACTCAACATGATAAAATACTTTTCTATACTACTATTCCTTTTAACACCTTGGGTGCCACTCACCACATGCGTTAAGAATTAACGTATGTCAGTTGTTTATTTGAAGTTTAACATTTTTTTCACTCGGTGCGTAAGTACCACTTCCGGTCGATTTGCGACTTGTTTGGACTTGTGGAACTCGTAGAAGAATCATTCTGATCATACTGTATCGTTGTGTAGTTATTACATTTACATCCATCAAGTCGGTATTTTGCTGGAAATCTTTGTGGCAACAGAGATTACTCGAAGAAGTAGACAATTTTGTGGATAAGGTGCACTAATAAGAGCGACGATGTTCGTGTATGTTAGATTTTTGGAAGACGATGTTCGGGTTATTGTGCATAGCTCGCACATCCAAAACTTCACACCCAGATGTACCACTGACTACTCCAAAAATAAAATATATTACGTACAATGGAGTGAATGCGAGAAGGAGAGGATCAAGGTGCGGGAAGGTGAAGACGGTGATGAAGATTTCTACAAATCCCAAATTCTTTTGTTAGCCGGTAAGGCTTTGCTAGTTGAAACTCTCACGTAGTGTATGTTGATATAATTTATAATTACCCAGAATGTGAAATGTCTTACCTTCCAGATACACAGTTGCAACTGCGTAAAGTCATTGAAACATCCCGGGTACCAATTACCAAAATTCATGTATCGGATGAGGAATCCGATTCCGATGTAGCTAATAATGTCACGAAGAATAAAAAGGCTCAAAAGGAGGTGCAAGTGAGGGTACTGGTTGTGTGGTGTTCTGTGCGAGCGAGAATAATTAAGTTTGTTGTCCATTACCGATATACTACATTATGTAGCTTGCGCCTCGTATTACCCTTTACCATTCGGTAACCTTTATATTTCCGTGATATCCCTTCATGCCCTTGATGCTTATGTGATCTCGTAATTTGTTGGATTTTTCAGGCGGTGAAGAAATTAAGGATATCGGAGGCTACTACAGACAATTTCAGGGAAATACTGAAAGAGAAGAAGAAAGAGTTAAAAAAAAACATTATTTGCAAGGCCTGGGTCATCTAAAGATTATGTCAGTGATGACAGTACGAGTGATGAAGATGAGAAACTGGCCCATACTGAGCTGGAGGTGAAGTATAAGAGGGCTATGCTAGCCTACAAGAAAAAAAATTCGGAGGCCACTGCAGCCAAGGATGAGGTGAAGGTACTCCAAGAAAAACTGACGAAACAGGAGGAAGAGGTTCGAACGTTGAGGGCACTGAATATTGAGCTGCAACGAGAGTTGATAGAAAAATTAGGTATGTTTTCTGTGTTCTTGAAGTGGTATTTATTGTATTTCTCCGCAATTGAAAGCTATGGGAACAATTTTTCTGTGCGCTTGTCTTTAAACTCAGGAAAATCTGTTACAGGAACTGTAAAACCACAAGATGAAAGTGATGCTGTGACAATAGACGTGCTGTCATCACATGCTGCCAGGAGTAGGTTTTCCATTGAAAATGGAAAGGTGAGTAGACAGTGGTACAGGAAAATTGTTGTATTTCCCTAAGTTATTTCTTTGTTGGAGAAGCAAACACTGCAACTATCATGGTAGAAATTGTAATTCGCTAATGTGTTGAGTAATATTGAAAGGAAATTTTTTGTGAATACCATTTGAAAGGTTAAAATGCGGTAAGCAAGTGTGGGTTATCAGCATTACTGAACATGGTACATTGTGTAAACTATTTAGAATGTGAGGGGTTTTGGGGTCACATGGAAATCTTCCTTGGGGGAAAAAATGAGCAGTACGTATGATTCTTTTATTAATTCATCAATTGAATGAAGTTATATATCTTTTATCTTCAAGGTTTTTTTGGAGGGAACATGTTTCTGGAAAAGGAGAATCCCTTCACTAAGTGGATTTTTTTCTGGTTAATGGCTACATGAAATCAAAACAGCAAACAAATTAACCAGACTTTTCCTATGAAGTTTAGAAAGTAGATGTTCTACCTTAATGTGAGTGATTCGATTACTCCAAAGTATGCTTCGATTAATTTTTTGTAATTCTGGTAAAACTGAAAGCGGTTATAATGAATTTAACATGTATTTTTATTGGGAACACTTGTTCGCCTGAGGTTGTATGGGAGGCCATCAGGTGGCTGCTGATCAAAAAACTGAAAAATAAGTGTTATATTTTTCAAATACTATCAGATTCAGGAATATAAAAAATATTCTTCACTTACTCGAGTGTCCTCTGCAAATACCTCTGAAAACACATCTAAAATTAAAAATTGGCTAAAATCTTTTAAGTAGCTTCCATAACTTCGCGAGCTTGACCTCTCATGTGTCTGTAAGTTGTCTGATTTTAAGTGGAAGTTTTGAGAAGGCTCTTCAATTGTGGTTTGTAATTTTCTTGAGTTAGTTGAAATATAGTTCCTGTTTGGTTATTTACATCTGCTACTTGTTTTATGTGGAGTTTCCTCACCTGCCTTTAACAGAGTAGGAAAGAATTTTAGGTCTTTGGCAGGGCATGACATAGTGAAACCTATTGTTTCGAAAACTTTACACCACAGCACTTCTCTTTAAAGATAAAGCAAAATTTTGCCTTGCATTCAGTAATCGAAGTGCAAGTGCCACCTGAATCGATGTAGGTTTGGCAGGGTTATACATTGAGCAAGATAATAGTGCATCCAAGGGTTAAAACTCTAGCCAATATAAATAACCTATCCAAAATAGAAAATTCTATTAATATGTTTTAATTATGTTACGGAAGAGTAGAAAGACTGCGTCATTTTGTATGATGATATATACCCTACTTAAATGCATGTGTACGCTATGAAGAAACATTTTACTTTATTAAGTTTCTTAATCTCTGTATGAATAAAGATATTAATTTTTGACATAGGAGGTGATTGTGCTTGTTATATTAATATTAAATGCCCACTAAAATTTCATAGTGATTCAAGATAGAGAATTCTATTAAATATATATATATATTTTTAAGAGGTTATTGAAAGTTAATTTAATCTTAACACAGATTTATTCATTCCTATAGCATACAAATTGTGCTTATCAGGTTTTATTGTTTTTTTAATGTGTTTCTTTTAAACACCCAGGTGGTTTTTTTGGGTCGGGCAAAATAGTAACCACCCAGGAGTCTCCCTTCATTACTGCTACTGTTATTCATTTTATATGGCATAGTGTACAATATTTCTCTTCTTTTTTTCAGGGCCGGGATTGGATGTATGACAATTCTGTGACCTGCAATTACAGTGTAGAATTTGCTGTGGAAAACAAATAAAAGTTTTATTTTTGACCACAGCCTCTTGTGTTTAATTAAACTTGTCAAATTAGTTGTGGAGTGAGAAAAATATATCTGCTATTAAATGCTAAGGGAAATACACTACCAGTCAGTGAAAGTGTTAAACTAGTATTGGATCTTTCTCCATTGCTCTTGGTGATGTAGTGTACCACTGCCTGATGAATCAGGATTCATGTAAACACGGCATACACTTTTGAAATATATGTATTACTCTGTACCTATATGATGTGAAACCTAGATTTGAAGGATAGCATTACCATTCTACAACACTCAATGGAGGGTAGCCCTACCCTCCATTGAGGGTAGCCCTACCCTCCATTGAGGGTAACCCTACCCTCCATTGAGGGTAACCCTACCCTCCATTGAGGGTAGCCCTACCCTCCATTGAGGGTAACCCTACCCTCCATTGAGGGTAGCCCTACCCTCCATTGAGGGTAGCCCTACCCTCCATTGAGGGTAACCCTACCCTCCATTGAGGGTAGCCCTACCCTCCATTGAGGGTAGCCCTACCCTCCATTGATGGTAGCCCTACCCTCCATTGAGGGTAGCCCTACCCTCCATTGATGGTAGCCCTACCCTCCATTGAGGGTAGCCCTACCCTCCATTGAGGGTAGCCCTACCCTCCATTGAGGGTAGGCCCTACCATCCGTGGAGGGTAGACGAAGGGTAGGGCTACCATCCACGGAGGGTAGCCCTACCCACCATGGAGGGTAGCCCTACCCTTCGTCTACCCTCCACGGATGGTAGGGCCTACCCTCCAATGTTCTAAAATACGCTCCGTCTACCCTCCATGGAGGGTAGGCGGTGGGTAGCACTACCATCCGACTACCCTCAATGGAGGGTAGGCCTACCCACCATGGAGGAGTTTATTTTTATCAGGGAAGCACACTATTGGAGATGGATATTCAAATAAAGGTGAGATATGTTTACACAGTTAGAGGAATTTCTATTTCCACATAATATCCACTGAATTTCCACGGTGGGTAATAAGTGGAAATTGAGAAAATTTCCACCTCCATCAAATATCCACTGAATTTCCACGGCGGATAATAGGTGGAAATAGAGAAAATTTCCACCTCCACCAAATATCCACAAACTTAGGTGGAATCCACGTGGATTCCACGTGGATCCACGAACCTGTTCTCACTGGGAACAAGGGTGAGTTGGATGCATGATAAATATTCGAAGTTCGTGACCCTTAAGCTCACATCTACCTATACATAGTTGTGAAATACGGACATTATTAAACAGATGTGTGCGTCATGCCAACTCTAATTTTCATTGCCAAATCAGAATTGCAACAATAAGGTCCTCCAGGTCGAGGTTGGAAAAATTCCGGAAAGAGTAAGCAATACCCACTGTCATAAGATTGCACTAAACTAAATACTTGTTAAATAATTAACATATGAATACCTATTCAGATTGAAGCAAAATTATTTCAAAAATAGCCTCCTATTTGTGTACAGAAGTAGGCCGTGCATTCACTAACTTTCACGGACTGCGTTAACTACGTTTAGAACAACTGCTCTAAAATAATAGTATCTAATAATAAAGGAGTGAATAAACTCACCAGTCAATGTCTAAATAGTTGTCAAAAAAATCCTCCCAATGTAAACAATCTATTGCAAACACAACAGCGTCGCTTCAATCACAATGATCACAACGATAACGGCGTCCACTTATGAACACGATGCGCGCCAGGTGATGACTGTTATGACTGGTGTTTTTAAATCCGTACGCCCGCGCCGAAAACGTAAAAAATGTAAAAAATAAAAAAGTAGTACCGGGTCACATATTGAGGTGGCGCAGTCAAAGATCGCCCCGCCCCTGCTGAACCCCCGTGTACTTCAACGTCAAGCGGTCAAGGACGTGTATTTATTGGCGTTTCCCAGAATTGGAAGTTCCAGTCTTAAAGTAAGTGTTAAAGAACTATTTATTAATTGCCCACACTGCATCAATGTTCACTGAAACGAATCATCATTATCTGAAACAGTTAACGTGGTGTAGGACGTGAGTCCAGAATTATTATATCTAGAGGGTAATCATGTCTTTTTCACATGAAAGCCTTGGCATACTTATGTGAAATGTAACGTCATACATAAGTGCGCAGGAAGTGAGTAATGACATGAACGAAAACAATTGATTGTGAGGAAATATTTCAAGAAGTTTTTAGATATTACATCTTATTCGCCGACCTTGAAAATACCTTGACCGTAAAGCATATATCTGCTTTCCGATCACTATATTTTACTGTATAATTTGAAAGTGAACCTTTGTTACACTGCTGAGATGGCAGTTAAGAGAACGTGCACCTGTTTTATGCACTTATGGTTACTTAACTTCTCTGAATGTAATGTTGATAATCAAGAGTCTTCTTTCATCGCCGGGTGAGTGTGTGTCAAGAATAAGGTATACGTGAGCACCACTCTGTGAACAGCGATCACAATTAATCCATTTCATGTTATTAACTACTCTAATTTCATTGCATTCTGAGTTTTGGGTTGACAGACTTTTGGTGTTTTTTCATCATAATTTATTATACGACAATGCACTTGCCCTAACAACTATATTCTTGGAATATTAATTGTTGGTTTTCGAAGACTTTTAACTTACGTAACTGTTGTTTTGGTTATACGTGCTTACGGAGTAATAAATTAAGTATCCGTTTTAATGTCCTGTCAACCGTTCTTCTCCTTCTATGTGTGAACTATAACATGTATTTCAATTGCTAAATCATCTTAGCCAAGTGAAGTACGACCAAGGGTAGAATTAAAATGAGCATTGTTTCTCTGTGCTAAATATTGGCGAAAGTTTGATATTGAATCTTAAAAAAAAATAATTGTGTGGTTCTTCTTTGGGACAACGCCATTACAAGTATATTACGGAAAGAATTGCTGTGTAGAATAACCTTTTTATAAATGAGAACTTACTACAAGACTGCCATCTACTTACTTCGTGGATGTAAAAAAGCAGATGAATCGGAAGATAAGGAAATGGTGTTTCTCAGTGTTGGAGTGAGTATGATGGCATATTCAATGTCATAAACCCAATTTCATATTCATGAAAGACATTTATTGAGTAATTTAATAATTCTTACACTAATGTTTTCCAGTAATAAGGTGATATCATGTTAGACCTATCAAGGATTTATAACTTATTGATCTCTAGTTATGACGATGGATTGCTAGATATAATATTATTAACCATTGAGGGGTTTTGCTAGCTTTTGATGCATAATTCCTATCCTTTTGAGTTTTTTTCTGAACTACAGTTTCCTTTTACGAATTCTGTCCTTATTAACTCTTATTTTTGGCCTATTACCCTTTATTTAATGCAAAATGAAATTTTATCTCTCTATCCCTGCAAATACATTGTATTCTTTCTTCGATAACAGCCTTTAGAATATTATTTTCCCAAAACATTCACCCACCATATCAAACTTTTCGGCAAATTACTCCTTTTCAGTCCTCTGTCAACTTTTTTCTTTGTAATGTGCCATCATCTCCATAACCTTAATGTTTATTTTAACTGAAACCTGTATTAAATACTTAATCAATATATACGTGTTTCCCTGCAGTGAAATACCAAAACCCTGGGGAGATAATGAGGTGCACAAATGTGTATCCACACTAGATTTTGTTCCATGGCCTAATTTTTTTATATAGTTTTGAGCATTTTTTGTCAATTTCTGAATGGGAGTGAAATACCTAGTCAAATGGAAAACCAGAGAAAATGTTTCATGTAATTTACATGCATTATGCACCTATATCTTTTCATCAGTTTATTCTTCCATTCATTTTGCCTGCATTTTATATTTTTAAAAGTAGATGGAAGAGAGCCCTTTAGGTAAGCCCGTATGCACTATTATAGTTTCAATTTAGTCACCACATGCTTTCATGACAACAAAGAAAGATATTTATTGCATGCTGAGGTTATTGACATGAGTCATCAATCATGAGATCGGTTTTGCACAGCCCTCCACTCAATTACAGTCAAACCTTTCATTAAACCTCCTGAAAATGGACAGTTTTCCAATCTTCGGCGATGCAACATTATTACTATTAGTTTTTTGCCAGTGAAGGTAATGTCCTAATAGATATATAATTACTCCCACTAACTAAATGTCCCTTTTCAGCCCCTTATACCTCCTGCAAGCTGCCCATTCTCCTCCCTCTTCCCTGTTTGCCTAATGTTCCTCCGTCCATCACTTCTTTCAAACACCATACCCTTTTATTACCTTTTCCATCCACACCTTCTGCCTTCTCCTAATTTCATCTATCAAATTTTTCTCTTCTCCTACCAATTCTAGCACTTTGATGTTCGTTTTACTTTCCACCCACTATACTTTCTCCATCCTTCTCCACACCCACATCTCAAAAGCTCTAAGTCTACTATCATCATCTTTTCGCAGAGCCCATCCTACGGCCCCATAGAGTGCAATGCTCCATATTAAACTTTTCACTAGTCTTTTCTTCCCTTCACTACTCAACTGCACTGTCACTAGTTCACACATACGAGTAAAAGCTTCTTTTGCCAGTTCATTTCTCCTTCTTAGGTCATCGCTGCAATACACTTTTTCTTGTAACACACTACCTAGATAGCTAAATTGCCTAACCTGCTCCAGCTTCTGACCTACTTTTATCATTATACTGGCCCTTTTTGTTGTTGAAAATCACATTACTTTCATTTTCTTCTTATTTATATTCAACCCGTATATTTTGCACTATCCCTGCAAAGCATCCATTTTTCGCAACCCACCGGCTGACTGGCTGGCTAGTGCTTGCTCATCCGCAAACCTTACTGATTTAATCAATTTCCCCCCGACCTTTATTCCAGCCTCAAACTCATCCTAAGCATCTCTCACCATTTCATCCAAGTAACTATATGTTGAAAAGTACCGGTGATAATGGGCAGCTCTGACTAACTCCCCTCCCTATCCGATTCTCCATCAGAATGTGGTGGTTTACCATACTTTTTATTGCCGAATCTAATAGAGTTTGTACAGTAAAAAGACCCATATTTTTCTGTATTTGATCTCAATTATTTTTTGAGTTACAAGCGGCGAAAAACTGATGGTTTCAACCCTTTTGGAAAAGTGGGCATGGTGCAACCTCTTACGTCATCGACTTCGTCCAACCACAACTGAGCCCGCAAAGCCACTTTGCCTTATCGCAATGGGGGACACACAGCTGGCTTCGTTTCCATCAGTTCCAGACAGTTTCCATCTCTTCTGACTTCGTTTCCATCTAACGATTTCGTGTACTAAATTGCGATTATGGTTCCGAGTAAAAATTGAGTGTTCAATTAGAGAGATACATATTTTTTGCTCTGGAGGTTTCAGGGTTCCACAGAGGGAATGGAAAAACTGAAATTTCACATAAACATGAAATGACTCTTTAAAAAAAAGAAGAGATGGAGCACAAAAACTTTTTAAGGCTTCATATCTATGAGAAAGGGTAAAACAAGCCAAGTTTGTTCAAAATTGAATATTGTGGGTGTCAAAACTACAGTTCTCTGGATTAATTGACATGGAGTGACCTCAATAGTTTTCCATGAACAAAAAAATTCATCATAGTTTCATTCAATATTTTTGTTTTTAGGATTTATTTTTCAAAGTTTTAAAAAGTATAATTTAAATGCATCATATTGCATGCCTTAATAATTTAGTTTATCATATTTTTTGAAATATAAAAATATAACTAGAAAAACCTGTCACATAAGTGGCAGACACCTCTCAATTTTTCCGGTCACTAACTTATCTGCTAATGAAAGTAGATTAAATCACATTGGATACAGAGATTTGTTTAATTGAAGTGTACCGTCCATTTTCATGTATTTTTCTTAAAATATTTCACCATCTGCTGCATGAATGATTGATAAAGCCTTCTATTTCAATTCTTTATATGTATTGTCTTTTCCCCTCAAAAATTGCCTTCATTATGTCTCAAGAACAGGCTACTCATTTCTTCTGAGAATTTCTTTGTTTGCTACTTGTTTAAATCATTATATGGACCAACATTTGAGTTTCAGGTTTCGCTTCATCTAAGATTTGAATATTCACATTGATAATGAACTATGGTACTTCGCAAAAATATTTAATTGATACAATGCATTTCAGAGCTATACATTATATTCAGGTACTGTATAGTATGTGTAACCTTGTACAATTGGCCTTAGGCAGTGTAAGTCACCATACCAATATTTTATGTGTGGAAAATAATATTATTTTATTTTAAATGTGAACACCCATTTTATCTCCTACTCAACCACATTTCCAATCCTTCGATGCTTGCCTTCGATGGTAATCTACTGGTATAATCCCTTTCTCACTGTTGATTCAGATCTAAGCCCTGATTTTTTTGTTTTATTGCCTTACTTCAAGATAAACTTTGTTCATTTGATATATCCCATCCATTTCCCAGCATGAATTTCTCAGAGCCATTACAGTGTCTCACAAAAATGTATGCTGGTATACTGTGTAAACTCATGCTGCGAGCATAGAGGACGAATCATTATCATGAATATTTCAATCTTAGGATTGGCTTACTGCAGCCCTCCCTTGTACCTTATTCGGTGTTAATTCCCTCACACCCTGATAGGTTTCTCCCTCATGTCCTTATTTATTTATCCTATATACTTGTCCCTTTGTCTTCCTCGCGGAACCTTGCCTTCAATTTTCCCCTCTATTATGTTTCTTACTAATTCATTGTGTCTCAAGGTATGCCCAACCCATCTAGTTCGTCTTTCAGGTACAGTTTTCTAGATTGTCGTTTCTTCATCTGATCTTCTGTACACCTATTTTTTCCTCACTTCATCTATCCATATAATCTTCAACATTCTCTT
This sequence comes from Platycnemis pennipes, assembly GCA_933228895.1. Taxonomy (NCBI): domain Eukaryota; kingdom Metazoa; phylum Arthropoda; class Insecta; order Odonata; family Platycnemididae; genus Platycnemis; species Platycnemis pennipes. Next base: position 1,687,111 of record CAKOGI010000006.1, on the reverse strand, counting down.
CCAGCACCATGTTTCGAAGGCTTCAGTTCTTCACTGGTGTCCTTTCCCAATGTTCAATGTCGCTGATCCATAGAGTGCCACACTCCTTACAATTAATTTCATGAAGTGCTTCCTTGTTTGCAGCCGTAGATTCTTTGAGCATAGTAGTTTTCTCTTCTTCATAAATGCCTCCTTAGCTTGTACTATTTTTCGTTTGATGTCTGTTGAGCTTCTTCCATCCCAGGTTATAGTGCTGCCGAGGTAGGTGAAGTACTCCACTTGTTCTAATTTCACTCCTTGAATTGTGATAGCCATTAGGAAGCTCATATTATATTCTTGAATTCTGGTCAGGGATGCTTGCAGGTCCTCTTGAGTTTCTGCTACAACTGCGATGTCATGAGCAAACCGTAGCATGTTTATTTCTTCGCCATTCACTTTGATGCCTTTGCTACCAGTTTCTTCTGCGTCTCTTCTTGCTTCTTCAAGATATATATTGAATAACGCTGGGGAGTGGTTGCATCCTTGTCTAACTCCTTTATTTATTTCGGATTCTATCTTCTTTCCGTTTTTCATTCGCATGGCGGTGACCTGGTTCTTGTGGAGGCTAGAGGTTGTGCCTCTCTCATTGTAGTCCATTGCAAATACTTCCAGTATTTTGAACATCTTGTTCCAATCTACATATTCAAGGTCTTTTCCAAGTCCACGAGTGCCGAATACAATGGCTTGTTTACGTGAATCATTTTCTCATCCAGTAGCCTTAAGCTGAGTATTGCCTCCCTAGCTCCTCGGTTTTTCCTGAACCCGAATTGATTTTCTGAAATTTTCCCTTCTTTCTTTCCTTCCAATCTTCTGTTAATTATTCTAGTAAGCATGTACGATGTGTGTGACTCCAGGTTCAATATGCTGTGTTCTTGAATTTCTCTTTCTGTGGTTTATTTGAGTTTGCAATCATTTCACTCTTCTGGAAATTCTCTGGTAGTCTTCCACTGCCAAAGCTATCCTTGATTCTTCCAAAGTGAAATGTAAATTGGAGGGGTGGGCGGAGGCCTTCTGGAGCCCCCCTGGCACTTAGACCTCTTTCGATCCATTGTGCCAACCCACATTTAACCTGCCCGCCACTTGCAGAAAGGGGACAAGAACACCACGGTAGAGGTATGGAAGGGGGACACCCATCCAACCTCCGTCCTGGCCCAACGTTGCTTAACTTCGGTGATCTGACGGGAACGGGTGTATCAACGTGGCTAGACCCTTTCCCTATTCCAAAGTAGGTATCCTTTGCTTTTACCCCGGGGGACTTGATTATTTCTCCACTTATTTTGCCCCCTCTACGCGCCTCGTTGTTCTTTAGGTCTTTAACAACTCTGTGAAATTCGCTTCTCAGTATCTCGTGCCCCCATTTATCTTCATCTACCTAGGTTTTTTCATGCATTAAAACATCTTCCAGTGGTTTGGGTGCTTGATAGATCTCTTCAATGTATTGCTTCCATCTCTTTCCTATGTCTTCCTGTTCCATAAGTATCCTTCCCCTCGAGTTTCTTATGTTATGGGATCTTATTTTCCTTTCAATGTATTGTATTCAGCAGTTTATAAGCTATTTTGGCATTTCCTTTCATTATTTTGTTTTTTTTTTCTTAGCAGAAGTTTTCTCTCCATTTTTCTTTAGTTTTCTTTCACTCTCGTATTTGTTTTTGCAGCTTCTTGTATTGGGCCTCCTCAGCTTCATTTTTTGGATTCTTTCATTTTCTTCTTTCCTCTATTAGGTCTCATATTTGAGTCTTTATCATTGGCCGCTTTGTTTCTACTGCCCTACTCGGTAGCTGCTTATATGCTATTTCTGTCTTCATCTTATTTTCATTCCATCTTCCTCCAATACTTGTCTCCTTCACTTCTAGTTTTGCATCAATGGTTGAGGTGAACCCCTCTCCTGCTTCATTTTCCTCCTATGTGTTTGTGTTCTATCTTGGTCCCTTCATTATTCTCTTCATCTTCTTGTATCGCAGGCAGCTGTCCATGGTCACCTGGTCATGGTCACTATGTATATCTGCTCCGGGGTAGCCCCTGCACTGCTTAACCTGGTTTTTATATCTCATTCTGACAAGATTTAAGCAATCTGGTGTCTTGCTCTGTCCCCCGTGCATCTTCCCTGTGTTTCTTTTCTGCCGGTGTTGCTTGAAGAGGTTGTCCGGCTCTTCTCTTTACAGAACTCTACCTGCCTTTCTCCCGTGGCATTTCTTTTTCCCAAACCGAACTCACCCACGCCACCTTCTTTTCGACTCTCTCCTGCAACCGCATACCCAGTCTTCGATAACTATTAGGTTCTCCTTCCCTTTTACTGTGTCTAGGATTTCTCCCAGCTGCTCGTACATTTATTCTATTTCCTCTTCAGAGTGGTCGGACGTTGGTATATATACCTGCCCTATCACTGTGTCCATGTGCTCTCCTTATGACTTGATCATCAGAATCCTTTCGTTATATATCTTGTAGGACTTCACTCTTCTTGCCCATTCCTTCTTCAGTGTTGATACCACTCCTACTATATACTGGTCTTCTCCTGATTATATCACCCTGTAGTCTACGCTCCAGAATTTATCGGTCCCATCCCACTTTATTTCTCCCACTCCCATGATGACTATCCCATTGGTTCATTTCCATCTTATTGCTCTCCAATTTCCCAGACACTAGTGATCTCGCATTCTACGTCCCAATTCTGCATCCCCATCCGGAGATCCGATTAGGGGACTATTTTACCTCCGTAATATTTTACCGGGTGGAATGCCATCACGTCATATTGAATGAAAGCCTGCCTCTTCAAGGGAGACTTATGTGCAGGGACGATGGGGTTCTCCTTTATTACCTCTGCTCGTGGATCTAGACTAGGATTCAAATACCTGTGTGACTTAGATCCTGTTGCTTTCATTGTGGACTGAGCGTTTTCGTTTGTTGGAGGATATGTGGTTCTTGTGGAGGGTGCCTAATGTATTTCTCATACTGTTTTAGAGAATATTGCCTTCTCCCCTTTTGTCCTTAGTGGAAATGATATTTGAACTGTAGTATAGTAATGGGTGATTTAGAATACTCTTTCCACCCAACCTAACGTGACGCAGAATGTCAGCTGCTGGTACCGATAAGCTGACGATGGCATTGCGGTCAGGACAGGAAGAGACCGACAGCTTGATAGTCTCAATGTATACTTGAATTCTTTATGTAAGGGTATTCATTTCACATTGGGAAAAGTAGCAGTGGGGGGACACAAGGCCATGGGTGTCTCTGTCTCATCCTGTGGGGACAAATATGATTTTTAGATTTTTCATAAATCTGCTTCGATAGACCAAGTAATTCCTTTCAACTTCTGCCATAATTTGTCACAGTAGCTTTATGTATTTCAATCAATGGGTTGCTCGATTTTAGATATCGCACCTTCTGATGGAAGTTTCAGAAAAGAGTTAGCAGTTATAAAATATTGTTCCAGGAATAATGGTTATAAAGGGGTAACAGACGAATTTCTGAAGGGAATTTATATGTCACTCAGATATGTGCCAGGAAGGGAATTTAAAACTTGGGTAATATTACAAATTTGTCAAATGAAAGAGAGTGGTGAAAGTGAATGAAATGTGGTGCTGACTCAAAAGGGTGTATCTGAGAGAATTCCCAGGATATTTACAGAAAACAAACTCTTAGAGTTTAATTTAATGGCAATAGAAACCTGAGAAACGTTTTAGATGAATGTCTTTATTGGGGTGATATTGAGACTAAATTCCTCTTTTCAATCTAACCCTTAAAAGATAGAGAAGGGTGGTTAGAAAACAGTGGAATATAATTGCTTGAATGCGATGATTGTGACACGACATATGTTGGTCATGCCGGAAGATCATTTCAATAAATGTATGTAGTGTTACCCAGAAGAAATCACGAAATTCTCATTTGGTTGTGATCGTCCAGGACAAAATTCTTTCCAATCTTGGTTGGGACAGGATTTGGACAACAGAAGGAGAAATAAATATTATTAGAAAGAACTAGGCAAGTAAATGTATTTCATAATTGTCAAACAGTGAAAAGCAAAGACTGTATGATTTGTATTTCCATGACAGTGTGGTACAGAGAGTAGCAAATGACATCCTCTGACAATTGCTAAAGTCTCGTACCATGGCTTTAGGCTGGCCATCGCTCGACGTCTACTACTTGTCGTCTTTGGCAAGGTGAAGGTGGAATGGGGTGAATATGGATTTTGACGATAGGTAGCTTTTCAGGGGAGGGAAATTTGTCATGGGTAGACCGTGGAACTTAAGCTCTGCATTCATATAATTGTAAGTATCTACATTCATATAATTGTAGTAAGTTCGAGTGATTCTAACATGCTCCTGAAAATGTGCAATACACTATTTCTTAAAAATTATTTGTTACCGCTGGTATTTTATCAGTTTCCAAGCGACGTCCCTGGTTCGAAACTCTCCGACCCGAAAATTTCGCCCGATCTTCCGAACATTTCAGGTAGATACTAACAATTATATGAATGCAGAGCTTAAGTTCTTTTTTCTCTTGCGATTAATTTTTCCAAAGTAGTACAGCGATGGAAAATCACGGCACCAGGCAAATTAGAACAAATGTTGTACGTGCGTCGAGACTGCGTGGCCAAAGACACGGAAATTAAAAATCACGATCACACTTCATGCTCTTCCGTTAATTTCGTATACAAAAAACGACAGGGCGTGCGGACATATTTCCGCCACGTACTAATTACGTGATTTAGGTAAATAACGTAATAAACTATTTTACGTACTGATTACGTAATTAGTACGTAAAATAGTTAAAATGCTTCCCGGGTAAACAGATTAAAAATATGTTAAACCAAGGACTACCTGCCTAGCAAATTTCGTCTAAATCCCTGACCCGAAACTCGGACACTCCCCTTGTACGAGCTACAATCAGTTGTCAATCTTGCGTTTCGTATTCGGGAAGCTTCACCCTGTAGAATACACAACATTCCAGAAACATTTTCCTCTTCCATTAGTCATGTGAAACTAAATAGAAACTGCCATACTGCTGTGTCATTATGCTATATTAATTTTAACAGAAACATTGACTATACATATGAAATGATTTAAAAAAAAAAACATAATTTGGTATACAAGGCCTTCCACTCATTTATTGTGTCGAAGTTCTATTCTTCGATTGTTTTGGAATATTTCTATGACAGAATCAAAGAACGACAACAGCCGGCATACGCTCAGCAAGCTAAGCCTTTTCCATAACTAAAAGAGCTAGTAATTGTTGAAATGTGCTTGCAGGTTTGGTTCTTATCTGATTAAAACTCACACTCAATGCCAAAAAGATTTATTAAAACAGAACTAGCATGTTGAAATAAAACAGATTACACACTTGACTACTACTAATAAATTGATGCAACTATGTCAACAGTGGATGATAAATGATGTTAATAACAACAAATAATAAATGACAAAGAATAAAATATATTAATAACATCACTTTAGTAATTGCTTTTTCCAGCTCTCCTCAAATACTCCACATAATTGGATTAACTTATCAATTTCCATTAATTTACAATACACAATTTCACACATGCCTAACTCCTCTTTGTGACGTTTAAAGGATTCATAGAGCAATCCTTTTGTAAAGATGTCAGTAATTTGGCACTCCGAAGGAATGTATTGAACTAACAGTATTTTCTGTCTGACTAAATTTCTTACAAAAGTATATTTTATACCAATGTGCTTAAGATGTTTCTGATCCCAGCTTGTTATTGAAAATGTACAAGACTGATTGTCTTCAAATATAATGGCAGGTTCATTAAAATCAATGTTCATTTCTTGCAACAATTGATTCAACCAGAGAAATTCAGCTGCTGCTGATGCAAGAGCAATAAATTCTGATTCTATAGAAGACAAGTCAATAGATTTTTTCTCTGAATGACCAAATGAATTTTCTCCATGAATTTTAAAAGGTAGCCAGAAACTGATTTTCTGTCTTAACTATTGGCATGATCTTCATCTGCAATTCCGAGTAAGGTTGGTTTGCATCTCCCTTTAAACCAAAGTCCCCATTATTTAGTCCCAAGGAGGTATCTTAACACTATTTTTAGGCCTTCCCACATTGCTTTTGTTGGTTTTCTTTGATACTGGCTGAATAAATTAACTGCTGCACAGAGATCAGGTCGAGTAGCTAAACAGGCGTACATTAAACAACCAATGTTCTAGATATGGGTGGTTTCGAACAGTTTCTGCTTGGAAATCTTGAAATGGCCTAGGTGCCAGTGGTGTTAGTTTTGGTTTTGACATATCCATTTTAAATCTTTTAATTACCTTATCAATGTAACCTGATTGACTAATAAACAGAATCACCCTGTCTCCTTACCTTAATTCCAAGAAAATACTTAAGATCACCAAGATCTCTCATCTTGAATTCATTCCTTGAAGCTTCCTTTTTGGAATTTAAATCATTTAAACAATTACTTGCAATTATGAAATCATTAACATATAACAACAAGTACATAGAAATATCTTTTTTAGTTTTTAAATACAAGCAGTTATCTTATTAGGATGGTTTGAAACCTAATCTCTTGACAAAATCATCAAATTTTGCATTCCACTCCACGGGAGCCTGTTTTAAACCATACAAAGTTTTGTTAAGTTTAACATACCAAACCATCATTAGCTTTTAGACCATCAGGAGGAATCATATAGATCTCTCTCAGGGTACCATTAAGAAATGCATTTTGAACATCAAGTTGATGGATGAACCAGTTTTCATAATTACAAATGCTCAATACAGTTCTAAGTGTTGCTAACTTAGCCACTGGCGAATAAGTTTCTGTAACATCCCGACCAGATTTTTGTGCACATCCTTTGACCACTAATCGTGCTTTGTGTCTTTCTACTTCTCCTGCGCTATTCCTCTTAACAGAAAATACCCAATTATTCTTAATTGCTTTTCTCCCTGCTGGTAACTTCGTCGTAACATTATTCTTATGTAATCTGCAAGCATATCAGCTTCGGAATCACTTAAATGCATTACGCATGAAGATATTCCATTTTACGACAAACTATTTTACTAATAGATTGTGGCAGTGATGGACCGTATCCCGCGTAACTTTAAAATAAATAAACGATAATAATCTGACTTTTAAATGTATTTATAGATTTACTACCAATGTGTTTTATCATAAATTAAGCCATAAGGGCAACTAAATCGAAATTTAACATGATATGTTTGATGACCTATTCGTTTATTATCATTTTATCAGTATTCCAATATCATTGCGTGCGTAAGTAAATGCTTGCCTGGTTATGAATTCCGGATTGAAAGTGGTGAATTACGAATGAAAGCCCCAGCAGTGGCTTACATCGAAGTTGTGTATTAGATGAATTGCGATTCTTGCACTGGACTGCTAATTTCTAACTTTAAACTTGGCGTAGAGATTCATGATCTCTTTCGATCACATTGCAGATGTGGTTTCTCTTACGGGACGGAGAACGACTCATCATTATCGTTCACGGCTCACATTCTATGTGCCACACCTTATCTCCAACTTCTCGTGAACACTTTTTGGCAGACATAACACTTTTTGGCAGTTACATATTGAATTGTTTACTTGATAACGATAGCGACAATGCGAGAGATGAACTCGTCGCCATGTTCAAGCATTTCGTGAAATTTTTGTCTTAGAATATCTTGGCAATTAGAATTCACCACGTAGGAACCTCTGCCCCTTCTTCACTTTATCCGTTCAGAGTAAGACGTTGCTTCCTTCACTATTTCGTGAGAATAGCAAGACTGTGGAGCAGCCTTTCTTTGAGTATCGAAGAATACTGAGATCATCCTTGAAGTCGTATGTTCGCGTTTCGTGCCAGTAACCTTTTCAGATACTTCATTTTCTGTCACAATAATTATGAGTGGACAGTCTCCTATTCACAGCTTACGATCAGTGGTAGCCAGGATTAATATTATTCCGTAATACATAACGCTCTCTCTTAGTTTTCAATGCTTGCAATACACTGATAATTCATTAATTCTTTCAGTAATTCATTAAGTTGCATTCTTCTCGTCTTCAAAATGTGGTATATCTTCCCTTTATTCCCCTTTTTTTGGTTCTATGCCTTTGGTGGCTTAATAACACAGTAGTCCAGAAAATAATCATTATCATTTATTGGTGTTCGCTATCGTAACATCTCTTATTCCCTAGCGAAATATAACCTTAACCTTTGAAATATTTTAAATTGACCCAAGACGCCTGGGAAGATATGATAAAAGCAATTGAGTCAGATGTGAATTTTACTTCCTTATTTTGCGTCCTTTTAGTGATCACGTCGGAGATAAGAAGGCATTCCCTAAAGACGTTATTCTCCTTCTCGCGGAGGTGGAGATAAGGAGTTGCCACGGAGCATTTTCTGTCGCTACGTGGCTTTATTCAACTCAGTTTGAGACGCCATCTTTCTTCTAAATTAGCTGAGAAGGACACTGGTGTGGGTGTTCTTCCTATAAGCATCTAGGATAAGCGAGATCTCCACTGCTGTCATATATTCGCTATTCCGGTGACCCATTTTTGCCTTACACCAGATAGACAAGGCCTCCCATTCACTCCTTTCCTCCATTGTTCTGCCAGACTTCCTGCTATACATTCAGGCTGAACATATGGTTTTAAATACTGTTTGCCATCAGAAACTAATTAAAGAAAACCTACTCCTCTTTGTCTCAGTCTTTACTTTCATGCAAGCAACTCGATTCCTTCGCTGTGTTTCCGTTCCACATACTTTACAAACTAACTGCATAGAAAACCATGAATTATCTTATGTTTTCCCTTCATTTCCTCGTCTTATTGTTTAATATATTCAACAAGTTTATATTATATTCAACTTCGTCGCAATGTCATTCCTTTTCTGCAATTGGGCAGGATGTCGGAGCCTTAAATTTCGTAATAAATCCATTATCAAAAATGTGAATAATATGGACGCACATTCTACATAGTCTTAATAGGCGTAGTAATCTTTTTCCCAACCTACTGAAATTGTCATGTGTGGGATAATAAGTGGAACCTTAACATTAACCACTTGATACACTTTCAAACGAAGTAATCAGAGATAGGAAGTTGTAATTGCACGCCATAATATTGCTCTTCACGTACGTCACACTCTGCGAGCCACTTAGCATGAAGGAGTTGTAATTTCTAAAGAATTCTTCATGCAGCGCCGACTACATTAACTATATTTAACCTACCTATCCATTAAATTAGTTGCCTATCATGTTTTCTCATGGCGCGCGGGAAAAATGACATTTCAAATCCATCGTAACCACAATCTATCTTCTTTACCTAGTAAATTTTAGCATACCACACTCAATATCATTCTAATGTAATCTACATTCATATTAGATAAGAATCACTTAAATGCCTGAGGATATTCTATTGTACCACAAACTAGTTGATTCATAGATTTTAACAGTGAAGGAACGTAGCCAGCGTAACTTTAGTAGGAATACAGTATAATAATTGGAATTTTAAATGTATTTAGAGATATATTGTTAATGTTTTATGAAAAATTATGCCAGAAGGGCATTTCAATCGATATTAAACATGACATTCTTGATGACAAATTCAGATATAATATTATTTTTACAATTATCCGGTATTATTGCGTACGTAACTAAACATATGCCTGGTTATGAATTCCGGAATGAAATTGAGGAATTAGGAATGAAAGCCCCAGCAGTGGCTTGCACAGAAGGTGTGTATAAGATGAATTGCGATTCTTGCACTGGAAAGCTAATTTATAAATTTTAACTCGGCGTGTAATTTCATGATCTCATTACGAGCATATCGAGGTCGTGGCTTCTCTTACGGGACGAAGAACGGCTCATCATTAACGTTCACGGCTTATTTTCAATGTGCCACACCTTATTTCCAAATTTTGCGAAAGGTGCAGATAAGGATTGGCCACGAGTGAATTTCTGCCACTTAGTGACTGTATCCACTCAGAACGTGACCTTATCTTTCTTCAACATTAGGTGACAAGGACACTAGCTGCGGATATGCCTCTCCCTACGCATCGAGGACTTTCTAGTTCATCACTGAATTCGAGTACATATTAACTTTCCCGGTGAATTTATTTATCTTATGCACTAATTTTATGCAATAGTACTTGGGACGAAAAGTTTTTCATTCTATTTATTACGTCCTATGTTAATAAGGTCTAAGTATTAACTTACCAGAAATATTTCTTGCTACATATTGGTTAAAATATCACTATTGAATTTACATAATATTCATTATTCGTAGACGTTCAGAGAATTTTTTAAAGGTGATATTCTCTGAATTAACATTTCCTTTACTACTCTCGTGTTGGTAAAAATATGAAGCTCGAGAAAATCTTCGCATTATCGTACTCTCGTTCTCAGGCTAATGTTTGTTCAATAGCATTCTATATTCATTTCAACCTGGATGCAATTTTTCCAATTCCCACTGTAAATTCGTGGGATGTGTATTGGAGGCTCTTTTGTTGTTATCGCTATCCTCACCTAACACGCGAGCCAACAAATCTGTTGCGCGTTGCTCGAAAGAAGTGTCGTGTTGAGGTGCTTAACCAACTAAAATTTGTGTTTGAACTGAAAATATAATAAATGTTGTAGGCGTCACTTCATTGAAAGCAACTTCTAAAATGTTTAAAGAATAAAATGAAAAAAATAAATTAACGGTTTTCAAACGAAAACATATCTAAGCTTACATGTGTTTAGAACGTGATAGCCAGAGTTTGGGAGTGGATATTGTAATAAAACAAGAGTCATAACCTGATTTCACATTCTAATTATTGACACGTGCAATGAATTATTTTGATACCAGGGGCGGAATTCTGTACATCCTACCGACACCTATCGGTGTCGCTAACTCCCCCGACCGACAAATATCGGTAAGAGCGATTCCGGTGACGCATTCTACCGACACTTGTCGTTAATTTTACCGATACTTGTCGGTAACGACGACTGAGCCTACCGACGATTTCCAAACCCACGCTAGGCCTTACCGACATGTATTTCGTCTCTTCGCCAGGTGCATGCTGGGTAAAAACAGTGATAGATCGGTCTACGCATAGCGACGGACGTATGTTTTGACTATCTACGAGCTTGGTTTTGATGAATTGACTTGTGCAAATTGGTAGGTTTTCTGAGAACTGAGATCGTCCTTTATTTGTATTTCCATATTATTATTAAGTTACAATCTTAACGGTATAATTCGCGCTAGTTATATTCGTCCTTAATTTGCAAAATTAGCGCATCCAAAACAAGTTTGCTTTTAAGTGTCCAAAGTGCGGAGAGTGAGAGGTGATTTAAGTTCTTCTAACCTTTATTAAATAAAAATACAGTTTTATTTATAATTTTCTATTTACTAAGTACCTATATTTTTACTTCAATTACTATACTATTTATATGCAATTGCAGTTTGATGTATTTAAATGTTTGACGGTAGAAACTTTATCGCTAGACTAGTAATGCATTTTACATCAGAGTGGTTGGTGTTTTTTAATTATCAGCCCAAAGAATGGCAGAGGGTTATCTTGCTTTAGATCAAATGTTTATGTAATACGTAGGAAGTATAGACTCGAACGTCGACGATCGTGCCGGGATACGAGAGTAAAAGGGAAGCCCACGACCCGTTTGAGCTGGACAACGAGGAGTTTATCAATTTATTTCGCCTCTACCCACATGTCGATTTGGTTCTCATTGAAACACTTCGGGCGATATTGCAGCGGGAGCGGTCGATCGCCATTGCGAGTGAGCAGTGTGTTCAGTTCATTCCAATGCATTTTCAAACGAACGCAAGTCATTATTCACTTCACTGTTTCTTTGTCTGGGTCGCTTTTACTTCCGTACCAATTAGTGTTTCTAATTCTTAAGATTGGCTCCCACAAAAACAAACGTTACTTACAAACAAACTTACACGTTAGCCGAATGCTGCCTACTACTTACTGTGATGTCTCTATAATTTGTAATTTCGACGAAGATGTGTACACAATTCTACCAAGTAATCTAATAAATATATTATTATTACATTCCTCCTCCATGTAGCAATTCCCTCTCGACCTGACTTGAGCTTCTCGACTATTGTTTTGACCATCGTAGGTTTTAATTTTTAATTTAATCTTGTTAGTGTACGTATAGTAACTTAAATATTTAATTGTTGGCTTAGTTAATGGCACTTGAATACAGTCCATCAGAACCATATAGACGTGTGTTATTTCTCGATCGTAAAATCGTACCCAATTTCGCAGTACGAAATCAATAACAAAGTATGAATAAAGATTTCATACGAATTACCTACATGCAATCCCCTCAGTTTCAACTAATCCCACCTTTCATCCTGCCTTTGGTATTAACTTCTCTTCGACTTTACGCATGATCCTTGAATGAATGTGAATCACAAATGATCCACGTCCAGTCCACTGTTGATTTCAAATAACATTACTACGCTAAGTTCCGATGAAATATTACGCATATCGATGGTGCACTTTTTCCTGTTTGTGTCAAGCTATATCATTGGTCAAAACGTATAGCCTCGCGCGCAGGTGCTGCTTCCTTACCGATAAATGCTTGACGTCAGAGTTAGATCGCTTGCACCGACAACTGTCGGTAGCCGGCGGGTGCAGAATAGCTCGACCGTCGGTACAAGCGACGACCGTCGGTAGCCACCGATACCGATAGGTTTCGTTAGTTGTGTACAGAATTCCGCCCCAGGAACATTTCAAGAAATAGTGTTTAAACGCTGAATTTTGAATCGCAAATACCAGAAGAGAGAATTTTCAACCAAAACTTAAACATCTAAATTGCTTGCACGTTTAATTTACTCAATTACAGTGAATACGTATCGTGATGTAATGTATTTAAAAAATTAAATGTCATATATATCAACCATATCCTGTCTTTTGCGCACTGCTGATAAGAAATGTCCCTTTGATATTCCTTACCAACTGAAATTGCTGTTAAGCATATGCTGTCCTTACCAACTTAAATTTCTGTTATTATTAACAATATTTTACGCAATTGCATAAAATATTGTTAATTATTGAAAATAAATCATAATTGCCTAAAGACCAAACAACGAATGCTTGAGTTTAAAGAATATAAAGCAGGCATGAATTAATTCAAATTTTACATTCAGATACATAAGGCATGTTTTAACAATATGAAGAAATAGGAAGGAAAATGTTCAATATGGAATTGTAAGAATTGGTTGATATAAGACTTGTACATCTAAAATACATAAGGTTCTTGATAATATTTCTCTTGCATTCACTTGATGTGTCATGATTAAATGAAGTAAAAAACAATTAGGAATATTGTTGCTGGAAACACCATTTTAAAAATAAAATGCAGTTTATAGATTCGTTGTCATCGTCCCCTCGGAGACACCAAGACACAATTTGCATGGATGTTTGAATCACGCACTTATATGGTGGGCATATTCTTTCACAATACCAAAAGTTTTAGACTAGTATATTAATACTAATTATTTTTTATGCATGATACGTACTGCATGTTTGTTGGGTATACTCCTGCCACACACCTTTATGGTGGCTTGCAGGGTATTACGTAGATGTAGATGAAGCTTAGAACGAAATATATGAGGTATCTTTACAGCATTTACTCGCATCTATCGCTTATTTATAGTGTTCAATATAACTTTCGAGATGAAATTTTGAACAAAGTATTAAATTGAGAAATCCACGTCGTCCTGTCAACCTTGGATTTGAATGTTTCTTTTTTTAAATTAATGGAGGAAGAAACTTTGTTTGTCTTTAAAAGATATCCCAAAATCAGTCTGGGGAGCAGAATTAGTACATGTAATTCTACGTGTTACCCTGCGAGCCATCACGAGGGTGTGTGGCAGGGGGTGAACATCACTAATAAGCCAATATTGAAATGCAACTAGGCTACTATATGGAGGGATATACTAGAAGATGGGGTCAAATGCACCTAGATGGTTAGTACAGTGTATCTGAGGGATGGCTTAGAATTTCTTCAACCATTGTGATGGCGCCTAACGACCAGGGTTAGGGAGTCTGAAGCGAGTCATTTAGGACAAGTTTTGTCACTTAAAGATTACATCGCGCACTTGATAACGATAGTGAGATCACCAGAGGAGAATACGTGACCACGCTCCCGTACATTTCGAAGGAAAACTCCTTATCTTAGGATTCTTGGCGAATATAAGTCACCACGTAGGAACCTCTGCCACTTCTTGACTTGATCCGCTCAGAGGAAGGCGTTTCCTGTGTTTGGCGAGAACAGAACGACTGTGGCATCCCCATCTTTAAGTATCGCAGGGCATTGAATTCATCCCAGAAGTCTTGTGTTCGCTTTCAGGTGAGTTTATTCATCTTGTACATCATTTTTTGCAGTTGTAGGTATTCGCATTCAAAAGTACCTCTTCATAACTTTCGCCCAGTTGTATATAGGGCTACATATTATGCTCTCGGAAATAACTTATGCTTAATCTATGTTTCCAATTCCCGAAATGTATTCAAGAAAGGTGTACGCTACCAAATAATCTGTACATCTCAAGCCACTCGTGTTCTTCACTCGAAATGCTTTCCAGTACTCCACTTTAAGAATCTATTTCTTATGTGAGCGTCTCAACATAGTGTTTTCGAACCTTCTTGTTACATCATTTTCAATTTTCAATCAGTATCGAGGTCGTAATCGTTCGTGTCGGGCAACGCGAAATTGAATCTTATATCGGGAATTTTTATGTATAGGGTGAGACATAACTTTCACCTTCAAAACTTGATAAAACGATGCAACTACGAGAAAATTTGTTGATCGATATTGAGCCCGAAATGCTTTTTGCGTGCATACATATTTCGCTTACTGTCAGTGATGGCCCATCTACTGAGTTTTGGATTTCTATTCAATACATTTACTATCATTTAAAATTGGGTATTCAAAAATATTAGATGCACAAAAATTGCGATTCTAGCATAGAAATGCCAACGTTAAATATATTAAACTTGTGTGAAATAAATGACATATTTCTAACATACACTTATCGATGGGGCTCGCTCTATGGGGAGAAGAACAGCTTATCTCCATCGTCACCAGTCTTCGGAGATAAGAACGCATTCCCACAAGGTTTTCCTCTCCTTGTAGCGAAGGTGTGGCCACGGATTTATTTTTACCACTTGGTGACTGTATTCACTTACAGTAAGGCATTACCTTTCTTCTTCATTAGGTGAGAAGTACACTGGTGTGGACATCCATCTCTAAGTAACCTTCGCAACATACTTCGTGATACTACGAGTATTTACTCTTCAGGTGAGTTTTTCTCTAATTCTCCTATTTTTAGAATAATAACATTGACTTCGTAGTCTCACATTCACATTTTAGTCTAATCACATTCAGGAATACATAACATTCAATATATTATACTGCATGCTTTATTTACTAAACTTTATTGACGATGTAGCGACACTGAAACAACAACTAATAATATGGAATTCTATATAGCTTCTAATGTTAAAACAACGCAAAAGGCAAATCAGTAAGGTAGAGAAAGAGATCATTTTTCTATAAACCATTGGTCAGAAGCCTTTTCCATGCATATATTGCTCATAATGGATATTTTACAGTGTGTGTTGGGCTAATCCGAAAAATAATACCGATGTTAAAGGCTCGGCATCCAGAGATCAAATGTCTTAATGCTTCTTTAAAGTAAAATCAACGTAGAACTACGATAAACTATTTTTTTTTAATAATATTTGTGTCGAATTTTAAAAAGCTGTGGCTTATTTTTTCACTTTATTATTAGGTGTTTTACGAAATGCAATGCAATTTAAAGAAATTATCTCGTAACTAACGTCCACTTACAGTGTTCGATCGAACAAGCGAAATGTGAATTTAAAGAGTTTATTGTCATAACAGAATCACGTCACCATGCTAGTATTTGCATTGAACATTATTTTATTTTAATAAATAAAGGGAAAGAATTTGGTTTGGTGAATTGTTTTTACTTTAGTTATGTAAGCAGACATGCTAGAGATTTACCATACACTATGTGAGGTTGATAAATGTCCTGATTAATAGTGGTTGAAGAGTGTCCTTATAACACATTTGGCCCTTCCATATTGAATTGTTTACTTGATAACGATAGCGAAAAGGCGAGAGGTGAACTGGTCACCATGTTCAAGTATTTCGTGAAAGATATCACCTTGTCTTAGAATATCTTGGCAATTAGAATTCATGTAGGAACCTCTGCCCCTTCTTCACTTTATCCGTTCAGAGTAAGACATTGTTTTCCTTCTGTATTTGGTGAGAATAAATTTTTCAAATTCTTCATTTTCTGTCACAAAATATTGTGAGTGGACAGTCTCCTATTCACAGCTTACGTTCAGTGGTAGCCAGGATTAATATTATGCCGTAATACATAACGCTTTCTCTTAGTTTCAATACATGTAGTACTCTGAAGATTCATTTATTCTTTCAGTAATTCAAGGGTTAAGTTGCATTCTTCTCGTCTTCAAAATGTGATATATCTTCCCTCTATTCCCCCTTTTTCGGTTCTATTTCATTTGGTTGCTTATTAACACAGTATTCCGGAAAATAATCTTTATCACTTTCTCACATTATCATTCCTCATTAGTAAATATATCAATATATCTTTATCATTTATTGGTGTTCTCTGTCGTAATATCTCCTATTCCCTAGCGAAATATAACCTTAATGTTTGAAATATTTCAAATTGACTTAAGATGCCTGGGAAGATGTGATAAAAGCAATTGAGTCAGATGTGCATTTTGCATCCAAATGTTGCGTACTTTTAGTGGTTACAGATATAATGAATTTCAGACTCATGAATTTGTCCACAGTGGGTTCATGTGCTCAGGTCAAGCTCATTCATAAACCCTATTAATTAAACTTTAAAAAAGTTCTTTTTGGTGTCTGTCATAAATAAAATTATACTAACCTAGTTTGAATAGAGCAGATGTGATGTACATGCATACAATTGTGATTCTTGCATGGTCCGGGCTAAGTTATAAATTAAATTTGGATGAAAAAATCGAGACCTTTGCAACATGCACATACCGTAGGCACGCTCCTTGGGGAGAAGAACGGCTTCTTATATCCATCGTCACTAGACGTCGGAGATAGGAAGGCATGCTTAGTGATATTCACCCCCTGCCACTCATCCTCATGGTGGCTTGCAGGCTACTGCGTTGATGTAGATGATAAGTTGAATTAAGACGAGTTTTGGTAAAAGAAATGTTTCAAAAACGGGATTTTGAAGCATCAGGTAAGACGCTGTAAGGAGATTCCTTGGTAGAAAAAGTGTCAGAGGCGCAACTTACATCTTTTCTTTTTTGTAACTTTTCCTGATGACACACGAATCCGTAGAGAACATTTAGGAGGTGAAGAGAAATTCGTATATAGTGTGATAACGCATACACATTAACTGTATGAGTATGCTTATGATAATTATATAGCACGTTATAGTTACATTCTATTTCTTACATGCTCTTTTAACTCATTTCGACCTAGGAACATGGATGACGTGTTGTTGCCACGTTTAATTTCCAAAGTGAGATTACATGCTCATTCTTGCTATTACGCATTCTAATTTAGGTTAAATATTTTTGCTTCGATTTAAGCTATCCCCTTGCAAATACAAATATTAGTTTTGAAATTTATTCATAATGATATTTTTGAAAAATTTTGGGCACCAATGACTCTGCTATTACTGCTAATATTTGGAAGCACTGGTATTAAGTACACCCTGTCAAGAACCAATGAAATATTTAAATTACATAAAAAATATAGAAAGGACCTTGCGAAGGTATATTCCTGAATTAAGAGTAATAAAATTGGGCCCGGAAGCACGTTACTTCAAAAGTACCATTGCCAATGTTAACAACATAATGTAGCGCCACTTTCATGTAACTAAGGCTTTTCTGTTTTTTTTCGAGTAAACATTTGTTCATATCAATTAAACAAGTGTGGTAAAGGCAACACTTTAAAAAAAATGCTAAATTCTACATAAAATTGCGCTTCTTATATTAGTTTTTCGTCAAAATGACATTTCTCTTTACATTATTAATCTGCAAATTCTATTGCAACAGCCATGCTCTGCCGTATAACAAAGTATAAAATTGCTGATGTTCAAAGTCTTTGTTCTTCAAATCTGTGATGCATAGGCCTCATTATTTTATTGCCAATCGATAGAAGGTCCAAAAGGATGATTTGTCCTGAAATTCATTCTAATATGACATATACTTCATAATTCGTTGGAGCATCCTTAACAATATGAGTACTTCTGTAATGATTCCATGCAATGTAGTCAGCCACTGCCACAAACCCTAGCGATGTTTGTAAGGATTCAATGAAGATGTTGATGAATGGCGATTCTTTCACCAAATGCCCAAAGTCGAATTGTAAATGCAGAGGAGACAATCTTATACCCATTTCAAAGATGCCGAAGACATGGGATCACTTCTTGGGAAGGAGGTCGCCTTATCTCCACCGTAAAAAGAATTCGGAGATAAGACTTTCACATGAAGTTCACAGGCGTTCACTTCTCGTGCGAAGGAGGGGATTCTTTAAGAAATCCAATTCGGAGAAAGAGGACATTCGGACACTTCCTTACACTAAACACTCCTAGTAATACATTATTTTTCTATGTTTTAGATAAGAAGAACAAAAGTGTAGACTTCTGCCTGGAAGTCATCGCAGATTCCTGAGACTTCGTGAATCCAGTATTCATTTCACCTGTGAGTGACCTTATATATACTAACTGTTTGAAATAAGAATTCGGGCCAATAAGTATTTTACTGTCATGTTTGTGCCCTATGACAATTAAGAATAAATAATATTCGATCAGAAATAACTTTTTCGTAGGTTTGTTCACCACGTCCACAATCTATTCAGTTCCGAATTCATCTATGTATAGGTCATGTTGTTTTCTGCCATATCCTCATTTTCTCCCCGTGATATTGCTTCCCGTTTCCATTTTTCAAAGCCTATAGTGCCACCTACTTATGTGATGGATTTTATTTCTGCGGCGAAAGGTGACAAAGGACGATACACAGGCTCTTCCCATGACATAAAATAATGTATTTATATATAATTTGCGAAGTGTCCGTCTGTCCGTCCGTCCGTCCGTCCCTCCCTCTATCTTGCAAACGGTTCGTCCTACAAGAGAGAGATGCCGTAAACTGCATTGTGTTTCTAGCCCTCTGAAAGGTCCGGCATTTCCGTTTCTGTCAGGTCTCGGGTTCGATTCCTGACGCCATTAATGTGTTTACTTAGGTTTATTTTGATTTTTTCAATTTATGAAAGTACAAGGGTTTTTTCTTTCGCTCAGTATAATTATTAAATGTTAATCAATTTCTTTCATTCTTTTTGTATTTAATGAAAAAATGTTCTTATTAAGTTTCTCTCAATCTTGTAATTTACGGTCAAAGTTACTGTTTTTTTCGTTTATTTTCCGAGCGTTGCTAAGGCCTTTGTCATTGTCGTCCCCGAATTCCTGAATTCTTATACAGTGCGTCGTATACCGTGAATTGCATTGTGCTTTTCACGAGGATAATGGAAGGTGTTAAATGAGGTATTTGCCACTTATTCATGAGGCATGGTCGGCCATTTCTTCCGGCACAGGCACACCTACTGACTACAGGCGCTACTCGGGGATATAGTAGGCTTGAATTGGGCAAGATGAGGCGTATTTAAACATGTGTTTCTGATTTATCTACTGGTTTGTGCATTTCCACCGACCTGAGACATGAAGGACAAATATGATTCTCTTTCGAAAACGTGGTAATGGTTTGAGATTTGACATATTTTAATGATGACATGAGCAGTTAGATTAAAAAAATTGCAATATAAGTACGCGTAAATAGGGAATTTAAATGTATGTATAGGTTACGACAAGTATGTACTAAAAATAGGTTAATTTTGTACCATACTTTGGGAATAAATTCCAATCCCAATGGAAACAAATGCATCATTGCGAGTCTATGGGATGTTCATTGACGCTAACTCAATGATTCTAAAATAGTTCATTCTAATGAGACGCCGTAAACTGCATTGTACCTTTCGTGAGGATAAAGGAAGATATTGGAGGCATGCTAAGCAGTTTGTGGAACAAGGTAAATATTTTTCTGCACAAGCATACTGGATCACTACTAACGTTACTTACGGCTTATGTAGGGTTGCAATCGTTAACAGAAAGAGTATTTAAATGAATAATTCATTGGTGTTCAAGTTTTAAATATTTTTTACATTACTTTCCTAGTTTACCTATTTGAACCTACCTGTGACAAGCGGAAAACAAACGTCATGCCTTTGAAAGGGTCGTAGTTTGAAATCAATAAACGTGGTGAGAAACCCAAAAGTATAATTAAATTTAAAAATAGTAGGTTGAAAGATAAAATGTTAAAAGAATATGGGTGGAAAAGGGAATAATCGGGAATCAGATAATGGTAGAGAAATGACAGAATGTAGTGAAATAGGTAAAGTGTGTACCAGCTCCAATGCAAATTGAACAAATGGCATTACCACGTGTCCATAGGAAGTTCGTTGACGCCATTGCAATGAAGTCCGGCAGTGAATAATTTACGTGAAAGGTCAGAGAAAAAATATTATTTTTTGCCAAGAAGACGGGTCCCCCTCATTGGAAATACCCCATTCCAGCCTGAAAGGTTCGGAAAATTATAACCACTAGCGGAAGGATCCCGTTGAAATTCAACGGGTGTGAGAAAAATAAAATGTATGCATAATAATAAGATTGTAACATTTATTGCACAGGACGAATCCCAACTTTGAATATGGAGCTATCTTTCACTCCAAAACAAAATAAATCACCAAAATACATAAATACTATCAAAATTCAAACCATCACCTTTGCAAAAATGGGGAATACTGTTCCAATTTTATAGCTGAAGGTGCCCATTGATATTCAGCTTGAGGGATTAATATAATAATTACTTATTGTATTTAGGCATTTTCACATTTTTCATGAAGGGACGGAAGAAAATTTTTTTTACGAAGTTGTGTATGGCTCCAAGTCAGTACTGGAACCATAATTATTACTTAAACCATTGGAAACGTATCATTACTCCCAGGATTCATATTGAGCCCTGTTATGAAAATACTTACATGTCGTACCTTTACGTATATTTAAGTTACCTAATTACGCGTACCTATACTACAAATTATGTTTTACGTTGATGCTCATGTTTTTGTTAAACTATCTTAAATCTCAAAAAACATCTATCCACGACGTTTTCGAAGAAGTTATATATTACCCTTTTATGATTCAAGTCGTTAAAGATGCACAAATTCGTAAAGAAATTTAAAAAAAACTTGTAAATACTCCTAATTTTAGCGAATTCATACCTACTAAATCTATGAATAGCGCTAGCAATCAGCACGGATGTATTTCCAGAAAGAAATGGCGGACCACGCCTCAAGAATCAGCGGCAAAACCTTCTTTAACATCTTCCATTATCCTCTCGAAGAGCGCAATTCAGTTCATGGCATACGACGCACTGTATAAGCATCCATGATTTCAATGAAAAAGGCCTTAGCAACGCTCGGAAAAGGACCGAAAGAAAGCAGTAACTTTGAACGAAAATGACATTATTTAAAGAAATTTCGAGCACAAAGAATAAATCGGTTGAAAGAATTAGAAAGTTAATATCCTTCTTCATTAAATACAAGAAGAATGAAAGAAATCGATTAACATTTAATAATTTTACTGAGCGAAAGAAAAAACCCTTACACTTTCATAAATTGAATAAGTCCATTTAAACCAATGTAAACACATTATTGGCGCCAGGAATCGAACCCGTTTATTCTTTCGCTTGGTAAAATTATTGCATATAAATTTTTCTTCCATTTTTCTGTGTTTATTGAGAAAATGTTTGAACTTTCTTATTCTTTCAACCTATTTACACTTTTTTTTCGAGGTTTCTGTAAATTGGTTAATTTACTTTGAAAGTTACTGTTTTTTTTCCGGTATTTTTCCGAGCGTTGCTAAGGCCTTTTCCATTGTCGTTCCCGAAATCGTGGTTGCTGATACAGTTCGTCGTATGCCGTGAACTGCATTGCGCTGTTCACGAGGATAATGGAAGGTGTTAAAGGAATTGTTCGCAGTTGTTTCGTGAGGCGTGGTCGGCCATTTCTTCCTGCACATGAATTCGTGCCGACTGCTAGCGCTACTCATAGATTTATTAGGGTTCCATTCCATGAAATGAGAATTGTTTAAATATGTATTTTAACGGGTTTGTGCAATTGCATGGACCTGAGACAAGAAGGGCGAATATGGAACTCATTTATTCATATGCAAACTACGTAATAGTTTTTTTTAGTTATTACGATCAAGTGTAATTTTTTTAGTTGTCGTTTGCATTTTCTTGTTGCTCTCATATCTGCGCTTCACCGCGTTGCTACCTTCATTTTATTTAAATTGTCGCATTCGATGTCACAACCCTTCAAATGATATTCTTACATTTTTAAGAAAAGTACATGTCCAAATTTGAGTGAATTTCGTTGTTTTGATATCATTCTTAATTAACCTCATCAGGAGGTTCTCAATATCATAATACATTTGGCCAATATTTGTCACATATACATTTGTTATATTGTCAATTCATGATTTATTATATTAATTCCCACACTTTGGCTGTAAATGAGTTAACATGAAAAATTTTTATTATTTATGTCTAATGAAATTCATTTTATAACTCTAACTCTCGTAATTGTCTTCCAGATCAGAAACGAGGCCATCCTGTCGTGACACCGTCAGCAATCGTCGGCAAGAACACATCAGTTAAGGTGACCTCATCCGGTAGCCATGGCAACCAGTGTTGTAAACGACGTTTTCGGCAACGAAGAGCTTCTTTTCTCCGGCGTAAACACTGGGACCCTTTGAGCAATACAAGGACCTGCTGAACTCCTTGGGAGACGTGGATGTGAGGGGAGTGAAGCAGAGAACCCTCCTTTACGTTGCGGTGGGGTTTGGGAAGGTTGATTGGGTGGAGGGATTGCTGGAAAAGGGTGCGAACCCTGGACTGAGTGACGTAGAAGGGGTTAGCGTGGTTGAGCTGGCCAAGGGTATGGGGGAGAAGTACCCTGAGAACGAAGACCGCCTGTCAATTAGCAAATTGGTTCATCTGGTGATGGTAGGAAGGGACAGTGTAGCACAAGGGGGCTGTAATACTACATCTACAAGTCAGGATGCAGGAATGGAGGCCACGGGACAGAACGCGATATCTGGTCTGATGACAATTGATACATTGAGGCAAGAAATGTCAACCATTCGCGGTTTAATTAATGATGTCAAAAATGAAATGGCGACTATTAATACCCATGCGATGCAAGAAATATCGACCAATCGCGATTTAATTAATGACGTCAAAACAGAAATGGCGACTATTAATACACATGCGATGCAAGAAATGTCAACCATTCGCGATTTAATTAATGACGTCAAAACAGAAATGGCAACAGTTAGTACCCAAAGGGAAGAAATTGAAGCCATCCGCATTTCCGTTGATGACGTCAAAACAGTAATTACGACTATTAATACCCAGTTGGAAGAAATGTCGACGATTCGCAATTCTATTGATGACGTCAGAGCTGGATTGGCGGCCCGTGATGTGCTTTTGTCGGCACTCGAGTCCTCCGTGACGTCACTGGCGAATAGGGAGAGGCCTGTAGGAATGACACGTGAGACTTCGACTGTCGATGAGGAAGTATTGCCGTCGACTCCTCGAACGGAAGGAGACATAAGGAGAGAATGCATGGAGGCGATGATGCGAAAGACGAACATCTTGGAGAGTGATGAAGGGAAAGTGACAGAGGCGAGGGGATTGTACGAGAAACTGTATTCTGAATGCGATGAGACGGCTTGCCTGTTCAAATTCCTCAAAAGCCATGACGACGTGTCATTTGTGATCGATTTCGACACATGGAATATCAGGAGAATGAAATCGAGATACACAGACCACGACGGAGTGGAGAGGAAAGGAAGTGTTTATCGCTCTTTCGCCGACTTCGAAGAGAAGAAGATTTACCTGGCAAGAGGTTATGGAATTGAGAATGAAACCATTGGTTTATTAGCAGGTGCACTGGCGCAGATGTCAGTGTGTCTGGCTTTCAATAACGGAGGGAGGCCGTACGCGGCGGGAGATGACGTCACGGAGCGACGGATGAAGAACGCGTTAGAGGAGGCGGAGGAGGAGAAGAGGAGGAATGGAGGGGAAGTAGATGGGTTTATTGGATATGCATTGGGAAAGAAGACTCAGCGCGGGAAGGAAGTGTATTTAACATCAGCTGTTCCTTCCATTATCGCTAGAGATGGATTGACGGTGGGAACGTCTCAATTGCAGCGACAAGTTCCTCTTCTGCTGGAGTTGTTTCGTGACAGCGTGATGCCGGCTCTTCTCTCCAAGGCAGAGGTATGTGTTCCCATGACAACGCCACTCGAATATGCATCCGCCGCCTATTAATTTAAACATCGCTTCGATTGTTTAATTTAAATTATGGTTTAATTATTATATTTTCACTTTGTGGCAAGTAGAGTAAAATAGGGGCTTCTAGTTCAGTAAAAAAGGGCCAAAAAAAGTAGAGTAAAATAGGGGCTTCTGGAACAGTTTATCTATAAGTACGCTTCTTTATGGGAGCCAACACAAAGGGAGTGTGGCAGGGGTCAATATCACGAAACATGAGCAAATTACATGTCACTAAGTTCTTTAATGCTAAAAGTACATTATTAGATCGCGTTCATACTCCGGGGTTTTCGAGAATTAATGTGTTGCCTACCGTAATTTAAACTGGGCCGGTTTCTGATAAATCTAATGGATGTCAAGAACTTACCCAAGAATTCTTTCTTTTAGTATATATTGTTGGTGAAAGATTATTGCCGTGGAATATGAGGCCATGTTAACTTGAGTGCAGTCAATTTGAAACCCTTAGCAGCCTTAGATGCAGCAACAATACCCTTATAATAGAAGCAGTAGAAATTGCTTTAAGCAGTTACGTTTAAAAATGAATTTTTTACTCTGTGGGCATTGGTTTCTTTATCGGAGATTTATATAACCGTTTAATGTAATATTGCGCTCTCATGATATGTCACCGACTGTGCATGTCCACACCGTATGGCCTATTGTTGTTCATACCTGTTGTTTTATTTCATCTTACATTCCTTATCATTTGCTGCCAAGTTTTATGTGAAACGTTTCTATAACAATACCAGTGACAACACTCATGCACAGTCATTTGCTTAATGTGTCCTCAATATATACAAATAAGATTTTTTTCTGTTCCTTGTAGAATTATTATTCATTTTCATTCGTTATTTGCAGGTGTGACCTCTATCATCCTCACTGAAGCAGCGTTTGATGACATCGGCAGGTTTACACTTTTAAAGGCAGGAGACATTGTGTTGAACAGTCATGTTGAGTGTAGTTAATGGACTGCTATCCTGATTCTGCGTGGATGAATGATTTTCTTATCCATCTGTGACCGCCATGATTTTATTGTTTCTTGTTAAATGAGATTTATAATACTGCATTCTTCTGTTATGGAAAGAATACATTTTTCCCTTAGCCTTAATTTTTATTTTATTATTTTTTATTCTTTTAATTAGCATTTTAAATGTTGTATACTATATTTCTTAATTTTGAATCAATTCCTAATTGCTTCTAACTTTTTTGGGGGTGCATTTATTATTGGCTATTTCCTGGGCAATTTTCAAGTAACTATCTGGTGTCATTATTAGAGAGTAAAAATTAAATGTTTTAGCACTTTTCCAAAATCATTTTCAAAGCGAGTCTTTATTAGTTTTAATATTTTGTAGAATGGCAGATATAAAGTTGCCCAATTGAAATGTTTAAGAATTATCTTGAGTATTGCTTATCAGATATATTTTGAGTATTCTCATATTTGGTAAATTTATAGATATGTATTTAATGATGGTTTTGGTGTGCAGTGTATTTTATTGATTTCAAACCTGATTAATGTTAGTGTCTTTAAAATCTCAATTTTTCATACTAATTTGCACATTGTCCTGTGTCTATGAATATATGTCTACTTCATTTTCTTTCATTTTTTGTGACCTTGTGAATGTCGAAGTAAATTTAAATAATACCGTATTATGGAAAATAGGATGAAATGTACCTCTCTCATTAACTGATTCCATATCCTGAGTAAATTATTATATTACTGATACTGATATCTCTAGCACTAATTAAATCTTTCGACATTCATTACATAATGTAAGTCAATTCTGGATCTTGACTATAAAGAAGTCCATCATGTGTAAATATGGTGTAGGTTTTGTAGATTTAAATTTATTAATTTCTTGGTGGTCAGGATTACGATAGTCCAATTTTACTGAGACAATTTTAAATTCTTAACGTGTGTTTTTTCAGGGTTTTTCATTTATATCTAGTTCAATTTCATAGTGTATGGAGGTGCCTTCATTATAAAACCCATCATTTTGATATAGGTATAAATGATTGAAAAAGGCAATCTCTTGTGGTGTGTAGTTCTGTAAATTGGTGAATAATAAATCAGCTCCTATTGAATTCAGATTGCAATGAACTGTCATTTCCCCCTGTCCAAATTCTTCAAATTATTATGCGAAGCAAGGTACATGCCACAAAATAACATCACCATGACTAATATTTGAATTCTTTTTTAATTGCCTTTGAATTACACCCTTTTTATTATACCAAGGATGAGCCGATGCCAAAAATCCAATGCCTAATTTCTCAATATGAAAATTTAAACGCTACAATTATTTTTTCCGGCTCATTCCTCTAATAACACAATTTAATATCGACTCATTGATTATCGCATTGACATTTTTACGCTCTGCAAAAGTATATCAGCTATTCATATGTGTATTCAAAAAAAAGTGAAACCTCCATTTTGGGATTCGATAGGCCATCCATGCCTAATTGCAAGTAAAATAAAATTACAATCTTTGCACAGGTCATTAAAAATATTTTTTTAATAGACGGGGGCCAAAACAGTGTAAAATAAAAGAAAATTTGATGATGAATATGGTATTCTAAAATTTATTTCCATTCTTCTATTACATGCATTCTAGTTGAAGAATCAAAAATGGTCTAATGCAGCCGATACTCGATACATTGAATGCCACCCAGAATCGAGTGGTATCCAATCCCATCCCTATTTCATACTAAATCGAGTTGACGTGTCAGCGCTTAGCGATTCCTGGTCTCTTTACCTAAACCTGGAATGTACATTCAGAATATCTCTCCCAGAATTAGTCTACATAGCCGTACTAAGTAAAGATGGGCTTCCCTGTATTTTTGGTCAATAGACTTAAATGTTCATTGCTTTACTCAAATTACATCCATGAAAATATTTGTCATAAACCAGGGCTGTATTGTTCTTGAATGAGCATTTATTATATTTAGCATGGAGATTGATTGGTCTCATAAAAATATACGAGAGATCATATTCATTGGTGTGTTTAATTCCCAAGTATGCAGCGGCAGAATCCCTGCAAGCCACTGCAGGAGTGTGTGTGGCACGGGGAGAACTATCATCAGTTGTTGCCAAATTTCCCGCTGTTGAGGACCACGTTTTTAGCAATGTTCGCAAAATTGTTAATTTTCATCGTAGGACCACGATTAAAAGATGCACTTACTCGTACAATTATCGGGAGTACGATGAAAATATTAATTTGTTGTTATATGACGTAGTTGTTAAAGTTGTAGTGAGCACGGTTGGTTTTGGCGAGGGAGCCTCCCGCTGTGTGGGTCGAGAAGAGCGGCCGGCTTTGGGTCTCTGAGCTGGGAAAAGGGTCGCGGATTCGGACCCTCGCGAGGTTCAGACCCACCCACCCTTCGACTACCTGATCTCGGCCCCACTTATTCGAGTTTAACCGGATTTTTCATGCAGTGACCATAGAAACGATGCAACGCCTTTTAAAATGCCCCTATGCTTTGGTCGAATGAGCAGTTGTTTTGCCATTTTTTGCCAAATTTATCCTATTAAATAATTTTTCTGTAAATATCGTCTACTGTTTTCATTCATAATGCCTGTGTGTGAGAAGTGCCAAATTTCCACTTCAAGTATACATAGTCTCTTCCAGCATAATGCCATTATCCATCTGACAGCTTGTAATTATTACAAATATGGAGAAGTGTGTTGCGTTAGTGTTTCATTCCAAAAATTCATTTCGCAAGCATTTACGGAGAGAGCATAATTTTACACTCCACTATCCTGGTACTGAAGTGCATGAGGTTGGAGACCCAAATGAAGACGCTATCTGTTTAAACTCAGGAGAAGAGGAGGTTGTTCATGTTAACCCAGAAATCACACCTCAGGATTTTGAGAAGTCCCTTTTTTCCTCTGCTGCAGTGTTTGTATCAAAATTATACAGTAGCCAGCATTTGCCTCGCATTCAAATCCAAAGTATAGTTGATGACACTAGCACTTTTCTTGGGGGTGCCTTCATTTGCCTATTATGTGATTAGGTAGAAAAGACATTAAAGGTATGTGGATGTGAAGAAGAGACTTTTAAAAATATTAGGAGGATGTTTAAATCATTGAAAGACCCTTTTAAGCATATAAGTACAGAATTTTTTTTGAACTGCCTAATGCTCTTCATGATACTCTCAAGTACGTGGATTCCTTGAGAGCAGATCCTTCTTCCCTTAAAAATGTTATTCAGGGCAACTTGTGGGTTGACAAAATGAAAAGGTTTCCTACGGATGATACAGTGCTTCCATTCTTTATTTATTATGATGACTTTGAGTCCAACAACCGCTTAGGACCTCATTCTGGTAAGCTTGGTGCTGTTTATGTCTCAATTCCTTGTTTGCCCCCAGAATGTTGCTCCTTGTTGAGCAATTATTTCTTGTCCTACTTTTTGAAAGCTTGTGTCGTGAGAAATATGGGAATGAGAAAGGTTTTGCTCCTCTGATAAAGGAATTAAAGTATTCGGAGGAGACAGGTGTAGAAATTAACAGCACTCAGGGTATACAACAAGTTTTCTTTGTTTTAGAATTAGTGATAGGAGATAATTTGGGATTGAACTCCATACTGGGCATGGTGGAGTCCTTCAGTGCTATGGATTTATGTAGGTTATGTAAAATCTCCAAGCCAGATAGTGCGACTCGGACTCATGATCTTCCTTTGGTATTAAGGGACATAGATAGCTATAATTCAGATGTTATTTTGAATGAACAGAAGTTAACAGGGATAAATGAAATTGTGTTTGGAATAACAGGGTGTCTACCAGTCGGGAAAAGTCGGGAATCTGGTAAAAAGTCGGGAATTTATTAACGTCGGGAAAAAATCTGGAAAAGGTCGGGAATTCACTGAAAAATGATGAAAAATCTGGAAAAATAGTTCCTTGCAAATCGTCGGGATAAAAATTTGAACGGGAGACATAGCATTACGAAATAAGATAATGTTTCTTTTTTTCTCATTATCAAAGAGGTGTTATTTTAAACCTCTCTGGTCAGTATTTGTGAGTTCGTGACTTTCGTCGTTCGTTTGCACTAGACATGGGAACCGTTTCCTGCATGCCGCCGCGTGACAAATCGGCTTGGTCGGTTGCAGGTTGAAGATCGTATACTTCCCTCGTGTCCATGAATGCAATTTCGAAAGAATGACCTTGACTGTGGTTATTACAACGCTCCCAAAGATTCAAGCGATCCATAGATCGTAACCTAGTACGATTGTGACATTTTGCGTTTTGCTATGCCTCTGAGGGTGTAACTTAATTAAATTCCACTATAAATATCATTTTTAAACCATGGCGTCCTAAGTTTCTATTCTGCGCCTCATCATATTCGGGTGGGATTAATTAACATTACTGTGGAATTGGAATGCTTTCTTTCTCTCATCCATTCAGTAAAGCTTACAGTTTGCCATTTTGTAATTAGCATTTCCCATTGAATTGTGTTTTTTATACGCAAGCAGAACGTCTTCGTGAAAGAACGGAGATCAGCCCCTGGAAAGTAAAAACATTATATTACGTTTTGGTGTTTTCCCGGCGGATTATGTGAGTGAAAGTTTCTCGGGTCTTCCACCGGGTCAAAGGCTCCATCTCTGCCGACGTTTCCGAAAACGACTTGTTTTCCGAAACGGAGGCAGAGATGGAGCCTTTGACCCGGTGGAGGACCCGAGATACTTTCACTCATTATATTACTTTGTCGCCGACGACGCCATGCGTGCCGCCGACGACGAATATGTCGTTGGCTCCTGGATGATATACTACTTGAGAACTCGCTATTTGCCAGCTAGTGCGGTGGAATGTCATTGTTATTCATCTGATGGCGAGCTCGCTTGCTCGAAAGCCGCCGGAAAGTCTAGTTCATCTGTCAGCATGTGCGAGTTTGCAAAAAAATTGTTCGTTTTTACTGGAGAACTCGGCATTCGCCAGATCGAGTTAAGTTGGTTCGTCAGTCTTCGAGTTGGTGTGTGCTCAAGAGGTGCCTTTGGTTGGACTGGCGACGGATATCATTTCATTCAAAGGCTCTCTTCACACGGGACGGCGCGAACCCGACCGCCGTGTACGGCGCTCAATGGTGCAGGATCCCTAATACTTGGTATTATTTATGAGTCTAGAAAAACTTTCTATACAGGGTTCTGGTGCATATACGTTGGATGCACCGATTGACGAATTGAAATCCATTTTAAGTAAGGACATATCGCTGTTGCTACTCCTCTAGTAGATAAGATAAAATTTTGCACTGGTAACAAGTGCATCGTATGAAAAGGAACAGGCCCAGCTTCACCTTCAATTCTCTCTAATATAACATGTATTTCCCCGATTCTTGTTCTGAAAAATGGGTTTTGTAACTGAAGGTGAGTGCTATTCAACTCTTTATTAATATATTGTAAATATAATTCGCAAAATTATTGTCTTACATAATATCTTGTTCAAAAATAAAGAATTTTTTTTGAAATTCACTTTTATATTTCTGCACAATAATTAATTTGTAAAAATATTAACATAAAATTTGTGTTCATAGATCGCGAAAACCTTGGTTCTATAATTTGGAATGAAACGAGAATTTTGAGTGTGTAAATCCAAGTAATAAAAATATTGCAAATACTTCTGTGAAAAAAGTAATTGTCGAAAATATGAAGATCAAATTAGCATTCAGCAGCTGAGAAAACGTATATTTGTTCACATTAATCGTGATGTTTTAAATAAGAGTTAATTTAAGTAAAAAAATTGCAAAAAAGTTTGAGAAAAAATTAGGTTACAAAAGTTTTGAATCAAAATTCATATTCAGCGACCTTGTAAACCTATATAAAATGATCGGAAGTTCCGCAACATGCGCAGGACTTTCAAAAACGTTCACGGCAATAATCGACGAAAGACGACTGGGAAAGGGCTGTGACGTGGGAATATTATGACTTACTGTTAGAAATATTTCAGACGGACGAGACTGTCACAACATTAAACTCTTTCATTTCCTCTTCTGATTCTACCCCTACTAACCCGACAAAAAGACTGAAGGACAATAGCCACCAACCCTCTGCTTCCACTTCCTCTTTGCATGTACTGTCTTCTTCCTATCCGATTCTCCTATTCCAGTTGACTTACCCAATACCCCGACTCATGACAATACCACCACCAGACAGCATGGTGCGGAACTTTCATCCAGCAGCACCAAGTCTTACAGGTGGAGGAGGTTGGAGTACTACAGGAGGGAGCAGCAGGAGTGGGAAAGGAAGAAGACAGAAGATTTGAGCAGGCTAGTGTTGGCTGTGGAAGAGAGCAACAAAATACAGCACGAGAGAAATAGGCTGTTAAAGCTTATTTTGGAAAAAATGGAATAAATAAAATAAATTGATTAAATACATTTTTCTTTTATTTCCAATACAATCAATATCTTTATCACCGAAGGAAGTCTACAATATAATTCCTCTTATTGTTGCCTCTACCTAGCCTAGGCTGCTCTTCAGGCTCGATAGCGACAACATCCTCTTCCTAATCAGCAATAACAATCAACTCCTCTCTATTTACCCCTTCACTGTTTAAGATAAAGTTGTGCAATACACAGCATGCTGCCACAGTAGCATTCACTAGACGCATATCTGAGCTGTCCAGGTACTTAAGCCTCCTGAATTTGCCCTTCAGGAAAGCAAAGCCCTCTCCATTACACTTCTTATTTGGCTCAGGCGCGTGTTATATCGTAGTTGTGAATCTGCCAAATTCCCTGTGTTCCGGAATGGTGTCAGGAGGCAGTGCAGCAGAGGATACGCAGCATTTCCAATGATGTGGTATTTCCCTGGCAGATTGGGGTTTTCTTCGCTCACCATTCTCTGACATATGGGGGAGTTCCTGAAAGCCCGGGCATCGTGCATCTTCCTCGGCATACCAACTGCTATGTCGATGAACCGCATCTTAGAGTCACAGATGCCTTGGAGGGTGATGGAGTGAAAATTTTTCCGGTTGTAAAAATCCACAGCATTCCTTACTGGCTGTTTTATTGGAATATGGCAGCCATCAATAGCGCCAACAACACCAGCAATTCCCCTGGAGCGCTGTTCGAAAATCTGAAATGAAAGTGAAGAGATAAATGTATAATATTGATAAAAGTGGCTGGTGATATTTTTTATGCGTTCATTAAGCATTGTATTAAGACAATTTGTGAGCGGGGGGAGTTCAACATAAATTGACTTCAACAATGTTAACTTTTTACACTAAATATTTTAACCCTCCAGCAGGTGCACTGTGGCATAATGTGCAACATTTTGCCTTCTCTTTGTCACATGATCAGTGGTGTAGTTTAAGTGCCATAAACACACTTACACTTTTTTGTATCATTATAAAGGTTACAGCAAGGATTCCCCACCTATGAAATAAAAACTAATATATTATGACTAGTCGTCCTTGCTGCACTCTGTGCAACACGCACCTGGTGGTGTTAAGTTCGATTTCCTAGTGGCAATTTTTAATAAATATTGTTTCTCTTCTCGATGTGTCAACTTGAGAAGAGATAATGTCTATATAATGTGCATCATTTCTCCACTGGATCAGGTTGATCTAATAACTATACTACTTTTATAGAAAATATTTTCATAATGCTCTTATTGTCCTTTTACTACGAACATGTAGATGAATTGTAAAAATGTTGAATGCAATTATTATACTGCTTAGAGTACAAAGATACATTAATAATAATCTTTAAAGTCCTGTCGGTTATACAAGTACAACATAGGACTTAGTCACCCAAAAAGTACATGCAAAAAGAAACAAGCAGTAAAAAATATAGGCAACAAAAATCTATCACTCAAAAACTCATCAATGCTGTAGTAGGATTTATAAATAAGAAGTTCTTTTAATTCATATTTGAAAACATTTTGGCTGGCTAAATGTTTAATTGAAACAGGAATCGTATTATAGATCATTGAGGCTGAATGATGAGGACCTTTATTGTTTATGTTTAGTGGCTGATTTGCCAGATGTACATTTTCACTACCACGCGTCTCGTGGCAATGAATAGCCGAATTTGGCATAAACAGGTGTCGATTACTTCTGACAAACATGGAACAATTCAGGATATAAATACATGGCATAGTGAGTATGAAGAGTTTCCTGAACAGTGGTCTTCCTGACATCCTTATTGAAACCCTTAACATTGATTTAACAGCCCTCTTTTGCATAGAAAATGCCTTGATAGCTACACTAGCATTTCCCCGGAAGACAATTCCGTAGGCTAAATAGGAATGAATTTTGGCATAGTAGGTGATATGTGGTCGCCAATCAAGATTCACATTAAGATATAATGCAAGAAATTCGGTAGTGTCACATTTTAGTATAACTTTGACTTTATAATTACTTGACAATTTTTATGCGACAAAGGCCACAATGAATCTCTAACAAATCCATCAAACGTTAGCTGAAACTACTTTCATTTTTAATGAGTGATCCGACATTTCATATAAAATTGATTTCAGCTGCAAAAAATTACGTTCACCTCAAACTTAGAATACTTACATTAGCATATTTCACCATTTGGGCTGCATTAGTCCAAAGTATAGCGTCGTTCATCATCCTCACCAAGGCGTTTACGACTTGAACATAAATGTAATGTGCTGTGCTGGCAGCCAGGTCAAAACGATCCCCGACGCTAACAAAGCTCTCAGGCTTTGACAGCAACCACACTGCCACCATGACCTTCTTATCCAAGGGTATGGCATGCATTTGTGGCTGTATCAGGTGGCCAATATTGACAGTTAACAACTGACAAAGGAAGAAACAACTTCTTTAACCCCTAACTCAAAAGTGGCTTTCAATTCCGTTAATGGTTGTACAACACAAATGTGACTGACTCTCATTTACATGAAATAGTATTGCATGCAGACATAGCAGGACCTAGGAATACCTCCATCGTTTCTCTTGACGTCCTAAAATGCATGTGGAAGTCCTCCGGAACATATTGGGGGATTGTCTCCTCATAATAATTGGTGTTACGTGAGAGCTCCTCTCCCCGATGTTCCACGGGGATAGGGTTGGCAACTTCCACCAACTCCCTTGCCACATGAACAACTTCATTCAAGTCCACACCACCATCGAGCACCATATCGACAGCAGCAAGTAAGTTGTTCATCTCCCAAAAGATTTGAACAAATGTACTCACGACTGAGAGACTATAGCGATGAGAGACTAGCAAAAATACTACTCGCGGCACACAAACGGCTACAGACAACGGATAAAAACAGACAATGCAACAAACTAAATCAAAATCCCTCACCAATTATTCTACTGAAAAATGTAAAAGAAAAGTACGTAAAAAAGCCTAACCGCACACAAAGAGGTAAAAAAACCACGTGATACATGAATATAGAAATAAAAAAACGAGAACTAGAAAAATGAATTGAAAACTAAATCAAATATTTAAAATTACAAAATATGGCTAACACCACCGTTGAAGAATTGAAAAAGAAGTGAAATACGTTATACTCAATTGCTAACTTTAAACCACTGTACAACTAAAATTGAAAATCTAAAAAAAATATGTAAAATGTAATGCTAATGCTCCTAAAACTATGTTAACATGAAAATAATATAGATAGTATAATTAAGCTAGTAAAAATAATGAAAAAAGTTAAGAAAAGGAAAAAAAAATGCTCAAAAACTCGCTCAATGCTACTGACTCTCAAAAATCGTGATAGGGTGTCCCTCTACTGAATTCGTCTGCTGGTTCGCTCACTGATCCGTTGCCATACAGCGCTCGCCGCTCACGGTGAGCAGACGTGACGTCACGATCACACTTGATCACCCGCTCAGTGCCACTGTATACACCCAAACCATTTCGAACATCGATACAGCTGCGTTGGTCGGAAATATCCCGTGAATCGATATGTATTATCGATAGGCCTACCATTGCGCATCCTTTCTGCGCATAACATTCAACGAATTAATTCGAATGATCATTCACCGTGTAAAACACCCTAAGCGGAAGCAATTTCGGGTCATCACTAAAATTCACTCGCATGATCATTCACCGTGTAAAATGGCCTTTAGTAGTTGAGGTTAAAGCAGAAAAAGATATTAAAGAAGTTTCAATTGTTAAAAGTAATTTTTCGATTGCTATTATTAAATATAAATTTATTTAGATCCTACTGCTTTTTCTATTTTTAGGCAAAATGGAGAGAGTTTTTAGCAGAGGGTGGGATTGTGATTGTATTTGCTTTATGTGACTAATGTAATTTTATATTTTATGTGATTATTGTGATTTTTTACATTGTTTTGCGTGACTGTATCATGACTATGTGCTTTGTACGTAAATAAATTGCAAATTGGAATCATGTTTTCTTTACTTAGATTGCATTCATTGTTATTAATTTTGCCCCCTCCATTCCCATGTTGAAGGTTGTTTATCTCATATATGTAACGTCGAGTAGAGGATGTAGAGCTATCTGGTACACCTTGAGATCTCTCTGAGATATCTTGAGATCTCTCTGAGATGTATCTGAGACGTCTTAAGATCTCTCTGAGATGTATCTGAGACATTTTGAGATGTCTCTGACACGTTTCGAGATGTCTCTGAGACATCTCATGAGATGTCTCAGAGACGTCTAACAAGAGGAAATAGAGCTCTGTCTGAGACATCTTGGGCTACTTTGGAGATGTCTCTGAGAGGCAACATGAGACATTTGAGACGTTTCTGAGATGTATCCGAGATGTACTTGTGCTATGTGGATAATGCCTGTTTGGCGATCATCCCCCTCTGCCCCACACCCTCGAGTTGGCTCGCAGCGTATTGCGAATATGTAGATCAGCATCAAGTAGACAGAACAATTCCTTAAAAAATACTCCCTTCATACACTACTTACATTGAAACCACGAGGGACAATATTATCACACCAAGCAAAATATTAAGCATGCAGTTACAGGCTGCATGAAATATTAGCTATAAATCACAAAAAATTGTAATTTTATATGAATGTAATGGTTTTCGATTGGTCCGCAAATGAATTCAATTATGAAATAATATTTCCAACAGCATGCATTCTTGCGTTCCTGGTAGCGTGCCATTCGATGATGTGATAATGATAATTGTACAATCTCGATTCGGACGAAAATTTCTGATTATTTCTCAATATATTGTGATTACTATTTTTCCTAGTTCTATTTTAGTGCTCTACTGTTGTTTTCAAGTACTGTAGTATTTCAGTACTGTAGCGTATGGTAGTATTGTACCGACAGGTTCAAATTGTCCTTTTTCCAATCGGAAACTGCTGGTGAGTAAAGCTTTTACCCATTAACATTAGGAACATAACTCAATATACAATGGTATCAAACAATGGAATCTCACCTGGGAATTGTGATTACTTCTACGTCCAATATTCACCAACACTGAAGTACTGGTGACTAGTATACGATGCCAGTATTGTGAAAATGTACGAAGTTTAAGGATCACAGTATAAGTACTGAGCTTTCAGATCTCGTGATTGAATCTAATCCAGATCCTCATCCTTAGTATTGGGTTCTGTGCCCTCTTTTATGGGAATAAGAGCGTGCAAGGGTCGTGGCCTTCATGGAGCCCTTCGAGGAAGATGCCCTCGCCGCATGCAGCCTGAGATCAACGTGATGGTTGCGATACGTGGACGATACATTCGATATCCGAACACGGGGAGGAGAGAGACGGAAGACCTTTAAAATAAGAACTCAACTCCACACAGCCCTCGATACAATTCACAATGGAGTTGGAAGAAGAGGGATGCCTACCTTTCCTTGACGTTTTGGTATTTAAAGGTGGTAAAAAGTAAGCTTCGTCTATTTGCCGGTGACGCAGTAGTGTACAGGGAAATTCTATGCCCAAATGACAAAGAATATTTAAATATTGACCTACAAGCATTTGAAACTTGGTATGATACATGGCAGTTAGAATTAAACTTTAAAAAATGTCTTGTAATGAATTTTCGGAAAAAGAATAGCTCTCCTTCTATAAATGTGAAGTTGTGACCTAAATGTGACGATCCTGTACGCGAAATCAGCTTATTAATTCCCTTGTTAGACCTCATTTGGAATATGCTGCCAGTGCATGGGATCCCTACGAAATCGGTCTAAATAACGAACTTGAACGTGTGCAGCGAAGATCGCCAAGATTTGTAAAGGGACGATACAGTAATTATATTAGCGTAACCAGTCTATTAAATGAATTAAAATGGGAATCATTGTCAGATCGAAGTTTGATACTTAGACTTAATCTCTTAACTAAATTATAAGACAATATTTTCAGTAATGATGTTACAAATATATTTTGCGAATCCCAACTTACTATGGCAGACTGGACCATAATCATAAAATTAAATAAATTGATTGCCGAACTGATATTCAAAATGTCCTTTTTCCCTCCTATTAGAGATACGAATAACGGTAAATATGTCCTATCGGAGGGTAGCAATGGATAACATTGGAAGCTGCATGTAGGTATGAGTACTTAAAGCCTAATCTACTAACATAATGTTTTTGCATGTTTGCTTCGCAATTTCCATCTTTTTAAATAGTAAAGTTTTGACTAGTATATCAATACTATTCCTTTTCTATACATGATATGTAGTGTATGTTTGGTGAGAAATCACCCGCTGCCACACACCTTTGTGGTAGCTTGCAGGGTACTATGTAGATGATTTTATTTTTTACATTTTTGTTAGATAGATTCTTTATTCATCCGATGAAAACAACACAATGTGGTACGAATTTCAAATCAGTGGCTGACGTGAATGATTCATATAGAAAAAGTTATTTTCGCAAATTATTTTCAGATTTAGAGGCGAGTGTCGGGTTACGAAGAGAAATTATCCAGGCAGGGTGTTTGGGTTGAGACAATAAAATCGGCGAATGTGTTACACTTCTTCCAATGAAGGGATACCGAAGTCCACGTTTGCGTCCCATCCTTCGGACGTAGTATTGAACAAGGACCTTTTCGGGACGGAACGGATCAAGTGCTGAACTTAAAGGTGATGAATTATCTGCCATCGATGGGAGTCGAACCGGGAGATATAAGTCAATCTCTAGTCAAAAACCATTACATTACTACGTATTAACTGGCATCAGGTGTCTTTTATGACCAACATTTCACGTGTCTACAAAAGCATGCTTCGAATATCCTCAGTGTGGTAGCAAAGTTAATAGTGAATTCAGAAAAGTGATAAATAAAGGAAAAAGAAATAAACGAAAAAGTGATGTCAGCATGTTTTATTGGTAGCAATTATATTCTCTGATAGGTAATGAATAACGAACGAACGAATAATCGAACAATTAGAGATACGAATAACGGTAAATATGTCCTATCGGAGGGTAGCAATGGATAACATTGGAAGCTGCATGTTGGTATGAGTACTTAAAGCTAACCCTACTAACAGAATGTTTTTGCATGTTTGCTTAGCAATTTGTATCTTTTTTTTAAATAGTGTTGTTCTGACTACTATATTAATACTATTCCTTTTTAATGCATGATATGTAGTGCATGTTTGGTGAGAAATCACCCCCTGCCACACACCCTCGTGGTGGCTTGCAGGGTATTATGTAGATGTAGATGTAGGTAGAGAGAGCTGACTTTCGAAGGACATATCAGATTATGAAGTATTCTCGAGTTGTATCACCGTATACAGAAAGGGTAGAGTAAGCAGAACCGGAGGAGGAGTATTTATAGCTGTGAAGGACCCGTATGTCAGTAGAAAAGAACTTATTTCAGAGCGAAATGTAGAAAGTATTTGGTGTTCCGATAAAAGTAAAAGCAGTAACGGAAAAAAGATATATGTAGGTGCATATTACAGGCCATCGGACGCAGACGTCAATTCTTTAATGGAACTAGAGTCAGAGATAGCCACATTACTTTCTCCGAACGAGGATAGAGGAATCATAGTAGGAAGAGATTTCAATCTCCCTTCGATAGATTGGAATACGTGTAGTTTCATAACAGGACGTAAGAATAAGGAACATTGCGAATCACCGTTGAACACCTTTACGTCACAATCTTTGCAACAGCTAGTAACAGGACCGACCAGGGGAAACAACATTCTAGACCTATTTGCAACAAATATACCCGAAAGAGTTCTAAATACAGTTACAGACACAGAAATTAGTGATCATAAAATAGTGCATGCGAAATTTATTGTAGGCGTTGAAAGACATTATAAACCAAGGAGGAGGGTATTCTTATTTGGCAAGGCAAAATACGACGGTATGAAAGAGAAATTAAGCAAATGCCCGAAATAAACATTTCATGTCGCGGAATAGAGCATCAGTTAAAAAGCATAAGTAAAAACAAATCACCAGGTCCCGATCAAATTCCTTCCAGAATATATAAAACATTAGCTTCTGAAATAGCCCCCTATCTAGAAATAATATTCAATAAAACACTAAAGAATCACACAGTACCCAAAGATTGGAAAGTAGCTAATATTACACCTATATTTAGAAGCGGTGATAGGGAAGAACCTAGTAACTACAGACCCATTTCACTCACGTCAATCTCTTGAAACATATTTTAGCACATAGTAGTCAGTTCGATCATGGGGCATTTGGATAGTCGGGGATTACTCATAAACAGCCAGCATGGGTTCCGGAAAGGTAGATCTTGCGAGACACAATTAGCTTTATTCGTACACGATATTTTAGTCAACCGCGAAAGCAGTACTGAAGTCGATGCGATATTTTTAGATTTTAAAAAGGCTTTCGATAAAGTTCCTCATGACAAATTATTCTTGAAGTTAGAGAGTTTTGGTAAAAATAAAGACGTTGTATGTTGGGTAAAAGAATTCTAAAGTGGGCGAGAGCAGAAGGATATCATAAATGGTATCATGTTGGACACAATCGAATCACATCGGGAGTTCCCCAGGGTAGCGTAGTAGGTCCGCTTCTATTTCTTTTATGCATAAACGATTTTGGTACCGTAGTTCGTAGTAACCATAGACTTTTTGCAGACGATGCGGTGGTGTACAGGGTTATATCAAATGAAGAGAACAGGAAATCACTTAGCAAGAATTTAGATGCAATTCAAGAGTGGTGAGACAAACGGCAGTTAGAACTTAATCTTTAAAAGTGTGTAGCTATCAATTTTTGGAGGAGGAATAATTCGATAGAG
Organism: Platycnemis pennipes; assembly: GCA_933228895.1. NCBI lineage: Eukaryota > Metazoa > Arthropoda > Insecta > Odonata > Platycnemididae > Platycnemis > Platycnemis pennipes. The sequence goes on along the minus strand of CAKOGI010000006.1, from coordinate 1,646,537 downwards.
CGATCCTATGGAATTAATAACACGAAGATCGAAAACGTTGAAAGCGTAAGATATTTAGGTGTAACAATCACTAAAGATTTATCGTGGGGTAGATACATCCGGGAAATATGCGGCCGAGCGAAGAGAAAGCTAGGATTTATAAAAAGAGTACTTGGGAAATGTCATTGGAAGACTAAAGAGCGATAATATTTTTCACTAGTTAGGCCCCACCTTGAGTATGTAGCCAGTGTATGGGATCCTAATGAATTAGGTTTGATGAGAGATATAGACAAGGTACAGCGCAGAGCAGCTAGGTTCGTGTTATGATAGGTTGAGTAGTGTATCAGAATTTATACAAGAATTAGGGTGGGAATCATTATCAGAGCGTAGGTTAAAGTTTAGATTAAATATTTTTGAGAAATTTCATTCGGATAGCTTTCCTGAAAATGTTAGGCACATATTAAAAACACCAGCGTATTATGCTAGATTCGACCAGATAAATAAGATTAGAGAGATAGATTGTCGTACAGATAGATTCAAATTGGCATTTTTTCCCCCGTACTGTAAGAGAACAGAATAGGCAGCATAGGAAAGGGATAGGTAGGGGAATGTTTTAGAGTATTACGTAGTGCATGATGCTTGTCTTACCCCTTAAATGCTCTAGACACCAACAATCACTTTGCATGGGACAATATAGTTGCTAGTTTGCATGTTAGTAGTGCATGCCTGGTGATCTTCACCCCCTGCCACACACCCTCGCGGTGGCTTGCAGGGTATCGTGTAGATGTAGATGTAGATGGGAGACTCAATAATTCTAGTAAAATTAAGGAGTTATATTGCAGGACTGACAGGTTTAAAATGTCATTTTTTCCGCGTACGATTCGAGATCAGAACGTTAATCATTGCTTAAATCGGTAATAATTTTAGAGGTGATATTCAGATAGGTAGATAGAATTTTTTATTACCTGTATGTTCAAATGAACGTGTGACTTGCATCCAATTCTTTTTTTTGCATGCATGAGTATCTATGAGGTGTCGGGTTTCAAGGCATGCATGGTATTGTGGTGTGTCCTGCATGATTGGTATTTAGTAGTTTTTCTTCTTTTTTTCCCCAATTACTTCTAAAGGTGTAATTTTTGTTTTGTAGTGTTCACCTTTGTTTGTTGTGTCAATGTTCCTGGTGTGGATGCACCCCCTGCCACACACGCTAGAGGTGATTTGCAGGGTATGTCGTAGATATAAATACCCAACGTACAACGTTATGTATACCAAAACTCTCTAACTTCAAGATTAATTTATCATGAGGAACTTTATCGAAAGCCTTTTTAAAATCATAATATATCGCATCACCTTGAGTACTGTTTTCGCCATTGACTAAAATATCGTGTACGAATAAAGCTAATTGTGTCTCGCAAGATCTACCTTTCCGGAATCCATGCTGGCTGTTTATCAGTAATCCCTGACTATCCATATGCCCCATGATCGAACTGACTACTATGTGCTCAAATATCTTTCAAGAGATTGACGTGAGTGAAATGGGTCTGTAGTTACTAGGTTCTTCCCTATCACCGCTTTTAAATATAGGTGTAATGTTAGCTACTTTCCAATCCTTGGGTACTGTGTGGTTCTTTAGTGTTTTATTGAATATTATTTCTAGATAGAGGGCTATTTCAGAAGCAAATGTTTCATATAATCTGGGAGGTTTTTGATCGGGACCTGATGATTTGTTTTTACTTATGCTTTTTAACTGCTGCTCTATTCCGCGACATGCCCGAAATAAATATGAAATGTTTATTTCGGGCATTTGCTCACTGAAAGTGATCGGCGGTGGTTCCACTGCGTTTTGTGACGATGAGTTGAATACACGTTGGAAGAAGGTGTTTAAAGTATTGACTTTTTCTACACTGCTGGTGACTCTGATTCAACTATCGTTTTTAAGTTTTTAAATAACGAACTTGAACTAGTGCAGCGAAGATCGGCAAGTTATATAAAGGGACGGTATGATAACCGTATTACCGTAACCAGTCTATTAAATTGGGAATCATTGGCAAATCGCATGTTGAAATTTAGGCCTAATGTCTCAAATAAATTCCAAGATTATATTTCAGTGATCATGTAAAAATATTTTGAGGACCCAAACTTACTATGGTAGACTGGACCATAATCACAATATTAGAGAAATTGATTTCCGATCTGACAGATTCAAAATGGCCTTTTTTCCTCGTACTCTTGGGGTTATGAATAACGGTAAATATATCCAGTACGAATGTAATAATGGATAACATTGGTAGCTGCATGTCGGTATAAGGACCTAAAGCTAACCTAACTAACAGAATGTTTTTGTATATATGATTTGCTAATTTTGTTTTTTTTTCAATAGCGTAGTAATGAACAGTACAGTTCCCTATACAAGTAATAATCCTTTTTTATTCATGTTATGTAGTGCAAGTTTGGTGAGACTTCAACCCCTGCCACACACATTCATTGTGGCTTGCAGGATATTATGTAGATGTAGATTTAAGTGTGTGAACTGTTGACATATGTCCCTGAAGCTCTCTCACATATGACCAAAACGCTTTAGGATTGCTTTTTAAATATTCTCCTTACATCTTGCTCTTGAAATGTGATAACGCTTGCCGACATGATTTCCTTGCTAATGCTCTCGATTTTTTATAGTTTTGAACCAGCTCATTTTTTTCCTCTACCGATAGACCCCGTCCTGCATTTTTCATCTTAGCGTGGCATACCCTTTGTCGCCTTAGTGATTTCCTAACCTCCGCGTTATACCACCTTGGCTCTGTATTATCACTAATATATTTACTTGGTATGTATTTATGAAATGCGTTACGGGTGACCTCAACAAATTCTCTCCACGAATCCTCTGTATTTAATCCTTTGCTTTGTTCACTAAATACATTAAACGCTTCCCTTAATTCCTCTTTCATACCGTTGTAATTAGCCTTGCAAAATAAGTATACCCTCCTCCTTGCTTTATAACGTCTTTCAACGCCTACAGTAAATTTCGCATGCACTATTTTATGATCACTAATTCCTATGTCTGTAACTGTATTTAGAACTCTTTCGGGTATATTTGTTGCTAATAAGTGTAGTATGTTGTTACCTCTGGTAGGTCTGCTGGTCTGGTAGCAAGGGAGCTGAGTTATTGTACCTCGGACAGGAGCTGGAAACGTGTTAGGTGCCCCTGAATCACTCGAGTGTCCACTTTAGGACGATGCATCGTCTAGCGTAGCGAGTAGGATACTGGAGCTTACACGTAGGGTTTAGCTTAGGTGTTAGCCTAGAGTGCAGGTCAATCAGCGGGGGAAAATCGTGGAACAATTTGACAGAACATGCAGAATAGTTTTAGAAGGTAAGAATAGGACAGATAAAAAGGACGAACATAATAAATCAACAAAGGTAATATACAGATCAAATAGTAGGTTCGTTAAAAAATTATCGAGGAAATTTTTAGTTGGAAGAGAGCACCAAGAGAGAAACAGATTGTGAGAAAGATTTTCAGTGATAGTAGTGAATTGTCGTAGTTTAAGAAATAACTAGTGAAAAATAGCATCGCTCTTTTGTCTTCTCATCACATTTCTTAAGTACTCTTTTAATAAATCCTAGCTTTCTTTCGTTCGGCCGCATATTCCCCTTATGTGTCTCCTCCACGACAAAACCTTAGTGATTTTTACACCTAAATATCTTATGGTTTCAACGTTTTCGATCTTCATGTTACTAACTTTATAGGATTGCTCTATGGAATTATTCCTCCTCCAAAAATTTTATAGCTACACACTTTTAAGGTAAAGTTCTAACTGCCATTTGTCGCACCACCCTTTAATTGCATCTAAATCTTTGCTAAGCGATTTCATGTCTTCTACTTCTTTTGATGTACTCCTATGCATTACAGTATTGTCTGCAAAAAGTCTAATCTTACCAATAAATACGGTACCCAAATCGTTTATGTATAAAAGAAATAGAAGCGGTCCTACTACGCTACCCTGGGGAACTCCCGATGTCACTTTGAATGTGTCCGACATGATACCATCTATGACAACCCTCTGCTCTCGCCCACTTAAGAATTTTTTACCCAACAAACAACGTCTTTATTTATACCAAAACTTTCTAACTTCAAGATAAATTTACCATGCAGAACTTTATCTAATGCCTTTTTAAAATCTTAAATCTATCGCATGAACTTCAGTACTGTTTTCGCCGTTGACTAAAATATCGTGTACGAATAAAGCTAATTGTGTCTCGCAAGATCTACCTTACCAGAACCCATGTTGGCTGTTTATGAGCAATCCCTGACTATCCAAATGTTCCGTTTATTAATTTGCAGTCGCATAAGTTAATATTGACCCATTGCGTACTGTGCGGTTCTTTAGTGTTTTATTGAATATTATTTTTAGGTAGTGGGCTATTTCAAAATCTAATGTTTTATATACTCGGGTAGGAATTTGATCGGGACCTGGTGATTTATTTTTACTAATGTTTTTTAACTGCTGCTCTATTCCGTGGCATGAAATTTTTAATTTGGACATTTGCTCACTGAATGTTTTAGCGGTGGTTCCACTGCGTTGTGTGACGATGAGTTGAATACGCTTTGGAAGAAGGTGTTTTAAGAATTGGCTTTTTCTGCATTGCTAGCGACTCCAATTCCTTTATCGTTTTTATGTGTGTGTACTGTGGACCTATTTCCCTGAAGCTCTCTCATATATGACCAAAATGCTTTAGGATTGCTATCTAAATACTCTCCTATCATCGTTCTCTTGAAATGTGATAACGCTCCCCGACACGATTTCCTTGCTAATGCTCTCGATTTTTTTATAGTTTTTAACTGTCTCTTTTTTTTCCTCTACCGATAGACCCTGTCCTTCATTTTTCATCCTAGCGTGGCATACCCTTTGTCACTTTAGTGATTTCCTAACCTCCGCGTTACACCACCTTGACTCTGTATTATAATTTACTTGGTATGTATTTATGAACTGCTTTACGGGTGGCCTCAAGAATCTCTCTCCACGAATCCTCCTTGTCTAATCCTTTTCTTTGTTCGTTAAATACATTAAACGGTTCCCTTAATTCTTCTTTCATACCTTTGTTAATTAGCTTTGCCATATAAGTATACCCTCCTCCTTGGTTTATGATAATATTTAACGCCTACATTAAATTTCGCATGCACTATTTTATGATCACTAATTCCTGTCTGTAGATACATTTATAACTCATTCGGGTATATTTGTTGCGAATTAGTCTAGAATGTTGTTTCTTCTGGTATGTTCTTTTATTAGCTGTTGTAATGTTGGACTGATGGACTGAAAAGCAGCCGATGTAACACCCATTTTTAAAAGTGGTGATAGAAGGTAGCCATCTATATCCCACACTAAAGCGCCATATATGGAACATATATGGACAGCAATACCTGTCACGATTTATATGCCATATATGGATACATATATGGATTATATTAAAAATTGGCCCAATTGAATATATTAGACATATATGTATATATGGAGCAATATATGGTGAATATATGGAGCAATATATGGTGAATAAATGGAGCAATATATGGTAATTATATGGAATAATATATGGACCTATACCTGATGAATATATGGACCAATGTATGGTGAATATATTCAATGATATATGGTACATTATATGGAACCATATACGGAAATATTATGTAGCCTCACATAGGACATATATTGGCAGCTATTGGCTACTATTACTTGCCTATTCGGTGGACACATCAAATATACCCATGGGGTTCAGAACCTATGAAAGAAAAAAACATGGATGGAAATTCACAATTTTTATTTAAATAATCGCTCATAGAACATTTACAGACATTACAAAACATTATACAGACTACACAAAACATTTACAAACATTACAAAACATTATACAAATTACACAAAACATTCAGCTATCTTTCTGCCCCCTCTTCATCTGATGGCGGATCTCTGCAGCCTTACTATTGATCACTGCTCCAAATGCTGCTGTGGTGATCTCTGGGAATCGTGCCCTTGTTGCATCTAATAAAAAAAATTGTAGCCCAAAATTGTAAAAGAAGGCTGCACAAATTTCTCACCAAAGTAGACTATCTATCGACGTATCTTAAACTTTTCCAAAAATGCTCAGTGCGCTAATACCTAGGCTTTACATTATGATGATCCCCTTAATCAGCTATCCGTAGATTTACTACTAATTAGCACTGTTACTCCAAATAACTAGCATTAGATATTATCAGGATTTAGGCCCATAAACTTTATAGAAAATAAATCACATTATTTTTAGAAGTGTGATTAATTATTTCAATATCATTAATAATGTTAATAAACTGTAGCTGAAGTCATTTCTCCTAGCATTGTCAAATGATCAAAACAAGTGTTTATAGGTGTTTGTTTAAATTTAAGTTATTTCAATCGTGCCCAAGCACATGCACTGCAGATGGCATCTAATAGACCATTCGCCACTGAAACATATGAGACCTTGTAAGAGTCAACAATGGATGAGGCAAAAATATTTACCTTTCACCATGAAACAGGTGCAAAAAAATTATCACATAGAATGGGTATATTCCACACCACATGGGAATATTAGTAAAAATGTTCACTAAGCTAATTTATATTAATTTATTTACACCAATGTATGATCATTGCATTTATTCATACTTCAAATTAATGTGTGCAATCGTCAACTCTCTATCAGTGAGAGTTCCCTAGCTTTACATTATAATTACTAAAACATCCCATCAGAAGCCAATTCATGGGAAATACAGCATTAAATTACATGTATGTTTTTTATCAGGAGTTTCCCACCTTAATGCTATCATTTCATTTAAATACCTACTTATTTTAAGAGCAGAAGAAAGAAAGAGACTATGGAGCACCATACGCTAAAAGAGAACATGATGGCTTGGGCCTGAGACAAAATATGTGTGAAACATAATAGAGGGAAAATCAAAGGGAAAGTGCCACGAGGACAACAGATGGACAAATACTTAGAACAACTGAAGAAGAATCTGTGGAATAAGAACTATAGGGAGGTGAAGGGATTGGCATGAAACAGGGAGGAGTGAAGAGCTGCAGTAAACCAATCCTAGGATTTAAATGGTACTAATTATAAATATACAGTACAATATCAGTAATCTGGCCTTTTGGTAATCCAACACGTCCAGTAATTAGGCATGCAGGGCCTGTAGGACCTGTTATAACTACAGACCTATATCCCTCACATCCATTTCATGCAAGGTATAATATAATATATAATTGTCAGTTCAGTCATGGGACTCCTGTACAGCCAGAATTTATTTTCCAATGTTCTGAATGGCTTCCGGAAGAGAAGATCATGTAAAACTCAACTTGCTCTCTTTTCTGACGATATTTTAGTTTCTGGCGAAAATAATATTCCAGTGGATGCTATATTTCTCGATTTCAAAAATGCTTTTGAGAAGGTGTCTCTTAGCAAACTAATCTTGAAATTAAAATATTATGGCATAGACAGTAACAGTAAATCATGGATAAATGATTTCCTGCATGAGCGGGTGCAAAGAGTTGTTTTGGACGGTGTTACCTCACCGGAAATTAAAGTCACATTAAATTTGGGTGTCCCACAAGGTAGTGTGATAGGTCCATTCCTATTCCTTTTGTATATAAATGATATCCATAAGGTGGTAAAAAGTAAGCTTCGTCTGTTCGCTGATGACGCAGTAGTATACAGGGAGTATAAGAATAGCTCTCCTCCTAGCACTTACAAAATAACTAATAATGAATAAACAAACGTGGAATCTATTAAATATCTTGGAATAAGAATGACACATGATCTTTTCTGGGGTAAACACATACTTGTAATAATGGGTGAGGGTAATCGTAAACTGGGAGTCATGAAAAGAGTACTGAGTAAATGTTACGATTATGTACGAGAAATCTGCTACTTTTCCCTTGTAAGACTTCATTTGGAATATGCTTCCAGTGTATGGGATCCCTACGAAATCGGTCTAAATAATGAACTTGAACGTGTGCAGAGAACATCGGTAAGATATGTAAAGGAACGGTACGATAACTATATTACCGTAACCAGTCTATTAAATTAATGAAATTGGGAATCAATGTCAGATCGCAGTTTGAAATTTAGACTTAATCACTTAAATAATTTCCTAGATAATATTTCCAGTGCTGATGTTAAAAATATTTTGCGGACCGCAATTTACTATGGTTGACTGGACCATAATCACGAAATTAGAGAAATTGATTGCCGTACTGACAGATTCAAAATGTCCTTTTTTCCTCGTACTATTAGGGATATGAATAACGGTAAATGTATCCAGTGCGAGTGGAACAATGGATAACATTCGTAGCTGCATGTTGGTATAAGGACTTAAAGCTAACCCAACTAACAGCATGTTTATGCATGTATGCTTTGCTATTTTAAGTACAATTTTTATGCTTGATATGTAGTGCATGTTTAGTGAGAGTTCACCCCCTGCCACACACCTTTATGGTGGCTTGCAGGGTATTATGTAGATGTAGATGTAGATACCTAGTTGTATGAGACCCTGTAGTAGCTTGTTTGCATTTCAAAAGTGCATGCGTGGTGATCTTCACCTCCTGCCACACACTCTCGCTGTGGCTTGCATGAAATTGCGTAGAGGTATATGTAGATTTAACCATATTTGCTATGGACTAGCTATGGATTCCCGCTGGGGGCTGACTACCAACGTTACCATTTATATTTCCCGCTGCGATCCCGCTTTCGGAGGTAGATACTCATTGAAGAACCTCTTGCAGCTCTTGCCAGCACTGGCTTTTCTCCACACTTGTGTTTGAGGGGCGTAAGTTAAAACATTATTCTAGAAGGGTTGTTTATCGATTGCTAGTTTGAGAGTCATTGTTCTCTGACTGCGTCTCTCCACTGATAGTATACGTTTTATCAATTGTTCGTCTAATATCTACATCCACTCAATATGCTGAAAACCACTATAACGGTGTGTAGCAGGGTGTGAAAATAAAGGATACCTGCACAAGATATAACATATAAAAAGGAATAGTAATTATATTCTAGTCTGAACTACATGACTTAAAGGATTAGATATAAATAACAAAGCAAACATACAAAAAATGCTGTTAGTCTGCTGCTGCTCCGAACACGCAGCCTCTGGAGGTTCAAGAATAGTTAGAGTCAAGCAAAATTAGAGAAATTGATTGCCAAACTGTCATATTCAAAATGTCCTTTTTTCCTCGTACTATTAGGGATATGAATAACGGTAAATATATCCAGTACGAGTGTAGCAATGGATAACATTGGTAGCTGCATGTTGGTATAAGGACTTAAAGCTAACCCAAGTAACAGCATGTTTTTGCATGCATGCTTTGCTATTTTTATCTTTTTTAAATAGCGTAGTTTTGAACAGTGCCTATACAAGTACTAATCCTTTTTATGCATTATATGAAGTGCATGTTTGGTGAGAGTCTAATCCCTGCCACACACCTTTATGGTGGCTTGCAGGGTATTACGTAGATGTAGATGTAGATGCATAGTATTTTATAAGACAAGACACGGGTAATAGCGAAAGAACCGCACCAATACCCAAGATTAATACGGGAAGCAGTCGAAATAGAAAAAAGGGCGACTGACCTCTACCTTGACTAAGGCATTAAACTGAACGCCGCATGGAAGAGGATTCTTCGTCCACCACCCGCAATGGGAATGCCCTCCAAAACACCCAGGGTCCAAGGTGAGTAATCAACTTTTGACGCAAGCGGTGAAGGCAGGGATACGAGAGACAATTGCAAAATTGCAAATAAGGTTAAGGGAGGTGGGCATGTCTCCCAAATAACTTACCTTCGGTATCTCACCCTGATGGTTCGGCCTGCAATGGACGCGAAGACTCGGAAGACAAAGCTCCAAACGCGGCGGCTGCCGAAAGAGAAAACTGGAAATTCTCCACGCTGTGAAAACTCACGCTCAACAATTTAAAAATGAGTTTGCTACAAGACAACAAGTCAACAGTTTTCTTGAAATCTAGTAATATATCATCTGCTGGAATATTTTTTTGGCCAGAAGGTAAAATATCGTGAGAAAAGAGTGCAAGTTGAGTTGCACATGATCTTTTCTTGAAGCCATCTTCCCCCCCTGTCGCACACCCTAGCGGTGGCTTGCAGGGCAATGCGTAGGTATGTCTTCGGTTGATTCATGAAACCTACCATGTATTATAATTAATATCTTCATGAAATATATTACTATTAATCCTATTTTATGCATGATATGCAGTGCATGTTTGGTGAGGATTCACCCCCTGCCACACACCTTTATGATGCCTAGCAGAGTTATATGTAGATGTATGTAACCAAAATGACAAAATTGAGTTATTGTTATCAAAATGCTTGTCTCGTTAACGTGCATCTACATATAAAACTACGATGTGATATAATTGTGTTAAAATATATAGTTAAAAATATTATATTTGTATAATTAATATAAAAAAGAGTATTTCAATACTTTTCAACAATGCCTCCAGTAAAGTTTTATATTTAGCACATAGTATATTTCAGTACTCCACCGACGATATGTAGATGTACGGGGGCTATCGTCTTGTCATAGGAGTCCAAGAGGGTCGCAGTAAGTTGTCGTAAAACAGGTCATAAAATAATCCCTTTAGACGCATTGCTGCTGTTGACGTTGTGAGTCATATGGCCTGGTGTCGCATGGCAGTCGGATGAACTACCTGTTCTGGTGGGGGTGAGTGCCCAAGACCCTTGGAATGAGGTGTTAGTGGAGAGAGAAGGGGAGAGGATTCCAATTGGTCGAGGGAAGTGCAATATATGACACCGATTGCAAGGCCATCTGACGGATCGGAGTAAAAACTAACAGCTTGCGACCCTTTACTCATTCTGCAATCGGATCCCGTGAGTCTAAGATTTGAAGTGCTATAGATTCCTGTGTCTTCATGAGAATTTGATCTTCATCGCTGCGCCTCGCTTGCTTCTAACGAGGAGAAGTATCCGGAAGTCATGTAAGTAGTGGTTTGTGGAGTATATTTAATTTGTTGCGGTTAAATTTGAGGGTACACCATAAAACTGGTATAGCTACGTCCACACAATACTCTGCAAGCCACCATAAGGGTGGCCACACACCTTTATGGTGGCTTTCAGGGTATTATGTAGATTATGTAGAACGGTGTGTGGCGGGGGAAAGAAGAGTTGCAACAGAGACAACCCACTTTGAAACACCTATTCTATTATGCAAGAATTTTCATTTTTCCATGCTTTGTGAAAATGTGATGTTGTAGTTCTGAATATTTCATTCCAAACGCAATCTTCAGAGGAATCTAGGTTTGTTTTAATCAATGTTCCTTATCGATTGTAGAAAGAACAATTTGACCCGATTTTACGGAGTGGAGCCTTCTGGAGAATTATGTATTCCTCTTGAGCGTGTTACCTCGAAGATTTTGCTCTGCTACTCGGTGACGTGGGTTTATTCAGGTAAGTAACGACTCCCGTGACATGTTCCCTAGCATAAACATTACGAACAAACAAGGAGAGTTGCTCGGCGATAATAACATCCAAGCAGAACACAATGTAGCACACAGCATATTTTTCTCCTTTCGAGTTTCTTAAACGGATGGAACTTGCAGCTGAATATAACCTGTATGTTATATGAATTAACCTATCTTTAATGCATTTACGGATGCAACACTCTTTTCTATGCCAAGGGACTTTACTATCAAAGAGTTGTACAATCTGTGTACTTAATATGTGTACTGTTCAGTTACATTGGCAATGGTTTTGACTATAGCTAACCATGCTAATCTATATCGTGTTTGATTACCATGTTACATCCGTCATGCACCAACTGCTGTTCCTTGTCTTTATCATGACTTGTTGTGAGACAAAGAAACATAGTGAAAGCAGGTCTTTGTTTTCCATTACTTGATTCGGTTTTAAGTGGATATTCTCTTTCATAACTGGAAGCATCAAATAAATTCGTCGATCGTCCGTAATGCTCAGTTAGTTAAGTATCTACATGGATTCAGGTCACTCATTTCATAACACAACACATACAAAGCCTGAGTTTAAAATACACAGTAACCAACTTTTTCTAATGGTTTTTAGAAAACTTCGCCATTGTTTGTTATTTCCATGTAGTTGTTTTATTCTAAATATGACAGTAGTTCATCTACATCTACATAATACCCTGCAAGCCACCACAAAGGTGTGTGGCAGGTGGTGGTTTCTCACCAAACATGCACTACATATCATGCAAAAAAAGGAATATTATTAATATAGTAGTCAGAACTTCACTATTTAAAAAACATAGAAATTGCAAAGCAAACATGCAAAAACATTCTGTTAGTAGGGTTAGCTTTAAGTACTCATACCAACATGCAGCTACCAATGCTATCCATTGCTACTCTCCGATTGGACATATTTGCCGTTATTTGTATCTCTAGTTGCATGAGGGAAAAAGGACATTTTGAATCGGTGAGTTCGGCAATCAATTTCTCTAATTTTGTGATTATGGTCCAGTCTGCCATAGTAAGTTGGGGTTCGCAAAATATTTTCAACATCATCACTGAAAATATGGTCTTGAAATTTGTTTAGGAGATGAAGTCTAATTTCAACGTGTAATCTGACTATGATTCCCATTTTAATTCTTTTAATAGACTAGTTACGCTAATATAATTATCGTACCTTTACAAATCTTGCTGCACACGTTCAAGTTCATTATTTACACCGATTTCGTAGGCCATACACTGGCAGCATATTCTAAATGAGGTCTTACAAAGGAAAAGTATCTGATTTCTCGTACAAAATCTTCTTCACAATACGAGTGAGGAAACCTTAACCAATACTTAAATTAAACTTACTCATACTACGCACGTTTGCTGCTTCGAGCCATTGCCGTTGACCAACTTTTTTCCAACGCATCTCAATGCGTGGCACGTGGGAGGAGATAAAAACATGTTAAGATGGCATTATTAAAAGAGAAATAGTTTCTTTAATATTGAAGAGTGGTGAGAAATATTTGTGAAGAATTTTCCTGGTTTTCCATTTCAATCGTTTCTTAACTGTGTGGGTAAAACGATTTCAAGTATCTTCCTACCTTTGAAAGATTACCTGTTATAATTTTTGCTTCCATTGTCTGCCCTGATAATTTAAATATGTGGTAGGTGAATTAAATTGAAGAGTGAGCCTCCAGGTCGCAATATTTGTATTCATAAATCAACGTAAATATTGTCAAATATCTTCCACTCAAGAATCTCCAACCCTTTCGATATTCGAGTGATAAAATCTCCTTCATAATTATTGAGGTTTCAAAAAAATACACTACCTACATGTCCATCTTAATAAGTTAGAAATCCCTTCATTGATCATTATTCGTTTCATCTCACAATCTTCACGCATACTCATTCTACTGAGTATTTATAATCCATAAGAACAACATGTTGGATATCCAACTAAAAGATGCGCGAATGATTAAAGTTTTTCCAGCATGTTGGTACCGCTTTAAAATTTGTTTCTCTTTTCATATATTAATTATTAATATACAAAGGGAAAAATTGTAGTTTGGTCTTTGAATAATTATGCACTACTCCTCCAACGTTTTCATTAAAATTTGATAGTGTTGTTTTACCTTCAGCTAGCAGCATCATGTTGAGATGGAGTTTTGCATATTTCATTCTACCTTCTAGTCTTGTTACCAAGAAATCTAGTTATCGGTCCCATAGATACACTAAGCCTGGGTTTAAACTTTTCGATTGATTCCGATTGATCACCGCGTCCGGTGATTAACGGTCGAACAAATCGGTATCGATTACCGCCTTAATAAAACGTAGGTCCATCATACTCTACAATACTTTGAGAGAGCGATACTCTGAGATACACGCTATGGTGTGTGGCAGGAGGTTAACCATATGTATAGTCAGTATATGCTTTCGGATACGAATGAATTATGTGTGATCAGAGATAGACAGCTACGCTGCCATACTACGCTGTACTACATAGTCCTTAGGTGTAACTATCACTTAAACACACAATGAAATGATTTATGTATATACTAACCATCCAGCTGTATATCATCACATTATCTAGCCTCTTTCCTTGAAGTAGCCTAATTGAATCTCAATGGTTTCATGTATGGTGATATTCACCCCCTGCCACACACACTTGCTGTGAATTACTGGTAGTTTCGATGATGCAGATGTATAAATTCTGATCAGTTTTCTCACTTTTGTATGTTTCAAGGGAATTTTTTTAAGTAATGCAAAAGCCAAAATGGGTATAAGTGTTTGATACAAGATACATATTTCTAAAAACTTAACTTTTTGACGATCTAACATGCTAATTTTTTCATTTCAGAGCTCCCACGAAATAACCAGCTCTTCCATCCTGGTTATCTGTCACTAACAGTGTAACAGAGGCATCTCCAAGGCTAAACGGTAAACAGTGCTCGGTCAGAGTTCTGCTGATAGGCTGTCCTCGATTCGTCTGCCATGGCGACTAGTATTTGCAACGAGGAATTCCAGCTGGAGGAGCGGCTATTCATTGCATTATCCACCGCACGACTGGAGCACTGCGTGGACCTACTGAGCTCTTTGGCTGACGTGGACGTGAGATTACTGAGGCAAAGGACCCTTCTGCACGTCGCTGTCGGGTTGGGGAAGGTGGACTGGGTAGAGGGACTGCTGGGCAAGGGTGCGGACCCTGGTCTCAGGGATATTGAGGGTATCAGCGTAGTGGAGTTGGCCCAGGGTGTGGCGGAGAAGTACCCTGAGGACCAGGACCGCCAGTTGATTTATAAATTAGTGCATCTGGTGATAATAGGAAGGGACAATGCTCGACATGCTGCAATAGTGGGCTGTGGCAACTCTTCTGAAGGTGTGGTTGCTGATCGTCAGGACTTAATGTCTGTTCTGTCACGGAAGACAGCGTCCAATCACGACACCATGCATGTCGCCATGAGCGAAACGGCGGAACGTAATGCCCAATTGGTGTGCGGCCGTGCCTCAAACTCAACAGCTGCAAAGGATCATGGAATTGTGGTCGTGCTTCAAGAACTGAAGTGTATAACATCCGGTTTGTCTCGGGAGATTGAGTCCATCAATGCCGTCAGGAGTGGGATGGTTACACGTGAATTCTTTTCACGTGAGATAGCGTCCATTCGCGGAACCTTAAATGATCTTAAAAGAGAACTGTCGGCACGCGATACCTTATTGTCGACCCTGGAAAGCTCTGTGACGTCAATGGCAGGAGAGTTGCTTCCAGGGAAGGAAAAAACGATGGAAAGATCAAAGGCGTCATCGGTAGTCACTAAGACAGCTTTTAGTTCATCTAATCCGAGCGAAAAAGTGAGGATAAGATCGCGGTGCATCGATGAGTTGATGAATATGACTCGTATCCTAAACGCGAACGAAGAGAAATTGAAAAAGGTGCAAGGGTGGTACGAGAGGCTGTATTCGATGAGCGAAGAGACGTCTTCCCTTTTGAAGTTCTTGAGAAGCCAGAGCAAAGTGTCTGTGGTGGTTGACTGCGACTCACGCTTCATCGGCAGAATAAAGTCGACGTTCCGGGATCACGACGGAGTGCAGAGAAAAGGCTGCCGTCACGCATCGTTCGCCGACTTCGAGGAAGTGAAGGTTTACGTGGGAGGGGAGCGGGACACGTGGTGGGGCGAGGAGTGGGTCCTTGGGGAACTCGCAGATGCGCTGGCGCAGATTTCGCTTTTCTTGGCTTTCGGGAACGGAGGGCGGCCGTACGCGCGGGGCTGTGGTGATGTCACCAGGCAGCAAATGGAGAGGGCGTTGGGGGAGGAGAAGAACAGGAGAAATAGAGGGGAATTGGATTCTTACATTGTCGAGGCGCTGTCGAAGGAGACGCAGCTAGCGAAGGAAGCTCACTTCACATCGGCCGTGGCAGCGATCATTGCCGGGGATGGAGGGGAGGCGGGAATAGCTAAACTACAGCGACAGGTTCCTTCTTTGCTTGCCTTCTACCAAGACAGCGTCATGAGGACACTTCTGGCCAAGGCAAAGGTACGTGTTTCCCCGAAAACGCAACTATATCCATATGATAAGTTGATTTTTAATTTCTTAGTTTAATGTAATTATCTTCAAGGGGGTGTAGGGACTTTAGATTTAAAAGCAGGTAGGGGAAGGATAATTTCATGAAATTATATGATGAATGTATAGTCCCGAACGAATTACGGCCATTTTTTTGAATCATGGCGTTATACACATCTTTTACTGGTATTTTCTTATTTTGTATATTAAGTGCCCCAAACGTAGAGAATAAGGAAAGAATGGTAGAGAGTTTGCAATTTTAAAACATCGATTTAGTGTCTGATTCCCGGCTGAGACATAAATAATGATAACCTAAGAATTTATTTCAACAAGAGTATTTGATTTCATCGGTACGAATGTTCTTTTGTGATTGATTCTTACACCGATTTCGTTTCATAGCAAATATGTGCAAAATCGCTATCGTAATCGGATGCAGTCAAATAATTGCTAAAGCTTATTTTTTATGTATTTTTTTGGTTGTCAGGTCACAATTTTGCAATGATATTTAATATGAGTATATTGATATCCATGCCTGAAGATGCTTCATTAGCCGAAACTTTAACTTATTTTCATGTGGTAATTTAAATCTGGCTCACGTAATATCTCTTTGATGTACAACTGGCATTTGAGGTACCCAATAGGTTACCAGTGGATAGAATAATTTTCTATGTACGTGAGCTAGACTTAGAAATCCCACTACGACAGCATTGTCGTCTCTAAGCTGTCACATATTACAGCACTGTCTGACGTAATTTGTGTTTTCTCACGAAGAAATTTGACACATTTTACTCAGAGGATTATTTCATGTAGCTTGTGTTTTATGAATTAATTTTCGTTCCTTTCTTTTCACTATCTTCAGCTCTGAGCATTTCCATTTCCCACTGAGAGACTTAAGAAGCCCTTGTCCGGTCTATGAAATATTACCCGTCTCCGGCGGAGGACTTCCTTCGACGACACTGATCAGGAAGTTGTGAAGTGAAGTGCGTTCGTTACTTATTATGTGAAAGGAGAGTGTTTCATAATATAAAAGTACAGTTTCTTTTTTATGGTAAGGGTTTTGGTTGAATTTTCCGGTTCTCATAAATAATTGGTAATATAGTTGCATCAATGTGATTGCCATGGCCCTAACATCATTTCAACGGCATTTTTTCTCCTGTCGAGAATGATAATATTATACATTTTCAGTATTAAAGGATCATGTTTTCAAATTGTATCAACTTTAGCCTCGAGTATCAATGTCTTTCGTAACATATTTCACAATATCTTTGCATATGATGCTCTGCCAGCCTGTTCTAATAAAATTTTATCATATATTTTCCTTTCTGCAGCGATTGAATAGTTTTTTCTCATTTATTTTATTTATCCTTTTAAAAAGTATGAGGGTGTTGTCAATTTTATATGTACTGTTGTAATGTAACACTCTTCTGTACTATTATTTGGCATTAAAATATTGTAAAGCGTTGTATGCGATGTGTTTATTCTGTTAACAATTTGAGGTATACATTAAAATCTTTTTACATTGGAGTCTTGGTTCCTTCAGTGATGCAGTTTCTTGGTTTAGCATTTGCGTGGTATCTGTTTTATACAGCAGTACGGTCGTTATTGGCTTCCTGATGAAGCCTTATTTCAAATATTTGGAGCACTCTTCAATTAAAAACATTTACAGTGACGGCGAAATTATTTCATTTTAGAGTTCTGTTTTCACATTGCCTATCACAGTCGTCTTTGAAGAATTTTCAACTGCCGAGGTTCATGTGTAGAGATCACACACGCCAGTTACTACGTAGGTGGCGAAATATAGTATTTTGAATTGCAGTCTATTAATATTTATATCAAATATTCAAAATACCAAACTTAAATCACAATTGTATTAATTGATACTTAATGTGCAATAGAACACGACTCGTTGGTCGTGTGCGAAATTCATTTGCAAATTAAATTGTAATTAATTGACGTAGGAATGCGATTCAAAAACGAGCGTAACTAGCACGAAGAGAATAGTCCAGCAAACGCTAGAGTAGGAATCTGATAAGAATTACGTTAATTTGGAGATTATCTTTGCGCTTGTGACTAATTCCTGCTCTTGGATCGAAGCAGCTCTTTGCGACACACTCATACTCCCTCTCTAAGTTCTTCAGGATTTATATCACGTTTTCCTTGCCCAGATTGAAATTGCGCCGGACGTCTTGGAATCTGAAAAGGGCACTGGCCAAGAGGGGAGGGTGGGGGATATTCGTCATTGTAGGACGGGAAATAGGAAAAGTATTCCAATAATTCGACAATATACGTACCTCTCTCCATTTTTGTCCTCGCTGAGGAGCAATCGAGTTGTTTCCTCAGGATCCAACTCGCCTCTCCGCAAGCGTCCCAGCAAGAAATTGAAGAATCCGTCGTGGTTAATTAAATATGCCAACAAAGCTTTCAAACAGCATTCTCTTCCTCTCTACGTAACCGAATAGGTTCCCAATCATTCTCCAAACGAGGGGAATTAATTTCGGGTCCTTCCTGTTGTAAAATGGTTCAGAGAGCCTTCTCAAATTCAAGAGATTCCTCTGCTAGAGAATTCGCTGCATCCTTTCCCGCGTTCCGAGTTTTCACTTCAGGAATTCCCACAGACTCCGCGCGGCCTCTATTTCACCTCTGAAAAGGACGCCATGCTAGGCGAGAAGAATGTTCCTAAACTCATCTCTGTCGCTCGGAGAGAAAAGCATTCTCTCTAACACATCCTCAACCAGACATGTTGAGAAGAAGTTCAAAAGGAGGTCGCATTCATATGTTGCCATGCATGCAAACACACTTCTCCTTTCGCCCTCGATATACTTCGTGAGAATACTTCGGTCTAAATAACGAACTTGAACGTGTGCAGCGAAGATCGGCAAGATTTGTAAAGGGACGGTATGATAACCTTACTAGCGTAACCAGTCTACTAAATGAATTAAATTGGGAATCATTGTCAGATCGCAGGTTGAAGTTTATACTTAATCTCTTAAACAAATTCCAAGACTGTATTTTCAGTGATGATGTTAAAAATATTTTGCGGACCCCAATTTACTATGGTAGACTGGACCATAATCACAAAATTAGAGAAATTGATTGCCGAACTGACGGATTCAAAATGTCCTTTTTTCCTTGTACTATTAGGGATATGAACAACGGTAAATGTATCCAGTACGAGTGGAGCAATGGATAACATTGGTAGCTGCATGTTGGTATAAGAACTTAAAGCTAACCCAACTAACAGCATGTTTTTGCATGTATGCGTTGCTATTTAAATTCGTAATTACAAATTTTATGCATGATATGTAGTGCATTTTGGGTGAGAGCTCACCCTCCTGTCACACCTTTATGGTGGCTTGCAGGGTAATACGTAGATGTAGATGAATACTTACTTAATCGTAAACTGGGATTCGTCAAAAGAGTATTGGGTAAATGTGACGATCATGTACGAGAAATCAGCTACTTTTCCCTTGTAAGACCTCATTTGGAATATGCTGCCAGTGTATGGGATCCCTACGAAATCGGTCTAAATAACGAACTTGAACGTGTGCAGCGAAGATCGGCAAGATTTGTAAATGGACGATGCGATAATTATAGTAGTGTATAGGTACATTAAATGAATTGAAATGGGAATCATTGTCAGATCGCAGGTTGAAATTTTGACTTAATCTCTTGAACAAATTCCAAGACAATATTTTCAGTGATGATGTTAAAAGTATTTGGCGAACCCTTAGTTACTGTGGTAGACTGGACCATAATCATAAAATTAGAAAAATTTGTTGCCGAATTGACAGATTCGAAATGTCCTTTTTCCCTCGAACAATTAGATATACGAATAACGGTAAATATGTCCTATCGGAGAGTAGCAATGGATAGCATTGGTAGCTGCATGTTGGTATGAGTACTCAAAGCTAACCTTACTAACATAATATTTTTTCATGTTTGCATTGCAATTTCTATCTTTTTTAGATAATTTAAGTTCTGACTAGTATATTAATACTATTCCTTTTTTATGCATGATATGTAGTGCATGCTCGGTGAGAAATCACTCCCTGCCAAACACCTTTGTAGTGGCTTTCAGGGTTCCTATTATGTAGATGTAGATGAATACCATTAAACTCATCACTCCGATCAATGAATAACTGGAAGATGTCCCGTAACCCCTTCCTGCATTCACTTATTTCCCAAAGTTTACTTTTATTAGCACCGATCCACCACAGTCCTTCGCTTGCAATCATCCATTTAAGGTGACATTTTCCTTTCTATCCACAGCAGCAGTTCATTCAGAAAATGAAAGGCTTTAGTCCCGATTTCTACTTCTTTGAAGGGATAGTTGGGAACTATTCTTGGATTTACACTGCCCTCATTATCCTTCTCAATATTGCCTTCGGCATGTTCTCCGACAAATGTTAAGACATTCATACGTTCATTGCGATATTTCCTTTTGTATTTTATCTTCAACTTTTGTGCATCGACGCGCATCTCTTTGAAGACAATACCTTCGCCCAACTCCTCCCCGGATCACACGAATATGTAACTGAAGATACCAATATTTCCCTCTAGGACAGCCCTTAAGAAAAAGTTCCTTTCCTTATTTCCTCCAGACACTGAAAGGAAATAAACACGCTATCAGGAACACGAAGGTGAACATTAGAAAGAACCAGAATTCCCGTTCAAATATTCTGCAAATTAAATACATTATTGTTTAGGGTATTCGCGATTGGAGAAGAATGATAACTACAGGGCACTAGAGTCTAAACCCGTGAACTAAGGTTCGAATTCCTAAATAAAAAAGAGAGGTTTATCAATTGAAACATTCTCCTTTACCGACTTTGATGTGAAGAACATTGCTCGTCTGGTTGGGCTGCGATTTAAGATCGAGAGGTTTATTTGCCGATAAGAAAATAACAAAGCTAAGCACTGGGCTTTCCTCTCCACCCCTATCCTGCTCAGTGAATAAATTTGCTTAACTTTTATTAAATATTTAAGTTATCACAGTAATGAAATTTCCTTCGTGGTCTTCTATTCGCGTTTTACTTGAACGAGATGTAATTGAGAACACTATCAAGACGGATTCCATCATTAATTTTAGATGAAAGAGGCAAACGAATTGTGCTAATAATTAACCCTGTCATAAAAACATTTGTACATTATAACGGTACTGAATAATATATTTTACCATTAACTGACTCTTTTTCAGACAGTTTTCTGGAGACAGCTATAGTCTAAATCCTAAAGTAACGGATTGCTTTTATTCCTCAGTCGTGACTATATTTGACTAAGATCAATGACTCAGAACTGGAAACAAAGGACATTTCTGTTCCTTTCTCTTTCTCTCTGGAAACTCTACAAATACGCCCTCAAAATGGAACAAATTAAGTTTGACTCGGGCACTACTTTTCGAGCATGCGTGATAACTTTTCTTAAACACAGTGAGAGAGAGCATGCACGGAGATGCAATTCTTTGGGTCATGAAAGAGGCCTCTCTTCTGCTTCCACAGCAGTAATGTTGAAAGAGTCCGTTTCCCTTCTACCTCCCTGAGGGAATTCACTCTCCAAAGAGCGTCCTCCCCCAGCAGGCAACGGGAGACGTCGTACAGCGTGAAGAAGGGCCTTGCGTCTTTCTCAAACAGTGCATAATGGAAGACTGTTCTGCAATCCCTACTTCGAGAGAAAAGTAATCTCGCCAACTCTTCCTTGGGAAGTAGTGGAGACAAGGAATTAAGGAGATGAGCGGAGAAGTGCGTACTCGTGAAAGTGGCTTCGCCCTCCACCGAAGGAAGGGATGGAAGGGAAGACAGGAACACTCCTCGGCCAACTTCACCATCAATTCCTCTTCACCAATGCACTCCATCTCCAACTCGACTCGCCCCTGCATCAACACATATAATGTCTTCATTTGAAGCGCGCCTATTGGTGTCTCCTCTTCTTCATATTCCTTTTTCTCTTCATTCCATTTACATACAATGAGGTTTTAGCCACGCCACACCATTTTCTGCAAAGGCGACTGGTCCATCCAGAGATGTCGAGAGGATCTCATTTCCTCGAAAGCATCGGGGATGACATTGGAGAGGAAGGAAACATCTGACTCATTACAGAAATTGTCATCGAAGCAGCTCGAATCGACGATCTGGTACACGCTCTTCAAGTTTCTCAACATGTCCCCTTTGTCGAGGTTGAAATTGCGTAGTAGGTCCTCGAATCTGAAAATCGCCCTGGCCAGCACGGTAGGGAGAGTGAGGTCTTCTTTAAAGTTTAAGATGTAGCGTTCACCCTTCAGATCCTTGCTGAGGAGCAAGCGAGTCGCTTCCTAGGTGTCTAAATGGCCAGCCCTCAAAACATGCAAGAATTAAAAAAAATGAATCTTGGTTAAGGAGACGTGCATAATCCACGCCAACAAAGCTGCCAAAAAGCAGTACCCTTCTCTTTGTTTCACCAAATAAGTCACCGTGCATCCCCCACACAAAGTGAATCACATTCGGGTCCTTGCGATTGTTGAACGCTGCGTACAGTGAATTCCATTTCCAGAATTGTTTCTGCTGGAGGAATCGCTGCATCCTCTCCTGCGTCCGGAGTCTCTCCTTCAGGAATTCCCACAGACGCCTCACGGCATCCTCTCCAAAGGACCCCACGCAAGGCGAGGAATAAATTCCAAAACTCGTATACATCACTCGGCGGTAATATCATTCTCTCCATTCCGTCCTCATTCACCCACGTTGGGAAGAAATTTAAAGCGAGATCGCATTCATATATAGCCATGTTTTCAAGCACGATATCCGGTTCTCCCTCGCTGCATTTCTTCACAACTTCACTAAACTCAACTCTCCGATCGACGAAGAAATCGAATATGTCTTCGAACTCCTTCCTGCATCCACTCATTTCCCACAATTTCCTTTCGCACGCTCCTGTCCATCAAAGTCCTCTGTCTCCTATCGTCTCTGTAAGGTGACTTAAAAAGTTGTTCCTTTCTATCCATAGAAGTAGTTTAGTCAGAAAACGAAGAAATCCTTTGCCGATTTCTTCTGTGTTGGGGACATACTTTGATTCTTGGACCAAGCCAAAAAAAACATTGTCCTCCTCCTCATCATCATCACTTTTCATTAATTATGTACACTCCCAAGCAATATTAGAGGAATGTTATGATCTTCATTTGTTTGCCCCAAAGTTCGTCCACTAATTCCTCAATCCTAAGTTCCTTTGCATCCACAAGAGCCTCATTGAAGACGACTCCCTCGCCTAAATCCGTGGAGCACTCGAAGACGTAGTCGAGGACCCAGATTTTGCACTCGAGGACAGCTTTGAGCACACAGTTTCTTGCGTTTTTCGAGAAATCCTCGTCTGTGACGTACACATGGCGCTCCAAAATCCCCACGTGCAGTTCTGTGATGCACCGGCCACTCCATTGGCGATCCTCCAGAGAAGGCCGTGCTTCCTTCTCGAGAAACTGAAGCGAAACAAAGTCCACAGCGCTATGTACAAACAGGAGCAGAAATTTGGAATGGAGGAGAAGAAACATCTATTTTGAATTTTCTAAAATTGAGACACGCATTCTTGTTTTGTCAGATTTTGGCGGGAGAGTACTGGAGTCTCCACCCCAGGGACTGGATTTGAATCCCAGCAAAAAGATGAGAGCTTAATCAACGGAGAAATTCTCCCATATTAAGTTTTACTTGGGGAAACCTAATGTTGTAACCATTTTGGGTATTTCTATTGGCTGGCTCAAACGTGACTTGGAAGTGGAAGTGCATGAGGATCGCAGGATTAGCCAGAATGGTCTTGGGAAGGCCGTCCAACGTGAATATACCCTCTTCCGTCCCCTTCTCCACAGCTGAGGACAACCAGTTATACGTCCCTGAGGGTGGTTTTTCCAGTACACTACTCTACTGATGTACCCATCTGTGAACGTACCTGATTAACGAATTTTGACAGCGCCAATTTCATACACAAGTATCTATTTTGGCATTCGATTTCATAAATCAATATGGTAGCCACAAATAGAGTGAACCCAATACAATCTTCTTATTTCTTATCCACGCTGCATTTTTTCTGTTCGTGTACAGAATATTAATACGTTAAGCGGTACTTCAATATTATGCATGCGATCATCAAATTTTTTACCATCTCTCAAACAACAACTGTGCTGTATGTGGACTATAAATATTTCAAAATAATAACATTTTTTTCAACATGCAATTACAGTATGAGCTCAAAAGTGGAGAGAATTTTTTTTGCATTGGTCAGGTATTTTACAGGATCGAAGAGGAAAGAAATGATGGCTGAGAAACACGGCCTTTCTGTGTTTATCGATTAGTTTTGGGCCGATTCAACGAATTTACCAGTTATCTAGTAAAATATTGATCGTGGCTTTATGCGACGCAGATTTACAACTCAGGGCACAAATGAGAACGCATACGTTTTTATCGCACTCATTTCAACAACAACAGGCACACTACCCCTGGGCCGTATTTAACACATGGCGTTCCCGGCGGCCGCCGCGGGGGGCCTCACGAGAGAGAGAAAGTGTAAATACGCAAGGTACCTTAAACTTGTATTGAAATGAGACTCGAATACTTCTATTGACTCCTATGTAAATTATTTAATTAATTCATCTACATCTATCTACATAAAACCCTGCAAGCCACCACAAGGGTGTGTGGCAGGGGGTGATTGCTCACCAAACATGCACTACATATCATGCATAAAAAAGGAATAGTATTAATATAGTAGTCAGAACTTCACTATTTAAAAAAGATAGAAATTGCAAAGCAAACATGCAAAAACATTCTGTTAGTAGGGTTAGCTTTAAGTACTCATACCAACATGCAGCTACCAATGCTATTCATTGCTACTCTCCGATAGGACATATTTACCGTTATTCGTATCTCTAATTGTGCGAGAGAAAAAGGACATTTTGAATCGGTCAGTTCGGCAATCAATTTCTCTAATTTTATGAATATGGTCCAGTCTGCCATAGTAAGTTGGGGTTCGTTAAATATTTTTATCATCATCACTGAAAATATTGCCTAGGAATTTGTTTAAGAGATTAGGTCTAAATTTCAACCTGCGATCTGACAATGATTCCCATTTCAATTCATTTTATAGACTGGTTACGCTAATGTAATTATCGTACCGTCCCTTTACAAATCTTGCCGATCTTCGCTGCACACGTTCAAGTTCATTACTCAGACCGATTTCGTAGGGATCCGTTAATACACTGGCAGCATATTCCAAATGAGGTCTGACAAGGGAAAAGTAGCTGATTTCTCGTACATGATCGTCACACTTACCCAATATTCTTTTAATGAAACCCAGTTTACGATTAGCTTGACCAATTATTTCACGTATATGTTTACCCCAGGAAAGATCATGTGTCAGTCTTATTCCAAGATATTTAATGGATTCCACGTTTGTTAATTCATTATTACTTATTTTGTATGTGCTAGGAGGAGAACTATTCTTTTTCCAAAAATTCATTACCACACATTTTTTAAAGTTTAATTCTAACTGCCATGTATCACACCAATTTTCGATTGCTTGTAGGTCATCATTTAAATATTGCTTATCGTTTGGGCTTAGCATAAGAAGGAATAGGGGTGGACCTATCACACTACCTTCTGGGACACCCGAAGTTACTTCAATTTTCGGTGAGGAAACACCGTCCAAAACAACCCTTTGCACCCGATCATGTAGGAAATCATTAATCCATGATATAATGTTATTGTCTAACCCATAAGATTTTAATTTCAAGATTAGTTTGCTATGAGACACCTTGTCTAAAGCTTCCTTGAAATCTAGAAAAACAGCATCCACTGGAATATTATTTTCGCCAGAAACTAAAATCCGAGTTCATCTCTATCTTTCCTCCGAGCAGTCACTCATGAAATTCCAAACGAACAATCCCCAATTCGACTTCCGTTTCAGATAGACGCTTACTTTTTACTTTCAGACACTACGAAATTAAGAAATACAGCGTCTTCCTTACGAGAAATTACGATTAAGTGGCATATAGATAGATTGTACTGAAGAATTTTTTACATCTACATCTACACGACACCCTGCAAGCCACCGCGAGGGTGTGTGGCAGGGGGTGAAGATCACCTAGCATGCACTACTAACATGCAAACTAGCAACTATATTGTCCCATGCAACTTGATTGTTAGTATCTATAGTATTTAAGGGGTTAATACATGCATCATGCACTACAGACTACTCTAAAGTATTTCCCCTACCTATCCCCTTGCTATGATGAGGTGTAGTGTATAGAGATGTGAAATTTATGGTTGCCATAACGATGGGTTGACCAAGGAAAGTATGGTAGAATTCAATTTGAAACGGAAGAGATAGGTGCCTCTAACATCTGAGGGTAGCAACCGAGTGAAGGGTTGGAGGTATCATCTAAGAACGCAGATATATATTCTGTAGGAGAATAGCAGGAAGAAAGAATAGTAAATAAGTGGGGCGTTAGGATGTGGGGGAAGAGGAGAGAAATGTCTTCACCGGATAAGCATGCCCTGAGATTTTGAACGCGTTGGTGTTATGAATAAGAAATTTTGGGTTATAACCATCTGGAAGGAGAGTGTAGGAGGAAGAGTTCAAAATAAATCGGAGGACTACAACAGTGGAACTATTATCGGTAGAGGTGACACGATTCAATATAACGTATTATTCACGTAAACATCAATAGATCAATTGTTTTCATCAATTGATCAATTGGATCAATTGATAAATACGGTTCAATATAACGTATTATTCACGTAAACATCAATTATACGTCCCACCCGCAAACGTACTCGAACATCTGGGTATATTCAATAAAACATATCCGAAAGGTACATAGGTTTGGCATCTAATACAAAAAAGTGGAATCAAATACCATCTTACTTGTTAATGACTTAGCTATTTTCCTGGTTTTTCACATTGGCATTGGCTTTTTATCATTTGCATTGGTATGTTGCTATAAGGACTTTGAGCTAACGCTACTAGCAGCATGTTTTGTGCATGCTTGCATTTCTTTTTTATGTTTTAAAATTGTTTCCACTACAATATAATTACTAATCCTTACATGCATGATATGTAATGCATATTTGGTGTGAATTCACCCGATGGCACACATCTTTCTGGTTGCTTACAGGGTATTATGTAGATTTAAACTGAAGCATTCACCGTCAATGCGAAGAGCAGGCGGCTGCAAAGGATGGAAAGTGAAGCGAATGGAAGACGGCGAGGGTAGGGAAAGACAGAACGCTCCTTGTCTTCGAGGAAGAGTGAGTGAGGTCTGTGAACGGAGGTTCGTGTCGCGCGTGGCGAGCTTCCGATTCAAGATTCTCACTTCGGAGGAGATAGGGCTCCCTCCATCTACGACGCGTGTGTCCCCCAAGGGAGATAAGGAAGGCCTCGAGCAAATAAATATTGGATTGTGATAGGTCGAGGAAACATCGCGAGTGCAGGTGAATGAGAGCAGAGTCCGCCTTATCTGCCGATCACTCCAGGCTTCATTACTCTTTTCATCGGCGGGAGCCAAAGCTCTCGCCCCGCTACCAGTCAACCCTCAATCTACGTCTACATAATGCCCTGCAAGCCACCAGAAACGTGTGTGGCAGGAGGTACATTCACACCAAGCATGCATTACACATCATGCATGAAAAGGATTAGTAATTATATGCTAGTCGAAATAATTAAAAAAACATATAGCAAAGCAAGCACATACAAATATGCTGTTATTAAGGTTAGCTGAATGTCCTTATACCAACATGCAGCTACCTATTCTATCCATTGATAGACCTGCGTTTAATCTTTTGGATATATTTACAACTATTCATATCCTTCATAGTACGAGGAAAGAAGGACATTTTCAATCTGTCAGTTTGCCAACCAATTTCTCTAATTTCATGATTATGCTCCAGTCTACCATAGAGGTTGGGAATCCGCAAAATATTTTTAATGTCATCAGGGAAAATATTAGCTTGGAATTTATTTAAGACATTAATTCTAAATTTCCACCAGCGATCTGACAATTATTCCCATTTCCTTTCATGTAACCGACTGGTTACGCTAATATAATTATCATACCTTCCCTTTGCCAATCTTGCCGAACTTCGCTACACACACTCAAGTTCATTATTTAAGCCCATTTCGTAAGGATCCCCCATACATAAGGATGATTTATTCTTTCAGATGGCGTGATGTAAATTTAGTCATTGAAGCACATAAAATTGAATTCTGTCCTTGTAAGTAGATCTGTTGTGAGGGCAATTGTGACAGAAGTGCATTCGGCATCCACATTCCGCATGCCTTCATTGGTGGCATACCTTTGAATTACACTTTTAATGGAGTCGTACATGATGCATTTCTGTGCTTAAGTCACTCCATTTCATAAGCTCCCACCGATTAATTTTTAATATTTTGAATTTTTTAGTAACACAAGTAATAAATTATTCTCACTCATATTTAAGGGTGGAAATGAGATGCATATAAATTGTTTATCTCGCACAGAACGGCGGACACCATATATTAAACTTGGAGGAGATAATCGAGATATTTGTAACATGCGCACATCGCCGAAACGCTTTTTGGGGATGAGAACGGCTTATCTTCGTCGTCATGTAAATTTGGGGATAATAAGGTATTCCCGTAAGGCGCTACTCTCGTTCTTGCAAAACTGGCGATTAGGAGAAGCCATGGAGGAAGAATCTGCCACCAGGTTGAATTACTGGAAATCAGCAATGCTATGAGAGACACCATTAGGGCATAATGCCATGCAGCTAACTAAAAGCTATCATGATACCCTAAACATGCTACTAACAGCTAACGAATATGAACTATCACTACAGACTTCACTAACTTTCGCTTTCATGTTCCTATCTCTTTGCTTTACTGCCTATTGTGGTCTCTAATGGTACGAGGGAAAAATGACCTGTAAATTCTATGGATACGACGATCTATCTCTCTCCTCTATTATTTATCTACACAAATCTTGTATTTGTTATGGGCAATTGAACCAGAAGTACATATTGATCCATATTTTGATTAATTTCAGTGTTGACCTACGTGTCTTTATATGATTCTCTTAAGACATGCTTAGACATTTGTCATGAATTAATGAGCTGAGGTCACTCCATTTCCTAAACTTACAGCAAAGAGTTTTTAAAGTATTCATATACCCTTATGATGTACATTCTTTCATTTTGTTACTGACAAACACAATTAATTATTCTCACTCACATTGAACGGTGAAGATGAGGTTCATATGATTTGTTCACAGAACGGCAAAAGTTATACATTACACTTGGAGTAAGTTATCCATATCTTTCTAGTATCCATACATCATCCACACGCTCTTTGGGGAGGAGAAAGGCTTTTCTCTATCGCTCAACGAAGTCGGAGTTAGGAAGGCATTCGCAAAAGACCTTCCTCTTCTCGCGAAAGCGGCGATAAGGAGAAGCCATAAAGGAAGTATCTGCCACCAGGTTAAATCACTGGAAATAAGCTGTGCTATGTGAGACACCATTAAGGCATAATATGATAGGGGTAGGTGATTTGTTGATACAATATTTTTATATTATTAACTAGCGGAAGCTACCCGTTGCAATTCAACGGGTGTGAAAAATATTGATCTTATTTTGTAAGAAAACCACTGTCTGAAGAATACTGTTAGCGCGGTCATTTGAGGAGTTGGTGACCTATAACGACCACTATGGTCGTTGTAGTAGACACACTGACCGTTTTCCAGGTGCACGGAGAGATGAGTGACTGTTGGCACTCTTTCATTCATGGAAAATCCAAATATGGCTCACGCAAACTCATCACCACGTAAGATAGATGGCCATCTAGTATTTTCGGTTCTCTTAGCCGTATCTTGAGTGAATTAACAGCATGATCGCTACCCTTGTGTATATACATACATAAGCATCCAATGACTTAATTGAGTTGTTCTATTTAACGTTGATATGTGGGTTGAGTATCTTAATCAGGATTTTAATCTAGTGAAGTCTTTATAATTTCCGAGATCTTAAAACAAATTGAAGTTTCGAAGCAGATGAGTCAATATTTGAACCAGATTTATAGGTGGTTTCCCGTCCGTAGTTTTGATTAAAATGAAATTTATGAGGTTCTTAGCGTAACCCGGGAAATACCACGAGAAGTTGATCGATTTAGTTTCTAATTTTTCTTGGTGTATTTTTTTGTTTCTTTTTTAACCCTCAAACGGTACGGTGGGGGTCGGATCCGACCCGAGCCTTTAATTTTCAGCTCCCCTCTTCCCTCCTCTCTTTGTACGAGGATGAGTGTCCCAGGAACCCTATCAGTCAGTCGTGCTAAATATGTAGGAGTGGTTTCAGCGGACTGGTAAGTGAATCTGACTACCTACATTCATTTTTCCCATGCGCTCTCTTATTTTGGGTCGCATCCGACCCTACCGTACCGTTAATGTTACAAATTTTACTCTTTATGAGTTTTACTCTCTTTCGTAGTTCTACCCTCAAAATGGCTACAAAAGAAATATTTTGAACCCCTGAGGACGTGCTAGCCGAGTTACTTCGTCATCAGACCATAGATTCTGATGATGAAGGAGAGGACGTACCTGGTAAGGAGGAATCTGTCTCAGAATCGGAGGATGAAATTCCGATGAACCTTGATATCGATGAAGATATTTTCGACTGTGTTGAGGAGAATGAGGACTTCGAGAGAATGTAGGGCCAAATAATGACGAAAGTATGTCAGATAATTGAAATTTTGAGTTAGGAATAGACGAAGAAACATTGTGGACGGATGAGCCATTATGCTCAAAATTTTTGTGAACCTCATCTTCAAACGTTATTACTCACTTGCCTGGGCCGAAAGGGGATGCACGAGGAGTAACAGATGAAGAACAATTATTTTCATATTTCGTAACTGATGAAATGATAGGAAATATTGCTCGTCATACTAATGACGAAATAGAGCTCTCTCATCTCAATTATTCTGACGTCCTCCTTTCCTTTTTACGTCCTACAGACGTGGCTGAGATGAAAGGACTCATAGGTCTTTTGTTCATGAGTGGTTTCATGACGGATTCTGATTTGAACCAATATGATATGTTTTCAGGGATTTATGGACCACCTATCGTTCGTTACACTATGTTTCAGAAGAGATATGCATCCCTTCTGCAAAATTTGAGATTTGATGATAAGAAGACTAGGGAGTCAAGAAAGGCTAAAGATAAATTGCTGCTTTTCGAGAGACACGGAATACGTTTGTTAGCCACTGTCTGATGTATTATAGCCCTTCAGAATATTTTACGGTGGATGAAACATTGCTTAGTTTCCTAGGTTGATGATCCTTCAAGATGTTCATACCATCAAAACCCGACAAGTATGATTTGAAAATAGTATCATTGTGCGATGCCAGGACATTCTATTTCATCTCAGGCATGACATATGTTGGCAAAGAACAAACGAACAAAGGGGCGATTTACCCTAACCGGCTCAGTATGTTCTACGGCTCTCAGAATCAGTTACTGGGAGTAATTGAAATGTGACAACCGATAATTGGTTCACTTTATATGAGTTGATAGAGGAACTATGCAAGAAAAAACTTACTTTAGTTGGTACACTACGTAAAAATAAGCGTCAGATACCACCTTCCATGTTATTATTCAATGCAATGGCTTCATTTTCAAGACAACATTGTTCAAGAGTTAATTATCTAGATACACATAGATTAGGGAGAAGTGGAGGGAAAGGGAAGGGAGATGAAGGGGGGGGGGGTTTGACCACGGTCAACGAAATAAATATCGTCTGGTAATAAAAAGTCTTCTCTTAACTAGAAACAGGTGCGTCTAAATAATTTTTGGTCAGAAAATATTATTATTCAATACAAATGCTTCCTGAGCACTTATTTCTAACATAAACCTCATCAAAAAAGTTCGGGTCGGATCCGACCCGACCGTACCTTCTATTTCGTCTCTCACCACTGTACCGCACGAGGGTTAAATAAAATTTTTTTCGTTAAATGTTGATAAACACTAAACATCATTCAGGAATACGTTTCAACTGATTATAAAATAGATTTATACACTATATTTACAGCTTTTCCGTCAGGAGTGTTGATTAATAGATTATTGCCGCTCGAAGCGTGGGAGAAAGCCACATAAAGCTGCCCATGCGTGAAGCAGTGGCTTTCCAATTGAAGGCCAGCTACTTGAAGAGTCTTCCCTTGTGACATATTTATTGTCATAGAAAAGGCTACTCTAACTGGGAACTGGAGACGCTTGAATGTGAATGGAAAGTCTGAAGAAATTCTAGGAATTAAATCTCCCTCTCCCTTAGCGCACCCAGTCAAAATGGGTAGCCTGTATAAGATTTTGTTTCAAAGACTTAACCAACAGCCATTCAACCATTACAGTGTCTCGGTGCCTCCAAGTTGCTTAGTAGCATTACTGGGACACCCACTTTAAGATTAAGTTTGTGGGGTGCAACTCCTGGCAGTTCCAAGGTATTAAGAAACTCAACCGGATAATTTACCGCTTGATCCTCTTCAAGGACAGAATCGCTTGATAAATAGGTCTTTATTTCTCCAGGAATCAGGTTGAGGATAACTTTGTTAACTTTGTTTACATTGTCATTTTTCGTGGCGAGAACAGCTCTGTTGCACAGCCAATCAGAATTATGGTAGTTTTCAGCAATATCGGGAAAAACCTATGAAATTAGCTCATCAGTAGAAGAAACCAACTGCCCAAAGTTTTCATGAAATATGATTCTCTGCCTCTCGTCTGTGTTGATGGTCCCTTCGCCGATTTTTAACAGATCAGCTGAAAACTGGCCAGCATTGTGAAGATGAACCCGCGTGTTCTGCGTCAAATGGCATTTCTCGATGTGACTGCATAACACAGAATTTTTCAGACTGGCTTTGATCTCGTCAGCGGACGTACCACGTTGAATAACTGGCAAAGTTTGTCTAAAATAACCGGCCAGCAGAACGACCAAACCTCCCATCAAATCACGACTAATTCTGAGATCTATAAGAGTAAGGTTCAGCCCTTCAAAGGCATGGTTGTGAGACATGGTACACTCGTCCCGTACCAGTAGTTTGCAATGTTTAAGTAGCTACTTCAGCTCGATCAAAGGTTTCGCTAATGTTGCACAGGGGAGTTTCGACGTTAGCCAAGTTCAGTGGAAGCTTCAAGGCTGAATATGCAGTTCTTCCACGTATTAAAAGTGCGGACGCAATTCCAGAAGATGCTACCGCTAGTGAAATGTTACCGTATTTTCTTATTTGAGCTAAGAAAAGGTTGATGAGGAATGTCTTTCCTGTTCCACCTGGAGCATCTGAGAAAATAATTGCTCCATTTCCCTGGTTATCGTGAGATCATAACATCAAACATGGGACCCTTGGGACTCTAGGCCCCTTTTTTATAGAATTTATTTCTACTTGTTATCATGGGCCTGCAGAAAATCGTGATATTTAAATGCTAGAGGCTTGAATGTCCTTTGCAAATCAAAAGACATTCATCTCTGGCTGTGAAGGACATATGCTATTGTTGATTTCAGAGAAAAATGTGAGATTTTTCAGCTAAAAATATGATTTTTAGACAAATACTAAGAGTAATACAAAATTGATTGAAAGAATTAGAAACTTCATTTATTCAGCCATCCCATAAAAAAATTTCAGACCTCTTTCTTGATTGAAAGTACTTTAAATAAGTAAAAAATGAGACCACTCCACCGAACTCAATGCCAGGGACCACCAGGATCCATCAAAGGGACCATTCAGGGCTTTTGTGGACCCTGAGGGTATTTTAACATAGTATATTTTCTGCCCAGACGCAATTGCTATCTACATACCAGAAGACTCCAAAAGTGAAATAAATGGAAGACGTTGACTTGGGGCCGTATGCAAAGACGAACCTCCTCCTCGTTCTCCGTCTCCTCCTCGTAGAGCAAGAGAGGGCACCTCCATCGCGTTGCACAGTCCGACAACTATCGTAGCTCCTAGGAGCCTCGAACAATCGTCGCGACGTTCACAGAAATTTCTCATACCAACGATGACGTTTTCTGTGACGTCTCACGGAAAAAAAAGGCTGGCGAAAGTAAACTCGACTTCACGTGAAATGGCGTCGCAGGGTGCGTGCAGTGCCTCGCATACTACAGATACGCCTACCTAAAAACCTGCGCTGAATTTCTGCCTATCGTATCATCCTTTGATATACGACCTGACACATTTTCCGATTATGGGTAAGTGACTTGGAGGTCATATATATCAGCTGCTTGCTGGCATTAAGTAGTTTGTGATTATTCACTTTACTAAAAGATTGACGGCTAATTTGCACCGTTAAAAGATTTCCCTAATAACCATTTTGTGATTAAATAAGAGCATGACCATTATAAATATACGTAACGTATATTCTTTCAACTACAGGAGAGATAAATAAGAGTTTCCTCCATAATGCTGAGAATCTGTTTCCCGGCGAGCGCACCAGTACTTTCTCTAAGTCCGATACCGTCTACGAGAGACTGAGAAAAATAATCCGTGGACCAATGTTCAATCGCTCATAAAGATCGTGATTCGTGGTTGAAACCAAATTTCAGATGTACTTTCATTATATGTATTGCATGTTTTGTGTGATTTCACCCCCTGCCACACTCCTATATGGCTGCTTACAGGGTGTTGCGTTCTTGTAGATGAAACAGTGCATTCTCAGAAAGGCCTGCTACTGAAATCTCTTCCCTCTCACGACTCAAGCAAATCACGCATAAATAATGCCTCGCGATTCACCGTTAGGGTGTGTGGCAGGTGGTGAGTATCACAAAACATGAACTACTGATTTGAAACTGAACTACTACTAATTGCCACGGAGTGGCTTCGGCTCAATTCGTATCCCTTCGAAGATCCTGACGCTGTCCTCGTCAGCTTAACACCCGAGAGCAATTTCCTTGCAATGAACCTCCCAAGCACTCGTCCCCTTGACAACCTCCCTTCCACCCTGGTCATCCTCACCGGATATGATAGTAGGATATAAAATGTAATTGAGGAGGCATCACAGCGGATTTGTGAAGCCAGCTGCCATATTAGTAGGTACGGATCCCAGTATACCTACCATTTTCTTCCTTACATTCCTCATAGAATGTGTCTTGAGTGGAGCAGTGTCTTTACCTTAAAGTCGGTCTACGTATTCCATCCAACTCCTCTTTACTTCTCCTGGTTCTTACATAAAATATCCTTCTCAGTCTACTGGTATAGCATAACATCATGTGTACCCTGGCAGTTCTCTCCTTCTACCTCCTTCCTTGTAATTTCTTACAATCCTCGAAGAGCGTCTCCTATTTCAGAAATTTAAAACCAATAACTTTTGTAAAGATGTGAGATATATTTTTTTTTAAACCCAGCGTATTATGCTAGATTACACCGGATAAATAAGACTAGTGAGTGGGATTTTCGTACCTATGGATTAAAAATTCAATTTTTCCCCCGTAACATAAGAGAGCACAACAGGGAGCATAGCAATGGGATAGTTGGTGAAAGATTGTTAGAGTGGTCTGTAGTGCATGATTTATGTATTAACAACCGATACCTTTATTACTATGTAGATCCTGATCAAATAGCTACATGAAACGCAATTCTGTAGCATGTTTCCATTTAGTGGCCTAGTTGCATGTCAATAGTGCATGTTTGGTGCCGTGCCACACACCTTCGGGGTGAATTACGGGGTACTTCGTAGGTGTATGAGTAAAACGCAATGGTGCTCACATGGAAGAAGTTGTTTCTCTTGCGGTACAAATTGGCGCCACAAGATAGAGAAAGGGAATTCATCTTTAGGACATGCCAAAAAACATAAGAAATTGCAACGAGTCCGCCAATATGTAGTGAAAACTGGTATGCTATGTTATAACCAAATATTCAGTTCACATTCGAACCAGGTGTAGCAATAAAAGTCACCACCAAGTAGAAAGAAATGTTATAACACCTTCCTTACATCGCCTTAAGAATACCAACTGATGCTGCTTCGTGAAATTTTAGTATGACTCCATCGTTATATTCATGCTTTAGCCCATAAATAAATTTTATAAAAGGAGGCGGTATAAATAATATTCCATTGCCAATGAGATGAGAGGAAGACATCCGCTATCTCCATAACAGCACCTATAGTAACACTTAGCCTGATATCGTGATCAACACCCAGCTAGGTACGCAACAAAGAAACTAGGTGAAAGCATACCGGAGCGGCATCTTATGGATAACTAAATTCAAATCACTTAAGAAACTATCGGCTATGTAATATTGAACTATGTTAATGCTTCACTACGTTTTACAGCTATTATTTATTATTACAAAGGCAGGCAATGTATGATAAAAAAAATAGGATTAACGGCAAAACAACTGCTCAATCGACCAAAACATAGGGGCATTTTAAAAGGCGTTGCATCGTTTCTATGGTCACTGCATGAAAAATCCTATCAAAGGATTCTATTTTTCTCACATGAGCGCTCCTTCTTATGGCAGTAATTTATTCGCTTCCTCAGGATAGCCCAGTGATAATAGTCTTCTGAAGGAGAAAATCTATTTTTTTTGCATTCAGGACGGTTCTGATGTTCTATAACACTCTGGGATCCCTACAGGCTTGGTCTGACAACAGGTTTCCCAGGGGCTGAGATCATAGTTAAGAACGAAAACTTAGGCAATGACTGATTACCCATCAATAATAAAAACCTGCTATTTTCATGCAAAATTTTATCATGACATAACTTGAACAAGCATAACATATTCCATATTGAATATTTTCACCTAAAAATACATCTACATAATACCCTGCAAGCCACCATAAAGGTGTGTGGCAGGTGGTGAAATCACACCAAATATCTACTACATATCATGAATAAAAAAGAATTAGTATTAATATACTAGACTGATCTTCCAAATTTAAAAGAGATAGAAATAGCAAAGCAACCATGCAATATGATGCTGTTAGTTGCATTAGCTCATAATCCACTGAAACATAGTCAATTTTTTTAATGTAATCAATAGAAGTATTGTCTTTGAATTTAGTTTAGACCTTAAGTCTAAATTTAAACCGACGATCTGCCATTTTTGTCACCAAATTTTCCAGTTATAGAGGTAATAAATCGGCCTAATTGTGTCTGCTTCCAACGAAAGGATCCTAGAATTCCACGTTCGTATCTCATCCGACGGCCGGAGTATTTAACCAGAGATTTTACTAGAATGAAAAACTTTAAGGAACTTCAGTTTAGTTTAATTTTCCGCCATCGACGGGACTAAAAAATTAATGTCTATACAAAAACCAGTACAAGATTACCATGTATTAACTAACAACTTGGTGTCTTTTATAACCAACATTTCACGAGTCTACTAAGGCATGAATGGAATATCCTCAGGGTGGCAACATTGTTACTCCAGGTCTCAGAGAAGTAGACTGTAAACGGAAAATAAATTTCAACATGATTCTTGGCGGAAGTTATATTCTCTGATAGCTAATGAATAACTAATGACAGTTCACCCCGTGCCACACACTTCTGCAGTGGCTTGCAGGGAATCTGTCCCTGCATATTTGGGAATGAAACACACCAATGAATAATCTCTCGTATATTTTTATGAGACCAATCAATCTCAATGCTAAATATAATAAATGCTCATTCAAGAACAATACAGCCCTGGTTTATGACAAATATTTTCAGGGATGTAATTTGAGCAAAAAAATGAACATTTAAGTCTCTTGACCAAAAATACAGGGAAGACCATCTTTACTTAGTACGGCTAGGTAGACTAATACTGGAAGAGATATTCTGGATGTACATTCCAGGTTTAGGTAAAGAGACCAGGAATCTCTAAGCGCTGACACGTCAACTCGATTTAGTATCAAATAGGGATGGGATTGGATACCACTCGATTCTGGGTGGCATTCAATGTATCGAGTATCGGCTGAATTAGACGAGTTTTGATTCTTCAACTAGCATGCATGTGATAGGAGAATGGAAATAAATTTTAGAATACCATATTCATCATCAAATTTTCTTTTATTTTACACTGTTTAGGCCCCCATCTATTAAAAAAAATATTTTTTAAAAAAATGACCCGTGCAAAGATTGTAATTTTATTTTACTTGCAATTAGGCATGGATGGCCTATCGAATCCCAAAATGGAGGTTTCACTTTTTTATGAATACACATAAGAATAGCTGATATACTTTTGCAGAGCGTAAAAATGTCAATTCGATAATCAATGAGTCGATATTAAATTGTGGTATTAGAGGAACGAGTCGGAAAAAAAAATTGTAGCGTTTAAATTTTCATATTGAGGAATTAGGCATTGGATTTTGGCATCGGCTCATCCTTGGTATAATAAAAAGGGTGTAATTCAAAGGCACTTAAAAAAGAATTCAAATATTAGTCAACGTGATGTTATTTTGGGGCATGTACCTTGCTTCGCATAATAATTTGAAGAATTTGGACTGGGGGAAATGACAGTTCATTGCAATCTGAATGCAATAGGAGCTGTTTTATTATTCACCAATTTACAGAACTACACAACACAAGAGATTGCCTTTTTCAATCATTTATACCTATATCAAAATGATGGGTTTTATAATGAAGGCACCTCCATACACTATGAAATTGAACTAGATATAAATTAAAAACCAAGAAAAAACACACGTTAAGAATTTAAAATTGTCTCAGCAAAATTGGACTATCGTAATCCTGACTACCAAGAAATTAATAAATTAAAATGTACAAAACCTACACCATATTTACACATGATGGACTTCTTCATAGTCAAGATCCAGAATTGACTTACATTATGTAATGAATGTCGAAAGATTAAATTAGTGCTAGAGATATCAGTATCAGTAATATAATAATTTACTTAGGATATGGAATCAGTTAATGAGAGAGGTACATTTGGTCCTATTTTCCATAATACGGTATTATTTAAATTTACTTCGACATTCACAAGGTCACAAAAAATGAAAGAAAATGAAGTAGACATATATTCATAGACACAGGACAATGTGCAAATTAGTATCAAAAATTGAGATTTTAAAGACACTAACATTAATCAGGTTTGAAATCAATAAAATACACTGCACACAAAAACCAACATGAAATACATATCTATAAATTTACCAAATATGAGAATACTCAAAATATATCTGATAATCAATACTCAAGATAATTCTTAAACATTTCAATTGGGCAACTTTATATCTGCCATTCTACAAAATATTAAAACTAATAAAGACTCGCTTTGAAAATGATTTTGGAAAAGTGCTAAAAGATTTAATTTTTACTCTCTAATAATGACACCAGATAGTTACTTGAAAATTGCCCAGGAAATAGCCAATTATAAATGCACCCCCAAAAAAGTTAGAAGCAATTAGGAATTGATTCAAAATTAAGAAATATAGTATACAACATTTAAAATGCTAATTAAAAGAATAAAAAATAATAAAATAAAAATTAAGGCTAAGGGAAAAATATATTCTTTCCATAACAGAAGAATGCAGTATTATAAATCTCATTTAACAAGAAACAATAAAATCACGGCGGTCACAGATGGATAAGAAAATCATTCATCCATGCAGAATCAGGATAGCAGTCCATTAACTACACTCAACATGACTGTTCAACACAATGTCTCCTGCCTTTAAAAGTGTAAACCTGCCGATGTCATCAAACGCTGCTTCAATGAGGATGATAGAGGTCACACCTGCAAGTAACGAATGAAAATGAATAATAATTCTACAAGGAACAGAAAAAAATCTTATTTGTATATATGGAGGGCACATTATACAAATGACTGTGCATGAGTGTTGTCACTGGTATTGTTATACAAACGTTTCACATATAAACTTGGCATCAAATGATAAGGAATGTAAGAGGAAATAAAACAGCAGGCATGAACAACAATAGGACATACGGTGTGGACATGCACAGTCCGTGACATATCATGAGAGCGCAATATTACATTAAACGGTTATATAAATCTCCGATAAAGAAACCAATGCCCACAGAGTAAAAAATTCACATTTAAACGTAACTGCTTAAAGCAATTTCTACTGCTTCTATTGCAAGGGTATTGTTGCTGCGTCGACGGCTGTTAAGGGTTTCAAATTGACTGCACTCAAGTTAACATGGCCTCATATTCCACGGCAATAATCTTTCACCAACAATATATACTAAAAGAAAGAATTCTTGGGTAAGTTCTTGACATCCATTAGATTTATCAGAAACCGGCCCAGTTTAAATTACGGTAGGCAACACATTAATTATCGAAAACCCCGGACTATGAACGCGATCTAATAATGTACTTTTAGTATTAGCATTAAAGCAATTAGTGACATGTAATTTGCGCATGTTTCGTGATATTGACCCTCTGCCACACTCCCTTTGTGTTGGCTCCCATAATTAAGCGTACTTATAGATAAACTATTCCAGAAGCTACTATTTTACTCTACTTTTTTTTGGCCCTTTTTTACTGAACTAGAAGCCCCTATTTTACTCTACTTGCCACAAAGTGAAAATATAATAATTAAACCATAATTTAAATCAAACAATTGAAGCGATGTTTAAATTAATAGGCGGCGGATGCATATTGGAGTGGCGTTGTCATGGCAACACATACCTGTGCCTTTGCGAGGAGAGCCGGCATCACTTTGTCAAGGAACAACTCCAGCAGAAGAGGAAATCGTGGCTGCATTAAAGACGTTCCCTCCGTCGATCCAAGTCTTGCGATGATGGAAGGAACAGCTGATGTTAAATACACTTCCTTCCCGCGCCGAGTCTCCTTTTCCAATGCATCTCGAATAATCCAATCTACTCCCCCTCTATTCCTCCTCTTCTCCTCCTCCGCCTCCTTTAACGCGTTCTTCATCCGTCGCTCCGTGACTTCATCTCCCGCCGCGTACGGCCTCCCTCCGTTATTGAAAGCCAGACACACTGACATCTGCGCCAGTGCACCTGCTAACCAAACAATGGTAAAATTCTCATCTTCATATCCTCCTCCCAGGTAAACCTTCTTCTCTTCGAAGTCGGCGAAAGAGTAATAACCACTGCCATTCCTCTCCCCTCCGTCATGATCTCTGAATCTCGATTTAATTCCTCCGATATTATATGAGTCGAAATCGATCTCAATTGACACGTCGTCATGGCTTTTGAGGAATTTGATCAGGCAAGCAGTCTCATTCCATTCAGAATACAGCCTCTCGTACCATCCCCTCACCTCTGTTACTTTCCCTTCATCACTCTCCAAGATGTTAGTCTTTCGCATCATCGCCTCCACGCATTCTCTCCTTATTTCTTCTTCCGTTCGAGGAGGCGACGGCAATACTTCCTCATCGACAGTCGAACTCTCACGTGTCATTACTACAGGCCTCTCCTTATTCGCCAGTGACGTCACGGAGGACTCGAGTGCCGACAAAAGCACATCACGGGCTGCCAATCCAGTTTTGACGTCATCAATAGAATTGCGAATGGTCGACATTTCTTGCAACTGGGTATTAATAGTCGTAATTCCTGTTTTGACGTCATCAACGGAAATGCGGATGGCTTCAATTTCTTCCCTTTGGGTACTATCTGTTGCCAATTCTGTTTTGACGTCATTAATTAAATCGCGATTGGTCGACATTTCTTGCATCGCATGGGTATTAATAGTCGCCATTTCAGTTTTGACGTCATTAATTAAATCGCGATTGCTCGTAATTTCTTCTCTCAGTGTATCAATAGTAGCTGATCTACTCTGGATGTCATTCACCTTCACATCAATTGTCGCTATTCTACGCTGGATGTCACTCATCGACTCGCACATTGATTCCATCTTCCGTGTCAAATCAGATATCGTTTTCTGTCCCATGGCCTCCATTCCTGCATCCTGACTTGTAGATGTAGTATTACAGCCTCCTTGTGCTACACTGTCCCTTACTTTCATCACCAGACCAACCAATTTGCTAATCAACAGGCGGTCTTCGTTCTCAGGGTACTTCTCCCCCATACCCTTAGCCAGCTCACTCACTCTAACCCCTTCTACGTCCCTTAGTCCAGGGTTCGCACCCTTTTCCAGCAATCCCTCCACCCAATCAACCTTCCCCAACCCCACCGCAACGTAAAGGAGGGTTCTCTGCCTCATACCCCTCACATCCACGTCTCCCAAGGAGTTCAGCAGGTTCTTGTATTGCTCAAAGGTCCCAGTGACTACGGCGGCGAAAAGAAGCTCTTCCTTGCCGAAAACGTCGTTTACAACACTGGTTGCCATGGCTACCGGATGAGGTCACCTTCACTGTTGTCCCGTTGCTGACGGTGTCACGACAGGATGGCCTCGTTACTGATTATAAGGACAACAGCAATCGGAGACGGGGATCCAATGCTGTCGGAGCTGAAAATCAAATAAGCTTAAGCTTAACAAGAATGTGTGATAACTCTACAAAATTGGGAGTGCTGGAGTCATTAAATTAATTTCTTTAGACATAAATAACAAAAATTTTCATGTTAACTCATTTACAACCAAAGTGTGAGAATTAATATGATAAATCATGAACTGACAATATAACAAATGTATATTTGACAAATATTGGCCGAATGCATTATGATATTGAGAACCTCCTGATGAGGTTAATTAAGAATGATATCAAAACAACGAAATCCACGAAAATTTGGATATGTACTTTTCTTAAATGTAAGAATATCAATTGAAGGGTTGTGACATCAAATGCGACAAATTAAATAAAATGAAGGTAGCAACGCGGTGAACCGCAGATATGAGTGCAACAAGAAAATGCAAACGACAACTTAAAAAAAATACACTTGACCTTAATGAATTTTAAAAAAATATTAATTAGTTTGCAAATGAAGAAATGAGTTACAGATTTGCCCTTCTTGTGTCAGGTTGGTGCAATTGCACTAACCCGTTAAAATACATATTTAAACAATTCTCATTTTACGGAATGGAACCCTAATAAATCCGTGAGTAGCGCTAGCAGTCAGCACGAATTCATGTGCAGGAAGAAATAGGCTACCACGCCTCACGAAATAGCTGCGAACAATTCCTTTAACATATTCCATTAT
Source organism: Platycnemis pennipes (assembly GCA_933228895.1). Taxonomy (NCBI): domain Eukaryota; kingdom Metazoa; phylum Arthropoda; class Insecta; order Odonata; family Platycnemididae; genus Platycnemis; species Platycnemis pennipes. The sequence continues at coordinate 1,603,454 of CAKOGI010000006.1, read as the reverse complement.
CCTCGTGAAAATCACAATGCGGTTCACGGCATACGACGCACTGTATAAGCACCAAGATTTCGGGAACGACAATGGAAAAGGCCTTAGCAACGCTCGGAAAAGAACCGGAAAAAAACAGAAACTTTGAACGTAAATTGCATGGTTTAGAGAAACCACGAAAACAAAGTGTAAATAGGTTGAAAGAATAAGAGAGTTCAAACATTTTCTCAATAAACATAGAGAAATGGAAGAAAAATTGATATGCAATAATTTCACCAAACGAAAGAATAAACTGGTTCGATTCCTGGCGCCAATAATGATTTTACATTGGTTTAAATGGACTTTTTCAATTTATGAAAGTGCAAGGGTTTTTTCTTTCGCTCAGTAAAATTACTAAATGTTAATCGATTTCTTCCGTTCTTCTTGTATTTAATGGGGAAAGATATTAACTTTCTAATTCCTTCAACCGATTTATACTTTGTGCTAGAAATTTCTTTAAATAATGTAATTTACGTTTAAAGTTTCTGTTATTTTCGGTCCTTTCCCGAGCGTTGCTAAGGCCTTTTCCATTGTCGTTCCCGAAATCGTGGATGCCTATACAGTGCGTCGTATGCCGTGAACCGCATTGCGTTTTTCACGATGATAATGGAAGATGTTAAGGCAGGTTTTTCCGCTGATTCTTGAGGCGTGGTCGGCCATTTCTTTCTGCACATACATCCGTGCTGATTCTTAGCGCGATTCATAGATTTAGTAGGTTTCAATTCGCTAAACTTAGGATTATTCATAAGTTTTTTTCATTTCTCTACGAGTTTGTGCAGTTTCAACATTTTGATTGATAAAAGGCTGATAAAAACTTCTTCGAAAACGTCGTGGATTGATGAGGTTTGAGATAGTTTAACAAAAACTTGAGCATCGACGTAAAACATAATTTGTATTATAGGTACGCGTAATTAGGGAACTTATATGTACGTAAAGGTACAACATGTTAGTATTTTTATAATAAGGCCCAATTTGAATCCTGGAAGTAATGATAAGTTTACAATGGTTTAAATAATAATTATGGTTCCGATACTGACTTGGAGCCATACCCAACTTCGTATAACAAATTTTTTTCCATTCCTTCATGCAAAATGTGAAAATTCCTAATTACAATAAGTAATTATCATATTTATCCCTCAAGCCGAATATCAGAGGGAACCTTCAGCTAGAAAATTGGAACAGTATTCCCCATTTGTGTAAAGGTGATGGTTTGAATTTTGATAATATTTATGTATCTTGGTGATTTATTTCGTTTTGGAGTGAAAGATAGCTCCATATTCATCATAGTTTCCTTCATTCATTCATAGTTGGGATTCGTCCTTTTCAATAGATGTTACAATCTTATTATTATGCATACATTTTACTTTTCTCACACCCGTTGAATTCCAACGGGATCCTTCCGCTAGTGGTTATAATTTTCCGAACCTTTCAGGCCGACCTTTCACGTAAATTATTCGAGTATTAACTACCGGACTTCAATGCAATGGCGTCAACGAACTTCCTACGGACACGTGGTAATGCCATTTGTTCAATTAGCATTGGAGGGCTAATCGTAAAAGCTGGCAGACACTTTACCTATTTCACTACATACCTGTCATTTCACTACGATTATTTGAATTTCCCCTTTCCACCCTGATTCTTATAACATTTTGTCTTTCAACTTACTATTCCTATATTTGATTATACTTTTGGGTTTCTCACCACATTTGTTAATTTCAAACTACGACCCTTTCAAAAGCATGACGTCCTTCAGGTAGAAAATTGCATGTCGTAATTGTATGTAGTGCATGTTTGGTGAGCAATCACCCCCTGCCACACACCCTTGTGGTGGCTTGCAGAGTATTATGTAGATGTAGATGAAGTGATAAATTCACGTTTGGCGGAACGACCGGCGCTCGTGATCCCGTAAAATGCAACCCACATTCAATATTTCATCTACATCTACGTAATAACGTGCAAGCCAAGATAAAGGTGTCTGGCAGGGGGTGAATTGTCACCTAATATGCACTACATATCATCCGTAAAAAAGGAAAAGTAATAATATGCTACTATAAACTTTAATTTGTTGAAATAGGATAAGTATAGCAAAGCATGCTTGCAATGCAATGCTGTTAGTTGGGCTAGCTTGAATTCCGAATGCCAACATGCAACTACATAGGCTATTAATCCATACACTCCAATTGCATATATTTACCGCTATTCATATGCCTAATTGCACGAGGGGGAAAGCAGTTTGTTTTGACTACGGTTTCCTGCAGAAATAATAATATCCGGGTGAATAGAAGGAAGATAAAGGAATTATTTCACGTTGCATGAGGTCACCAGTACTCGTTACGATAAGTTACCGGCCAGCTCCAACTGTTGAAATACCTTCCGCCTGGCGTTGTTGGGGTGACCGTTTACTTTTACGACTGCATCGACCTTTCTACATCTACATCTACATAATACCCTGCAAGCCACCACAGGGGTGTGTGGCAGGCGGTGATTGCTCACCAAACATGCACTACATATCATGCATAAAAAAGGAATAGTATTAATATAGTAGTCAGAACTACACTATTTAAAAAAGATAGAAATTGCAAAGAAAACATGCAAAAACATTCTGTTAGTAGGGTTAGCTTTAAGTACTCATACCAACATGCAGCTACCAATGCTATTCATTGCTACTCTCCGATAGGACATATTTACCTTTATTCGTATGTCTAATTGTGCGAGGGAAAAAGGACATTTTGAATCGGTCAGTTCGGCAATCAATTTCTCTAACTTCATGATTATGGTCCAGTCTGCCATAGTAAGTTGGGGTTCGTAAAATATTTTTAACATCATCACTGAAAATATTGCCTTTGTGATTACTTTAAAAATAATGCAACGTTGTAAATGCGTGGACCCCGAATGTGTTCGTTCAACTAATTTGAAGTATTCATATAATGTGTAATTACCCAAATATGTATGTGATGAGTTAACAATGACGGCGAACTCAAAGATATTTGACAGTTGAGAGAACTCCCGTTCCCATGTTACTTCAAGTCAAAGGAAAAATTATTGTGCAACCAAATCATGCAACCAGCAGACTGTTCTACACGAGACTGTTCTACTACTGTTGGACAGCAGATTACAGTTGGAAGACCTGTGTCGCATTTTCCGACCTAACAGTCGTCGCTAGCGTTCATCACTCGTCTCCTTATATACATCTACACGATACCCTGCAAGCCACCGCGAGGGTGTGTGGCAGGGGGTGAAGATCAACAGGCATTCACTAATAACATGCAAACTAGCAACTATATTGTCTCATGCAACTTGATTGTTAGTGTATACAGTATTTAAGGGGCAAGACATGCATCATGCTACATAATACTCTAGAATTATTCCCCTACCTATCCCTTTGCTATGCTGCCTATTCTGATTTCTTGTAGTACGGGGGAAAAATGCCATTTTAAATCTATCTGTACGACAATCTATCTCTCTAATCTTATTTATCTGGTCGAATCTAGCATAATACGCTGGTGTTTTTAATATGTGCCTAACATCTTCAGTAAAGCTATATGATTGAAATTTCTCTAATAGATTTAATCTGAACTTTAACCTACGCTCTGATAATGACTCCCACCCTAATTCTTGTATTAATTCTGATACACTACTCAACCTATCGTAACACCTTTTGACGAACCTAGCTGCTCTACGCTGCACACTCTCTAGTTCTCTCATCAAACCTAATTCATTAGGATCCCATACACTGGCTGCATACTCAAGGTGGGTCCTAACTAGTGAAAAGTAGCATCGCTCTTTTGTCTTCTCATCACATTTCCCAAGTACTCTTTTTATAAATCCTAACTTTCTCTTCGCTCGGCCGCATATTTCCCTTATGTGTCTTCCCCACGATAAATCTTTAGTGATTGTTACACCTAAATAACTTACGGTTTCAACGTTTTCGATCTTCGTGTTATTAATTCTATAGGATCGCTCTATCGAATTATTCCTCCTCCAAAAATTGATAGCTACACACTTTTTAAGGTTGAGTTCTAACTGCCATTTGTCGCACCACTCTTGAATTGCATCTATATCCTTGCTAAGCGATTCCTTGTCTTCTTCTTTAGATATACCCCTATACACTACCGCATCGTCTGCAAAAAGTCTAAGTTTACACTTAACTACGGTACCCAAATCGTTTATGTATAAAAGAAATAGAAGCGGACCTACTACGCTACCCTGGGGAACTCCCGACGTTACTTCGATTGTGTCCGACATGATACCATCTATGACAATCCTCTGCTCTCGCCAACTTAAGAATTCTTTTATCCAACATACAACGTCTTTATTTATACCAAAACTCTCTAACTTCAAGATTAATTTGTCATGAGGAACTTTATCGAAAGCCTTTTTAAAATCTAAAAATATGGCATCAACTTCAGTACTGCTTTCGCCGTGGACTAAAATATCGTGTACGAATAAAGCTAATTGTGTCTCGTAAGATCTACCTTTCCGGAACCCATGCTGGCTGTTTATGAGTAATCCCTGACTATCCAAATGGCCCATGATCGAACTGACTACAATGTGCTCAAATATCTTACAAGAGATTGGCGTGAGTGAGATGGGTCTGTAGTTACTAGGTTCTTCCCTATCACCGCTTTTAAATATAGGTGTAATGTTAGCTACTTTCCAATCCTTGGGTACTGTGTGGTTCTTTAGTGTTTTATTGAACATTATTTCTAGATAGGGGGCTTATAACGCCTTCCTTCTTAACTCCATATCTTGGAGGAGAGAGAGAGAGAGAGTGGAAAGATATGCGCTCTCTCTCTCTCTCAAGGAACGCATAAGGAAATAGAGAACGGACCCTGGGTGGTCGTCACCCGCCAGCGAGATAAGCAAGAATGCTCCCTTATCTGCCGCAGCTCGCCTCTTTTGCCATCTCAGAAGGAGAGACTACGGACGTCTCAACGCCTTTGGTTGAGTATTAGGAACTTGATGAAGGAAATACGCTATCCTCAAGAAATATGTATGGGAAAACAAACGGTGGGAAAATTTTCCATATGAAATTAGGTATTGATTTTTTAAATTGCGTTAAGTGTCGTGATGTTTAGAATTGAATTCGAAAACGAAGGATAAACAAGTAGGGGCAAAATAGTCACCTTCAGCATCCATACAGCTAACCTGCAGAACTCCTACATGTACATAATACCCTGCAAACCACCATAAAGGTGTGTGGCAGAGAGTGAACTCTCACCAAACATGCACTACATATCATGCATAAAAAAAAGGATTAGTACTAGTATAGGTACTGTTCAAAACTACGCTATTTGAAAAAAAGATAAAAATAGCTAAACATACATGCAAAAACATGCCGTTAGTTGGGTTAGCTATAAGTCCTTATACCAACATGCAGCTACCAATGTTATACATTGCTACACTCGTACTGGATATATTTACCGTTATTCATATCCCTAATTGTACGAGGAGAATAGTACTCCTGTTTTCACAGCATTTTTATTTAACTTAGTTTAGTGAAAAACTTAGTCTAGATAAAAATATATCTACCAGATTAATTTCAACAATCAATGCCCCCGATCGATATATCTTGAAGCGTAATCGATTCCATGTTTGAACAACATAAGCCTGAATTAACTCCAAGATTGACTCCGTATCTTACATTTACATTTAACAAATCCCTCAAAGAACGTGTAGTTCTCCAATACTGTAAGATTGAAAATATCTACTCAATATTCAAATCAAGGATAGGGAAGAGCCATTTAATTATAGACTAATATCATTAACGTCAGTATCATGAAAAATTATGGAGTATTTAGTAGTTACATCGAAAAAGGGGCCACTCGACAGCCACGATTGTGTAATACATGAACTAACATTATTTCAGAAAGTATCGGTCTTGCGGAACTCAACTAGGTCTCTTTGCTCCATATATTTTAGTTTTGGGAGAAGTAAGCATTAAAAACTATTCAATATCTAAGATGAGGACAACAAAATCAGAATGCTACAGCATTCCAATGCAAAGTTGTATAAAACACGAAACATATATTTCATTCAACAAATTCAAGAACGCAATAGAACCTAGTAACACCAATGTTTTTGGGAGAAAAAAAAGCGATTATGGGATAATTTATTTGAACCTCATCCTAAATCTGATATTATTTCTTTGAAAAACTAACTGATATGAAAAAGACACAGGAGCAATTGGTACTTACGAAAAATAACAGAATGTACAATCAGCCGAACTCGAAGATATGCAAGTCTGAACCTGCCGATGGACGTTCTCTCCGTAGGCAAGAAGAAAAACAGTAGAGGTCTCAGCTCCGCACCGCACGACCAACTCGATGAACCGCCGACTGCAGAATGACAAAGTGAGAGACGCGCCCGTTGTTAACTGCTCCCGAGTCCGTCGGGGGGGCAGTGCGATCGCAGCCCTCGTGACTTCCCCTACCCTCTCAGTGACGTCATGTCACCCCCTTCCAGTCACATTCCCGTGGAACGGCACCTCAAACGACTTATTGCTGAACGTGAGCAGCTCTCGATAGGCAATGTGCAAAGGTGTCACATAATAATTCTCATGGGTACAGAAACCACCAGCATTTCCATTCTATTAATATGCAAATTGTATAAATGAACCTATTGATCTTTATTGATGATAAATACGATTTTCGTACGAGTGCCATAGCCTCCGTAGCCAAACATATGTATTGTTTATCAACACCATTCACTGACTCTGAATATGATAAAATAATAAATATAAGTTCTATCTCTTAAGATTTGTGATGATCGGATGAATATAATGAATGTGGTTGCTTACCCCAGAGTGGAGCATTACCAATTCATCATTAATAAACTCGTATTTATATACCTTCAAATAAACGCCACACGAATATTGATAATGAACATGTTTTCAACGCATGACCTATTCTCTGGCACGCTTTTTTCACGTAAAATAGCCACAAGTTCATACATCGTATTTATAGCTAAGTATTATAATAAACTACAGCCGAAAACAGTTTTACGATGAGTTTGGCATTTTCATATGCAAATTTAAGCAGGAGAGTTACTTACGTCAACCATGTTTTCTCGAAAGATTCCTTAATCTGGATGAATACGCGAATTTTCCAAGCAGGGAAATTAATTATACATGTACCTACAAATTAATACAGTAATATCAGCTGATCACTGGACATTGTGAAAGGCGTAATGTTAGCCTTGAATTTGTCAAATACGAAGGTAAACATCCCTTGTTATTGGCTCCCGGAATTTTTCTTATCTTTACGGTTCTCATACCGGAAAGGGGCGGGCTTGTGATTATTACGACTCAGAACTGGGTAATTTACAGCCCACCTCGTTTAAGAATAGCAGATCGGGCAATAATAATCCGTGGTATTACGCGGCCTTATAATTGCGACCCCGATTCACAATAGCAGCCTAAGCGCTGTTTTTGCGGCTGTTTTATAACTTTTTAAGGTGCGATTATATTGTTTAGATCGTTATGAGATACATTTTTCTTCGATCCTCGTGACTAACTCGTTGGCGTTTTAATCATTTTCTAACCTCCACTTTGTACCACCTTCGTTCTCTATTCTCACACTTATACTTATGAGGCATGCATCTGATGACAAATGACAGCATCATTTGGAGGAAGTTTTTCCATGCATTCTCTGTATCGCCATTTTTACTGAACTTCTAATATTCTTAAAGATGTCCGTAGTCACGCCTAAATCCGTTAAAATCTGCTTAAATAAAAAGTTAAATCATCCTTTTAAATTATTTTTTTTCTGTATTCGGGGGAAATTAAACCTTAACTTACTTTTGGTCACTTATTCCATCGACATTTTCAATATTTATAACATTTTGGTGATGTTTGTGGCAAGTAAATCAAGTATGTTCTTCTCTCTATTAGGCAAGGCCAAAATTTCATGTACATTTACATCAACATAATAACCGGCAAGCCACCATGAAGGTGTGTGGCAGGGGTTAAACTCTCACCATACATGCACTACATATCATGCATAAAAAAGGATTAGCATTTGTACAGGTACTGATCAAAACTACGCTATTTATAAAAAGATAAACATAGCAAAGCATACAAACAAAAACATGCTGTTAGTTGGGTTAGCTTAAGGTCCTTATATCAACATGCAGCTACCAATGTTATCCATTGCTACACTCATACTGGATGTATTTAACTTTATTCATATCCCTAATAGTACGAGGAAAAAAGGAAATTTTGAATCTGTCAGTTCGGCAATCAATTTCTCTAATTTTGTGATTATGGTCCAGTCTACCATAGTAAGTTGGGGTCCGCAAAATATTTTTAATATCATCACTGAAAATATGGTCTTGGACTTTGTTTAAGAGATTAAGTCTTAATTTCAACCAGCGATCTGACAATGATTCCCAATTTAATTCATTTAATAGTCTGGTTACGCTAGTAAGGTTATCATACCGGCATTTTAAAAATCTTGCCAAACTTTGCTGCACACATTAAGTTCGTTATTTAGACCGATTTCGTAGGGATCCCATACACTGGCGGCATATTCCAAACGAGGTCTTACAAGGGAAAAGTAGCTGATTTATCGTACATGATCGTCACATTTACGAAGTACTCTTTTGACGAATCCCAGTTTACGATTCGCTTGAACCATTATTTCACGTATGTGTTCACCCCAGGAAAGATCATGTGTCAGTCTTACTCCAAGATATTTATTGGATTCCACGTTTGTTAATTCATTATTACTTATTTTGCAAGTGCTAGGAGGAGAACTTATCTTTTTCCGAAAATTCATTACAAGACATTTTTTAAAAGTTTAATTCCAACTGCCATGTATCACACCAAGTTCTATCTCCCGACATTTTTTTTTTCCCCTTGTTAGACCTCATTTGAAATATGCTGCTAGTGTATGGGATCCCTACGAAATCGGTCTGAGTAATGAACTTGAATGTGTGCAGGAAAGATCAGCAAGAATTGTAAAGGGACGATATGATAATTATATTAGCGTAACCAGCCTATTAAATGAATTGAAATGGGAATCATTGTCAGATCGAAGGTTGAAATTTAGACTTAATCTATTAAAGAAATTCCAAGGCAATATTTTCAGTGATGGTGATAAAAATATTTTACGAACCCCAACTTACTATGGCAGACTGGACCATAACCATAAAGTTAGAGAAATTGATTGCCGAACTGACCGATTCAAAATGTCCTTTTTCCCTCGCACAATTAGAGGTACGAATAACGGTAAATATGTCCTATCGGAGAGTAGCAATAAACAGCATTGGTAGCTTCATGTTGGTATGAGTTCTTAAAGCTAACCCTACTAACAGAATGTTTTTGCATGTTTGCTTTGCAATTTCTATCTTTTTTAAATAGTGAAGTTCTGACTACTATATTAATGCTATTCCTTTTTTATGCACGATATGTAGTGCATGTTTGGTGAGCAATCGCCCCCTGCCACACACCCTTGTGGTGGCTTGCAGGGTATTATGTAGATGTAGATATAACATTAATATATAATTACTTAGAATAAACGGAAGTGATAAATTCACGTTTGGCGGAACACCCGCGTGATCCCGTATAATGCATCTCACATTTAATAATTCATCTACATTTACGTAATAACCTGAATGCCACCATAAAGGTGTGTGGCAAGGGGTGAATTGTCACCAAATATGCACTCCATATCATCCGTAAAAAAGGAAAAGTAATAATATGCTACTATAAACTTTAATTTGTTGAAATAGGATAAATATAGCAAAGCAAACTTGCAATGCAATGCTATTAGTTGGGCTTGCTTGAATTCCGAATACCAACATGCAACTACATAGACCTATATTTAAAAGCGGTGATAGGGAAGAACCCAGTAACTACAGACCCATTTCACTCAAGTCAATCTCTTGTAAGATATTTGAACACATTGTAGTCAGTTCGATTATGGGGCATTTCGATAGTCAGGGATTAAAAATAAACAGCCAGCATGGGTTCCGGAAAAGTAGATCTCGCGAGACACAATTAGCTTCATTCGTATACGATATTTTAGTCCACGGCGAAAGCAGTACTGCAGTTGATGCGATATTTTTAGATTTTAAAAAGGCTTTCGATAAAGTTCCTCATGACAAATTAATCTTGAAGTTAGAGAGTTTTGGTGTAATTAAAGACGTTGTATGTTGGGTAAAAGAATTCTTAAGTGGGCGAGAGAAGAGGGTTGTCATAGATGGTATCATGTCGGACACAATCGAAGTCACACTGGGAGTTCCCCAGGGTAGCGTTACTACGCTACCCTGGGGAACTCCCGATGGTCCGCTTCTATTTCTTTTATACATAAGCGATTTGGGTACCGTAGTTAGTAGTAACCTTAGACTTTTTGCAGACGATGCGGTGGTGTACAGGGGTATATCAAACGAAGAGGACACGAAATCACTTAGCAAGGATTTAGATGCAATTCAAGAGTGGTGCGACAAATGGCAGTTAGAACTCAACCTTAAAACGTGTGTAGCTATCAATTTTTGGAGGAGGAATAATTCGATAGAGCGATCCTATAGAATTAATAACACGAAGATCGAAAACGTTGAAACCGTAAGATATTTAGGTGTAACAATCACTAAAGATTTATCCTGGGGTAGACACATCCGGGTAATATGCGGCCGAGCGAAGAAAAAGCTAGGATTTATAAAAAGAGTACTTGAAAAATGTGATGAGAAGTCAAAAGAGCGATGCTACTTTTCACTAGTTAGGCCCCACCTTGAGTATGCAGCCAGTGTATGGGATCCTAATGAATTAGGTTCGATGAGAGAACTAGACTGTGTGCAGCGTAGAGCAGCTAGATTCGTCAAAAGGTGTTACGATAGGTCGAGTAGTGTATCAGAATTAATACAAGAATTAGGGTGGGAATCATTATCAGAGCGTAGGTTAAAGTTCAGATTAAATCTATTAGAGAAATTTTAATCGGATATCTTTACTGAAGATGTTAGGCACATTTTAAAAACACCAGCGTATTATGCTAGATTAGACCAGATAAATAAGATTAGAGAGATAGATTGTCGTACAGATAGATTCAAAATGGCATTTTTCCCCCGTACTATAAGAGAACAGAATAGGCAGCATAGGAGAGGGATAGGTAGGGGAAATATTCTAAAGTATTATGTAGTGCATGATGCATGTCTTACCCCTTAAATACTGTAGACACTAACAATCAAGTTGCATGATACAATATAGTTGCTAGTTTGCATGTTGGTAGTGCATGCCTGGTGATCTTCGCCCCCTGCCACACACCCTTGCGGTGGCTTGCAGGGTATCGTATAGATGTAGATGTAGATGCAAGATTGACTCCGTATCTTAAATTTACATTTAACAAATCCCTCAAAGAACGTGTAGTTCTCCAAGACTGTAAGATTACAAATGTCTACCCAATATTCAAATCAAGGATAGGGAACAGCTATTTAATTATAGACTAATATATTAACGTCAATATCATGAAAAATTGTGGAGTATTTAATAGTTGCATCGATAAAGGGGCCACTCGACAGCCAGGATTGTGTAATACATGAACTAAAATTATTTCAGAGAGTATCGGTCTTGCGAAACCCAACTAGGTTCTCCATATATTTTAGTTTTGGGAGAAGTAAGCATTAAAAACTACTCAATACCTAAGATGAGGACAACAAAATCAGAATGCTACAGCATTCCAATGCAAAGTTGTATAAAACACGAAACATATATTTCATCCAACAAATTCAAGAGCGCAATAGAACCTAGTTACACCAATGTTTTCGGGAGAAATCAAATGCGATTAGTGGCTAATTTATGTGAACCTCATCCCAAATCTGATATTACTTCTTAGAAAAACTAACTTTAATAAAAAAGTCACAGGAGCAATTGGTACTTACGGAAAAATAACAGGATATACAATCAGCCGACCTCGCAGATGTGTAAGTCTGAACTTGCCATAAGACGATCCCTCCGCAGGAAAGAAGAAAGAACAGTAGAGGGCTTAGCTCCGCACCGCACGACTACCTCGATGAACCACGGACTGCAATATGACGCAAAATTTATTTAAGAGATTCATTATCGGATTTCAAAAAGTCTTCCATAAAGGTATGTACCAACGATTCATGGAAGTCGTTCATTAATATCATGCGCTCTGGGATCAACAGAATAATCCCTAGTAAATTCAAAAAAGGAAGCACTGAACCTAGGTGGTACACTTCCGAAGTGAGAAAATCCCTGAGATGGCAGCGAATATCCCATGCTAAAATGAAAACAATTAGTAAACATATGCCCACTGATGAGCGTAATGTAATTATTGAAAATTATAAAATTTCAAAATCCACTGCAAAGACAGCCCTTAGTAATGCATTTGTAGAATTCAAAAGAAAAGCACTTGGGGAACAATTGAAAGAAAATCCAAAAGTTTTCTGGTCGTACGTAAGGGAAGTGCGAAATTTCTCCCTTCCTTCAAATAGTATTTCATAAATCCCTCACTGAACACGTCGTACCGATGGACTGGAAAGTAGCCGATGTAACACCCATTTTTAAAAGTGGTGATAGGGAGCAGTCATCTAACTACAGACTAATATCTCTCACATCCATTTCATGCATGGTCCTAGAACATATTATTGTCAGTTCAGTCATGGGGCACCTAGATAGCCAGAATTTGTAGTCCAACTTTCAGCATGGCGTCCGGAAGAGCAGATCATGTGAAACTCAACTTGCTCTCTTTTCCCACGATATTTTAGTTTCTGGCGAAAAAAATATTCCAGTGGATGCTGTTTTTCTAGATTTCAAAAAAGCTTTTGACAAGGTGTCTCATAGGAAACTAATTTTGAAATTAAAATCTAATGGGCTAGACAGTAAAATTATATCATGGACAAGTGATTTTCTACATGATCGGGTTCAAAGGGTTGTTTTGGACGGTGTTACCTCACCGAAAATCGAAGTCACTTCGGGTGTCCCACAAGGTAGTTTGATAGGTTCACTCCTGTTCCTTCTGTACATTAATGATATCCAAAAGGTGGTAAAAAGTAAGCTTCGTCTATTTGCCGATGACGCAGTTGTGTACAGGGAAATTCTAAGCCCAAACCATAAGCAATATTTAAATGATGACCTACAAGCAATCGAAAATTGGTGTGATACATGGCAGTTAGAATTAAATTTTTAAAAATGTGTAGTAATGAATTTTTGGAAAAAGAATAGTTGTCCTCCGAGCACATACAAAATAAGTAATAATGAAATAACAAACGTGGAATCCATTAAATATCTTGGAATAAGACTGACACATGATCGATCATTCCTGGGGTAAACATATACGTGAAATATATGGTCAAGCTAATCGTAAACTGGGTTTCATCAAAACAGTATTGGGTAAATGTGACGATCATGTACGAGAAATCAGCTACCTTTCCCTTGTTAGAACTCATTTGGAATATGCTGCCAGTGTATGGGATCCCTCCGAAATCGGTCTAAGTAATGAACTTGAACATGTGCAGCGAAGATCGGCAAGATTTTTAAAGGGACGATACGATAATTATATTAGCGTAACCAGTCTATTAAATGAATTGAAATGGGAATCATTGTCAGATCGCAGGTTGAAATTTAGACTTAATCTCTTAAACAAATTCCAAGGCAATATTTTCAGTTATGATGTTAAAAATATTTTACGAACCCCAACTAACTATGGCAGACTGGACCATATTCATAAAATTAGAGAAATTGATTGCCGAACTCATAGATTCAAAATGTCCTTTTTCCCTCGAACAATTAGAGATACGAATAGCGGTAAATATGTCCTATCAGAGAGTAGCAATGAATAGCATTGGTAGCTGCATGTTGGTATGAGTACTTAAAGGTAACCCTACTAACAGAATGTTTTTGCATGTTTGCTTTGCAATTTCTATCTTTTTTAAATAGTGTAGTTCTGACTACTATATTAATACTATTCCTTTTTATGCATGATATGTAGTGCATGTTTGGTGAGCAATTACCCCTGCCACACACCCTTGTGGTGGCTTGCAGGGTATTATGTAGATGTTCAATGAAATCATTCGTCACTGTAATTTCAGCTGCTTGTGCTCTCCTTCTGAACCCAATAACGTTTTTTGTAGAACGTTTACGAAGGTGCCCTTCGATTCTGAACGGGACGGATACAGATAGGAGATAATATGGCAGTTGCGATTTTACAGGAGAGAATATAATTATAGAATATACCTATTAATAATAATATTGCCCGGCCGTCCCCTCACACTCGTATTCACTAACTTTAACGGAGAATCCGGCAGACCATTATTGACGTCGTTGCAAACGCAATGTTCTCTACGTTACCAGTAATATCGATCAACATCTCTGCAAGCGACGTGTTGCGCTCATTAGTTCCGATTTATTTACATGCGAAAAATAGGGTAACGCTTATTTCGTTGAACATCCATCGCTTAACAGAGCATGTCGGTATGAAACGTATTTGTTACATGGGCCTAACAATGCACATGCAAGGAATTAAAATATTAAAAATGATAATGTTAAATATAATATAAATTCAAATGTATTTATCACTTCACTCTACTTAATTTTGGTTTAACTTCGTTCGGTTAAAATGGACAAATACAGACCGAAATCCTGTAACCGTTAAAGACTTGAATCCCAAAAAAACCTTCCAATGAGTCCTCTTAGTTTTACCGAAAAAAAAACTTAATCCATGAGTAGTACTAGTGCATTATTCGTAATGAAATGCTTAATGTCCTTATATATACATGCTACAATATATGACATCAATTGGTATACTCGTATGTATATTGTTGGTGATATTTTCAACTATACATATCCGTAATTGCACGAGGAGAGAAGGACATTTTGTTTCTGTCAGTTCGGCAAACACTCTCTCTAATTTTATGATCATGGTCTAGTCTACCATAATTTGGTGGACTTAGCTAAATATCTGTATACGTTACCATCCATTCACATTTCAAACCATTTCAAGAATAAATTAAAGTGTACCCATTGAGAGTGTAAACCGGGTAAGAAGGGTGTGATAAAATATATATCAGGATATCGTAACTTAAATCCATTGATTACTCTTAAGTTGTATGTTAGGTGAATGTTAATGAGTATCAATGTCTTTCTTGGTATTCTAATTGCCAATAGAATATGTCTCCCGACGAACACCTTGGCCACAGATAATTTCTAGTTGCCTTCGAGATTCGACAAGGTAACATAATACCCGTGGCGTCCTGACTTCCACCAAATTCTCACGTCTCCTCGAAGGAGGAATGAAACCCGACACTGCTTCAGATGTTGAGTCATCTTCACACGTGTGGCTTCGACTTCTCCTGAGTGTTGCAATCACGGGGGTGAGGAGCTTTCGGAGCCGGAGTTGGGCTAACTCGGAATGTGATACATCTTACGTATTTCCATGAAATCTTTTGCCTCTATAGTTTCAGCTGCTTGTGCTCTCCTTCTGAATCCAATAACGTTTTTTGTAGAACTTTTATAAATTTGTAGCACGTTAAAAAAAAATATATATTTGTTTTCACTCCCCATTGGTGGCGCAGAAATTACAATGTGCCCTTCCTTATCTATTAAGTGGAATTTGTTACACGTTTTGTGACAGGCTAGCCAGCATTTGATTATCTGCAAACTGCGCTCTTATCCCACTTCGTGGCATACCCCAATCCGGTTTTTCCGTAACGGAAATATTATAAAATTCGAACATATCGGACTTGCTACGGCTTTTGGAATTTAAACAACTTAGTGACCCGTAAGGTAAGGTAATGTTCTTCTTTGCTCTCTTTGTAATGTTTTATTTTTTTAAAACTAGGATCTGGTCCTCCGGTATTCTTGATAATCAGCATCTGGACCTCAGGGCCTTTTCCCAAATGAAGTCTTATATCACTCGAGTGCAAATTCATGGGTTTTTGGTGAGTGACTGCAAGCTGATGCTGGCCACATTCCTTCAGTGAACCTTCTTGTTATTAGGGTTCTCGAGTCATCCTTTCTCCATTTATTTCCTCCGTTACTCGAGAAGAAGCGTATTCAGGCACGATCTCTCGCCCATTATCTCCTGGGCTCTCAGAGAGATGAAAATGTATTCATCGGAGGTCGTAATTGCAATGGTCGACGCCGAGGGTCGTTTGTTGACGCCTGTACCTTTTATTTTCAGTACCAGGTCCGTCAAACGTAAAACCCTGGACACCATGCCATTTTTAGCGGATCTTTTTCGGTGTTTTTTATCTTATTTTATCCGCTCACTTCGCGGAAATCAATATATTCACGTCAACCAGTCATTTACAAATGATTTGCGATCCAATACTTCTCGCAGATATGACACCGAAACACATCGGAGTACTTCATTTCAAATTCCTCCAATGTAAGTGAACCAATCGAGAAAATAGGAATGAATTCACCCTAGCGCTTAACGATAGCCAATTTGTTCAGTTGGTGGTAGAAGAAGCCGCAAGGAATATTGCCAGTGACCGGAGGAATTCATTTATCAAATTTTTGAGAATGGAGAATTGAAGAAGCCATCGTAAGTAACTTTTATGCTAAGGAAGAATGCGAATAGCTAATTTTGAATTTAATCTTGTTTACGCAACCCGAATTCGAAAAAAATAACAGGATTGTGTTTCATCGCAGCTGCAAAGGAGCTGGAGGTTTGGTTCTCAGGCTATCCGGTGACTCATGTCTTTAGGAGGAGTACACAACTTCGGGATCAGGTTACAACGCAGCTGCTGTGGAGGGGACTGACTACTTCCCACGCCGTCTTCGTCGTGGGAAATAAAGAAGGGGATACACTCCTTGCAAAGTGCCATGATTGAGTAATAGAGAGTTTAAATCGAGATTGAAGTATTTTGTCTGAAAATGCAGCTACAGTTACTTGTTGTCGGACGGAGTAAAATATTCATTTAATCCTTTCGAATTCAGATATTGCATTCCGTAAGATTGCGTATTTATTCTCATGTTCGTGATTTTTACCCCAAGCGTTGCTGCAGTCACACAGTCACTCCTTGGGAGTTTGCTTGAGGGGGCGACGTGAACAAATTGATTTAAACGGCATTCACTGGTCACGTTGAGGGGAAGCAGTACTTATTACAGAGACATTTGTGGTGAAGAAGAAACGTAAGTTCTAAAGTGGAATGAAATGAGAGCCACCTCAATATACTCTTCCCCGGTGAGTACAAATTTCCTCTTCCGAATTGGAACCCAGAACCATAGCTAGAAATTCAAATATGTAGACATATTGGGCCAACATCTGCGGAATGCATTGCTTCATAACCCACGGTGCATGTTAGGGCATTGATCAATCACAAGGCTTGCAATAAAGCATAGAGGAAATACCATATCTACAGCTACATAACACTCTGTAAGCCACCATAAATGTGTGAGGCAAAAGGTGAATTCTCATCAAACATGCACTAAATATCAGGCATAAAAAAGTAATAATATACTAGTCTAAACTTTATTTTTTTAAGAAAGATATCAATATAAAAGCAAGCATGAAAGGTAGTTATGTTAGTTGGGTTAGCTTAAAGTTCTTATACCAACATGCAATTACCTATGCTATCAATTAATACACTCGTATTGGATGTATTTACCGCTATTCATATCCTTAATTGTCCAAGGAAAGAAAGACATTTTGAATCTGTCAGTTTGGTAATCAATTTCTTTAATTATGTGATATAATGGTCCAGTCTACCATAATAAGTTGGGGTTCGCAAAATATTTTTATCACTGAAAATATTATCTTGGAACTTATTTAAGAGATTATGTCTAAATTTCAACCTGCGATGTGACCATGATTACCAGTTTAATTTATTCATTAGACTGGTTAAAATTACTACAATATATACATTATTGCATTTGAAAGCGAAGTCTCACAAATTATTCTATTGTGAATTTACAATAAGTCTCCGTTACCTGAGAATGCAATACTTTACTTGCGGTCCTCACAAATGTGTAAAAATAATGGCCTCATGAGGAGCTTCGTGTGCCCTTGCCATCTTTATTCTTAAAGCTCTGCATCACCCTATTAAGTAGCAATCTTCCATGTAGTACCCTTGTAAATTTCTGCATGCCATTAGTGCATGTTTAGTGATCTTCAACCCATGGGACACATCCTAACGGTGGCTTGTAGGGTGTCGCGTGGATGAAGCCTCGTAGAGGAATCAAAGTTATTGAGGAGGGTGGAAGCAGCCAATAGAAGTAACATGGACGCAGAATTAGTCTACAAGGTGATGATTACATAAGAGCACTAGAAGCCCTCTTTGGCGTTCGAGAACAATCTATGCCACCTGTTGAATGTCTGTCTGGGAATACACTTTCCGTAAATCGGTTAGATATTATCAAGGTTATATTCTGATGATGTAAATGAGGACAAGCCTAGTTTTTGAGGAACGTTCAATTACACTTTATCTATGAGATCAAAGGTAATGCGACAATGCATGCAATTTACAACACTGATCTAAGTATCCAACAACGGATTGGAGTCCACTTTTCCCCTCATCGTTGTCTATCCGCCGTAATAGAGCGCATCTGAAGCCCATTTTCCAATATAAGTGATCCAGCACAAGAACTATTGTGCCACTAGCGGCTGATTGATATTAAGGACGGAATGTGTCATGATTGGAACCGTGACCTACTAGGAAGTTTTGCAAGATCATTGACCGTGAGCGTGCTATGACTTGGTTTTCCATTCTGCCTACCTTAAAAAAAGACAAGATCGCGCAACCTCCGCAACGTGACGTGATTGGTCGATGGCCACTGTGTTCTAATGGAAGCTGCTAATAGCAAACTACATCCACATCTACGTAGATGTGTGTGGCAGGGGGTGAAGTTCACCAAACATGCACTATTGACATGTAACTAGGATATTTAATGGAGGCATGCTAGATAATACGGTCACATACAGCTGGATGGTTAGTATCTATATAATTAGATAGGGATTATTGGTTGTTATTACATTCATCATTATTACATTCATCATGCACTACTGAGTACTATTGCTATATTTCACCTATTACCTATCACTTTGCTACGCAGCCTATTGTGCTCTCTAATGGTACGCGGGAAAAGTTACATTTTAAATCTATTGGGACGACAATAATCTGATCAAATAATACGCAGGGGTTCTTAAGAAAATCTAACGACATCTGTAAACAAATCGCTTCCGAATTTACTTAAAAGGTTAAACCTAAATTTTAACCAGCGTTCTGATAGTACTTCCCATCCTAAAACTAGTACCGCATCAAGTAGCAAATCAATAAGTTCAGCGAGCATGCTGGAGATATTGCTTGATAGCTATCTTACTGGTGTTCTACATTACACGATAATACTGGAAAGACTAGCATACCGGCGAGTATCCTCGGCCATGGATTATGTCATCAGATGGGATGTGTTTGAGACCGTCGGGATTATTTTGAATAGGTAACCAAGGACTCATGTGGTACAAACACGAATGGTTTGCAAATATAGTTGCTCTGAATCCTCGGTGCAATATCATTTAACTTTTTCCACTTTCATGTTTCGTGTATAGAGCACGCAGATGAGATAAAACATAAGTGTAAACCATAAATGAGGTTGTAATCAGCGGTTTTAACACTCCAAATTTGTGAAACATTCGTGTTTACACTACGCGACTCCTTGGTCAACTAATCGAGATAATCCAGAATGATTTCAAATTTAACCCTCCTGGATTATTTACCGTGTAAAACGGGCTTCATCATGTACTGCGGTCCTATGTTGAAGGCATGCTGACTTTCCACCTTCCATTTCTCTCGATTCATCACAAACTATACCACACGACAGTGTCGCGGCATGGAGCGTCAGGGTATACCTATTATTCACAACGATGGAATAAAGCTGAATACACATTTTAAAATATCTAGGGAAAAAACCGATTGCGAAAATATTCACCTTAGTCAATGTCTGTAAAGCGATACTGCAAGTAGGCTCCTGAAGTATTGTTGAGCCTGGAAATCTTTTTTCTTTAGAATACTGATCCGACTTATTCCTTCATTATTTCTTGTGAGGGAAGATGATCATTCACATCCAAGCCTTAGAATTTGTTGACGTAGTTGGTTGGTTCCCAGGAAGTAAGTCAAAAAAAGGTGATAAACAGAATGAGGGCGTAATGGGGTTTAGCACCAGAGGCCTTGGAATCCTCGTACCAGTATAGCAAATTGCGGTCATAAAGTTATTTCTATGGTGATAATAATATGCGTAGATTCAATTCTGTACTATATCAAAAATCGTCGGGTACAAAAGATATAGCACACAACAATAAAAATGTGAGCAATCTTGATTGAATAGTCGGTATAGAAAGTTTTATATCTGAAACGGTACAGAGACGCTGTTCGATGATCCTTCAACTACTTGTACTTATTTATCTTACACTTATGCTAGATAAACCTGCAATAAGAAACATAGAGTGTGTGAAGAGTACCTCGAATTCAATGCTGAAAAACATCATTAAAATTTTAATTTGTGACGATTGTGACACTTATGTCAGGAAATTGGGACCAATTCGTTAGTAAATATGTTAATCGATTACTCCGCCTCCGATTAATCGCTCTAATCGATTAAAGAACTTCACATTAAGGGTGTTCAACACCTCGCCAAATAATGCCGCTGCAGACTATTTTTATTTTAAATGCCATGCTCGTATTATGATAGATACGTCCATTTTGTTTTCATTATATTATGCGCAAAGGTTGAGTATTTGGTCCTATCAAGGAAATATCTTCTCTGAGCCTTGAAAAATCAAGAAATCGCATGTTAAACTTTACTGTTTTTATGTGTTTTTGAACGTCTATCGCAGCGGTGTATGAACGTAAATGGAAAATTCCTTCGACACAGCCCATTTATAATCCTACATATTAAAGAATGAGACTAATGCCATGTGCTCGTCTTACGACCCATTCCTGCAGCATCTAAAATTGCGAGACGATGCATCGCGTTCACCGAACTAAACGCAAGCTGAGGCGTTCCCCTCATATTTTTCCCGCCCAATCTTCCCCTCCTCTCCCCATTCCACCACTTCATCTCGCCTCCGAGACGCTCCGAGAGGGAGAGGCGGAGGGGGGAGGGCTTCCTTATCTCTAAGCGATCAAGTTTCATCCTCGCTCGAAGAGCAGGGTGGAAGGTTGACGGAGGGTCTGAGCGATCTTGGCGAGATATTCCACTGTGTGTCTGGGCGTCGAGAAAAGGATCAACCTATTTCTTTCAAAACCTCCACAAACTAATTTTTATGCTATTTATTCACACCAATTTGTTTTTTTAATACGAAATATCGTGTCGTTAGTTTCATATTTTGACATTGCTATTTAGAACGATTGCAAACTATTGAGTTTTCGTATTGTTGGGCGATATTGAAACTGATAATTAATTGTAATTGGATAATTAAAATGAGACTATTACAATGCTTCGAACGATTTTTATTTAGTTTTCAACTTCCAAATAACAATGACTTTATAGTTTGAAGTTCATTCAAAAAATGTAAATTAAATGTTAGTCTCATTAACATTAATAATTGAAAAACAATCCTACATTTTTGCAGGAAAATTTGTGGACTTAACTCACGCGTTCACAAATTAAAACCAAGAAATAACGATAATGCAAGGAGAGATTGTACTTCTTGCACATAAATATCTCTTGTGAGCCACATTTTAAATCTATTATAGAAATTTAAAACGGATAGCTTTACTGAAGATATGTTAGGCACATACCTATTAAAAACAAGCGTATTGGTTTAGATTCAACCGGATTAATAAGATTAGAAAGAGAGAGATTGTCGTACTGATAGATTCAAAATGTAATTTTTCCCCGTACTATAAGAAAACACAATACGCATCATTGCAAAGGGATAGTAAGGTGAAATATTGTAGAGTTGTCTGGAGTGCATAATGCATGTATTAACAACCAATCCCTTTATTACTAAGTAGTTAATAACAGTCAAACTCTATGTAGCATGTTTCCATGTAGTAGCCTATTGCATGTCAATAGTTCCATGCAGTAGTCTTGTGCATGTTTGGTGATCTCCACCCCCTGCCGCACACCCTCGCGGTGGCTTGCAGGGAATCACATAGATGTAGATTTGTTATACCATTTTCTACCGTCACCTGCTACAATAGTATGAGAAGCAATATCCTGCCTCATGGAATCTGATAGACTCCCTTTCCTGTGTGCGGCCCTATTTCGTGATTCTTGTTCCTTTGCTATCGCATCCAACCGTGATGTCCTCCGCTCGCAGTAGACCTAACGTCATGCATGATTGAAAATTTAGTAATGTAATGTTACTATAATTTACGATCCTGTGCAATTTCCAATTGTTGACTACGCACTTATCAAGCGCACTGTTAAAAAGTAGCCACGAACATCCTTCCCTCCTGGCTTTTATTTCGTAGTTGCCAACTCCGTTTTCATGGACATCCACCCCACCCACATTGTACACCCCTGTTATATAATGATATGCTATTTGGTTAGTGCATCTTCTCAATGTTTTTCGTGATATTGCCTTAGCTTTTTGCCTTGGGAAGAGGAGATAAGGGGCCCACATATGTTACAACGGCGAACACTAAATTATCTTACCAATGCACTATGAGGATTTAATTATTTTCGTCATTTTGGCAATAGCAAGTTCCTATCTTTCTCTCACTTAACGTGCGATTGATGGTCAGAGATACTGAAATATAATATTTGTTTCTTGATCCTTGGCATGCTTTCTCAAATGATTTTTTACTCTTTGTCAGGATATTAGCTCCAATACATTTTGTTTATGGTTGAGAATGGTACCCCGTAAAAAATATATATTTGCCAAAAACCTTTCCGAGATTATCGTGGATTATTTGGTGACTGTGATTCTTTTTTTATCGCGAGTATATTTTCACTGAAAATGAAAATATAGCCTACGTCACGATCAAAAATTAAGAGAAAATGTCAAGAGGTGTCACACTTTCGTGAGTATTTTTAGCACTTCTTGAGAAATAGCCACGTAGCATGATGGTAAAGCATATATTTGTGTACCTGTAACCCAATGAGGAACTGACACACTTTTCTTCGTTTGTATCTTAATATATGTCTTATAAGATCTCATGAGCATTTGTTCGTGGGTCACTTAGCATGGGTTACAATGCGAACTGAGTCCAAATGAGATTCAGACCCATACGTAGTCATTATTTACAATTACACGTTAAATTAAATTTTTTCATAATAGCATTTACTTAGTTGACTAAATTAAATATTATTACATGAGTCACAATCAACTTGTACGACATGATATGAGGATTTGAACCTTTGCCGTACCATATCCACACTTATTGAACAACATATCCCGCTGTAAGGCGCTGCCCTTATCAATGTCGACATAAAAAAGCATTACGAAATTTGCTCACACTATCGCCTGCATTGCATTTCAATAATAACATGGTTAGTATGATTAGGGGGCTACACTTCAAATCGTTAGGGGGAAAAATCAAGTAGCGTGCAGGATTTGGCACGAATTGAACAGTATGAGACGGAAGGTAGATTTTCCCACGAGGAATCATAATTTGTTTCCACAAGGCAGCAACCGCATCTTACAATAGACTAGTGACTGCTCGTAATTAGGGTAACTTTTGCTCTTGCAGAACAGAGCCACCGACCTTACTACATATTGATGGTGTAGCAACTGAGACTCTTTTAACGATAACGTACTTATACCTGACGATGACTTAAAATGATAAAACTCGGTCATTCATGATTTGGAATGCTATTAATTCACTCTATTCCATGGGCCCTTCGGCATTTATGACATGTACAACGCCATTAACCGCAGGCTAGTTACTCGGAGGATCATTTGTACAGCATTTGACAGTTGAGCTCACCGCTTATGCACAAAGAAATTCGCTCTGACGTCGCTTGAACGTGAACTAGTTCAGCGGCGTCGGAAGTGAGGGGCAGGGGGGGCATTCGGCCCCCCAGAATTTGCCCCGGGCCCTTGAAAAATTAGTCTTCATTATTAAAAATCAAATTTCACTTGTTTCCAACTTGCCTTTTCCCTTTTGACGCATATTCTACCATCTTCATATGCACTTTTAGGGGAATTCTAGTCTCTATCCGCAAAAAATGCGGGCCCTTTTCAAGGTAGGCCCCTCCTAGCGAAAATAGTTCCGACGCCCCTGAACTTGTTCCTTTGAAAGAAACAAATAGACGATTAGTTGCATATTCATTCAATTGCAAATAGCTGAGGCGTATTGATGGAAACACTGATGCCTCTATCAAACCATTTTTTTGTTTCTTTACCGACATTTTTTTTAATTCTCTAGTTCCTTTTAGCCACTTGGTTATGAAATTTACAAGAAAATGTTTCATTTCCAAAAATAAAATATAGGAATATCCCCGGAGTATTTTCATGAGGACGAAAAAGTGGACACGTTATGCCCCAAAAGTGGCTACTATTAACTCATTCACAATTTTTTATCTCTTTCGTGTTATATGATCACACTTAGAACTTTCAATTATACTGTTCCTAATATTAAAACTCGGATATTAGACAAGATATGCGAAACAGCAAAAAAGTTTCTGTTCAAAATGAGCGCAACCTCTGATTTTGAAAAGTTCATTTATTTCTTGGTAAAGTAAATTCGACAAATTATAAAATACTGGGCTGTAACGTCATCCAATCAGATGACTTAACACTGCTTAATTAATAACTTAATGTCTGCTCCAAGTTTTGGAAAATGCTCCATTTAATGCAATATTTCAGTTTTTTAGTTACAAAATTTTCATCATCATCATCGGTCAGCAATTCTAGGATTGGTTTGACACATTCTTTCACTCGGATCTTCTATCGGCCAACGTTTTCATATCAGCGTAATGGCTCTTTTTTACATCCTTTACAACCTGTTCCATGTATCACATACGAAGCCTACCTACAATCTTCCCGTTCAATTTTCCTTCGACGATTGTCTTCATCAGGCCATTGTGTCGATGGCCGATTAAGTTATCCCGTTTCTTTTTAGTTTTCAGGATACTTCTCTTTTGTCCCACTCTTCTTAGCACTTCCTCGTTACTTACTCGGTCGATCCATTAAATCTTCATCATTCTTCTGTAACACCACATTTCGAATGCTTACACTCTTTTCTTCTCCGCTGCTGTCATCGTCCATGCTGCCGCTAAGAAACATGCTCCAGACGTACGTCCTGATGAATTGTTTCCTTACTTCTACACTTGTATTTCTAGCTGTTAGTAGATTCTTCTCTTGATAGAATGCCCTCTTTACTTGAGCTATTTTACTGATCTTTCGTGCTTCAACCATCTTTAGTTGCTTCGTTTGTGACTTTTACTACGGCGGTTGTGATTTTTAAACAATGTGTTGACAACCGCTACTTAAATTATGTTGTCTGCAGAACTCCAGTATTCTCTCTCCTCTTTCGTTTCGATTTTCCAAACCATATTTCCAGATATTCTTCCATATTAACTTTCGTCAACGACAGCGTTCCAGTCGCCTAAAATAATTAGGTTTTCTTTTCGTTTTACCAGTTTTATAACTGCCGTGATATCTTCGGAGGCGTCATCCACTCATTCATCTTCGTAGACCGACATAGGCATGTAAACGTGCACCACAATGGTATCCGTAGGCTTGTTCTCAATCTTCACATTATAATCCTGTCACTGAAGTGCAGGAAGCTCTTCACGCGCAGTCCTGCACTCTTCCTGAGCATTATGCCTACTCCAGTGTTACCATTCAGTGATCCGGTTTGAATAATTCTGTAACTTCCGCTCCAGAAGTCTCCTTCGGGCCATCTCATTTCACTGATTTCTAATACATCGAGGTCCACTCTCTGCATTTCCACCTTCAGGTTCAATATTCCGTATGTCCAAAGTGATCACACGTTCCAATTTCCTACCCTAAAATGTTTATCACACTTGACTGATGTAGTGTCTCGGGTAGTCCCCGCCCAGAGATCCGAATTGGGACTATTTTCCCTCCGGAGTATTTTACTCTAGAGGGTTCAATCACGTCTTGATAGAAAGAAAAGAGTGGAGTAGCTGCGACTCCTCGGGATAATAATGTGGTGGTTTCTCCTTGCCTTCCACATCGCAGCACTATAGCCGCTAAAGTAAATGTTACCACGCCTGTAATGAAATGGGTGTCGGTCTACCGACTACTGTGGTCTCCACCTTCATTCATAAGAATAAGAGCTGCTGCTCTCCCCTCCGGGTGCTGAGAAGGGTAATTGTTGGCGGTATCTTCACAGGATCTGTATTAATTGAAGGCCTACCTTACCCAGGGATAGCTTTTCGTCCACGACTGCTTATTTAACGAGTAAACTCGCTTATCTCGTAGCTAACCTCTATATCTAGAGAACGACCAGTCATCCGCAACGCGGCGAACGCACTTGGTGGCTTTAAGCTCAGCCGCGAGTATAAAATATTGCATACTGATAAATAAAACTTCGTATAATTAAATTAAAATATTCTCAATGCACATCTTCGGCAGTAATTTTGCTTCATGGGTGCCCGATATGCACCGAAAAAGCATACATGAAGTAGTTTTTGTTATTTCAGTGTCATATGCGACTAGTGAAACTCTCCGGAAAAGACAGCAGCAGTAAGGCCAATGAGTAGGGAAAGGGTACGGAAGGAAACGATTTTCCACAAACCTGTAGCCCTGTAGATACTCACATAATTTAGCTAACGGTTGCAAACATCCGGAACCCTTCAAACGAAATTTCAATTTTATGGTTTTGTTAAGGAATTCTCAAAAATTCGCCACTGTACGACGGGTGGATTTTTTTTAAGTTTTGATTATCTCTTGAGGAAGGGTGCGTGTGGCTGTGTTCTCCAGCGTCCAGAAGTGACGGCGTTATGGAAGAGCCCACGAAGCCTTATAGAAAAGCGCAGTATCGTAAAGGATACAACAAAACGAAGAGGAGAGATTGCAACGTGCAGAATTCGATTCGCAGGGAAAAAACCGAAAAAGGCATTTATTTCGCAATATTAAATTTACGAGATAATTAAATGTAAGGGCTCCTTCGTAAAAAATTTCGTAAACAAATCGTGGATCCTTGTTATCCGAAGGGCGTGAAGATCCAGTAAACAGCTATGCAGTAATGGTGAATATAATCAGTGAACTTTAATAATTTGTTGTTACACTCTTTCTAAGAGTCATGTTAATATATTGATTTTATGTGCTCATAGACTGTATTTTCATTGTATTACTGCTTTATATAACCTTTTTGATTTCCTGTGCTAATGTTAGTTGGTAATTTGTATACGAATTTCTACTGCAGGCTGTTATTTATGCCATTTATGTTTCTGTTTTCTCAACTTTTAATTTGGTGTAACAATGCACAGAGTGGAAGATATACCTTATTTACGAATGGTTAAGTTAATTTTCAGGGTGATCATACTTAACTTGCTCATTATAATTACTAATTGTAACTAGTGAGTGCATAGTAGCCCAGTGGGTAGAGCGTTCAGTAACAGATTCAATTCCGGACGAAGCACTTTGGCATGATATCGCGGTTTGAATTTCAGTATCAGAGTTGTGTAAGTCGGAAAACTGGCCTCTTTACCCTGAATGTGTGAATTTCACTCACCTTCCACCTTAGTACGGCGGAACTCAACCCTGTCAAACCAGTCATTGGGTTTAATTGAGGGAATTATTGTAAATATGGTGAATTACCTGCGAAGAAAAAAGTTTTTTCACTAATAATCTCAATTTAAAACGGCGTGTTAATAAATGTGGAGCATTGACCATTAATACCGTTTAGTCCGTTTCGTTTCTGGTGTGTATAAAAGCGTATTCAATTTAACCGTAAAATCATAATGATAACCGAAAAACGTAAATGCACAACGTTCATAAACGAAATTTTTTGTTGCCTCCGCCATTGATATTCAAGTAAAAGTACTCTGGTAACAGTTAGAGGAAAATATATGAGCGCTTTGGCCCTGTAAATAGCAGGAAACTGTAGAGAAATAACATTGAACTTTCACATTAATGAAAGACAAGAGTCGGAGTTAGTCGCATATGCTAGGGGGAAAGACGATATTTTAATTAACCTCATTAAAAGTGCTCACAATTACTTTACGAGGGCAACGTGCATCCCGCTAAAATAAATCATGGATGATTAATTTAATAACTTCAGTCCATAACATTTGACAACCACTAAAACTGCACTACAAATCCAAGGCAACGCCGACAATCCCAAAACCCTTTAGGTGTTTTCAATTTTAGGTAATTGCTGACCTTTCTTACTCTCGACCACAACGAAGACGAGGAAAACAATTCACACTCGGCTCCGAAAAGAGAGCTCTCGACCTTATCTGTGTTAGAAATGTGATCGCCTTGCGGATTTCGCAAGGCCTCCTGTCGCCGCCCCCGAAAAAGCCCAGCTGCGACATATCAGGTCCCTCCCCTCAACTCCCCATTCCACTTTCCACGGTGGCGACGCTGATGGTAACTCACAAGAACTACTAGAGCCGCGAGATCATGCTGAGATGAGAAGCCGTTAAATCGGACTATTCAAAATGCGTTGAACACCCTTAAGGCGTTATGGTACCCTCGGTCGCGGGCAGTTTTGGGCGACCGTTTCCGGCCTTTTTTCGCGCTGTCCGTGTTTATATATCACTCAACTACGGGATAACTATTGAAGATAGAGACTTGCGATTTTCTTTATTTGATTCAGGAGATATCATTCCACATAACGATTGGAAAGAAAGAATTTTATTTCTCCAGGTTAGCGAGAAAATCAAGCTGAACTTTGGCTTATTAAAACTTGCTTCGAAGACAGAAATTCAAAAATCGGAAAAAATCAAAAAATGGTGACATCATTCTTCTACAAGTACCTTTAAGCACATAGGTCAGAATTAGTTTCCTAAGCCGCTATCATCAAAGCCGTGGACCCCTGCACGCCGAAAATCTTAATTTTTTCGGCCACTGCAGAGGTCGACCGCGCCGTTACGAGCCATTTTCCCATTCCATTCTCCCCACCGTCTCTCGTCAGCGGCAACATTGTGTCACCCTCCCTCCTTCGCTCCTCATCCCTCTCACGTGGGTCGCTCCCAGAAGTCTGGCGAGGGTCAGATTACATGCAGACTCTGAGTTCAGTTCTTAGAAATGTTTGCGTAAGTCAGAGCTTCCATTCCATTGCTTTGGTCGAGATCTCACCTTTTTGAAGTCGTTCTGCCAGAGGTTTTCTAACCCTCTGAGGAAGAGCATTATCAAAAACAATTACCAATATAAATTTCGGTTTTACCTGCAAAACCTTTCTCCTTTAAAGTACGTCCGAAATTAAGAAGGGTTAAGGGATTGAAATTTAGAGGAAAACGCACGCTGATACGGCCATAGTGTTACGCGGCCGTTGCGAAGGACGAGAAGAAGAAATAAGCAAGTAAAAATTTGAAATTGTGCGTAATTAAGGGGGTTCAAAAAGAAATTTGTGGGAGATAGAGAAACAAAATATATCGGTGGTGGAATGTGTTACAAGGTGATAAGGTACTGCGTATGGAGCAAAACGATACTGCGTATGGAACCAATTAATAACACAACTGGAATTTTAACTGAAAAGCCTTCGACTGAATATGTTTCGCTGACTGGCAGGAATAAAAAGTATGTGCATGCTAGGAAAAAAATGTATCGACCATTAAAATTGTTATTTTTTTACGTGTTGTTATACATATTCAGATTAAAAAGGAAAGCAGGTGTTGCCTAAATAACTAACGTTGATATTAAGTTCTTCGCCTGTTCTCTCTAAACATCAGTCAATCTTCTATCGAGACTTATCATCGCAAAAGTAAATTTTTGAGTTTGTTGCGAATAACTACCAAGTATGTTCGATTAAAAAATACCATCAACTATATTCGCTCTTTCGCCTAAAAGCAGCAGTCGTCATAGGTCAATCAGTATTTACCCCTGCACGCCGAAAATCTTAATTGTTTCGTCGGAGGTGAACCGTGCTGTGGACCCTACTGCGCTGACACAGCGCGCCGCCCGCAGCGGCAACGTGTAGGTGGTGGGGGTGAGTGATTTCGTCGTCCACTCAAGGTTTCTGCTGCCTAGGTTCTTCACTCTGTTTCTAGCATTCGTGGTGATCCTTCGGGACGTGATATCGCGTAGGAGAAACTTATAACGCCTTTATAAGTACCCGTGCTTTTAAGTGTGAACTCAAGAGATGGGAAATGGGAAGAGAAACTGTTACAAGATGAAGAGATGCTCCATAGGAATACGGAAGTAAGTAATTCGATAAAAGTGCATGCAAGTGCTCTATTTTCCAGAGTAATATATTTCTCGTCTTGTAATGGGCAAGATCTTTTCAAGCGTAAAGTTTTGCTCCATATTGGTCCTATTTATTCTTATTTCGTGCAAAATTTGATTACGTAGTTTATTATGCTGGAAAGTAATTATTCTATTCGTGTGTAGCTGTACCGTGTGTGTTTGTATAGATCAGAAGGAATTAAACGTGATAAGAAATTGAGTATTGAAAAAGGAAGTAAACCGGGTATAAGTAGAAAGTGTGCAGACTGCTTTTCAATTGCGAATTGTAAATTACGACAAAGGTTATTTTATGAGGTTTGTTTGGCTCTAGTCTTTGGTCTGCAGCATGTCGCAAAGCAGCACGTGGCAAGGAAAGTTCCAGCATTTGTCCTGCCCTGGTTAACGACGATCACATTGCTAAGGCTTCCGAAGATGTTGTAAAATACACAAGGTGGGTTTGGTAAGCGGACAGTTCCGGCTTGCTGACGTATTTATTTCTCCTTTTAGAAGAATTTTTCCGGATATTAGCATGTTTCATATATTTATATAAGCTGTGGTGTTAAATCTTTAAGAGAATCCATGAAAAGGAATGCGGTCGAAACAGAAGTCAGGGGAGAAGAAGGGAGTGAAGCAGACCTCAGCGTGTTTCACGCCACGTCAGACTCCACCCCACACCACGAAGCATCTGAAATGGCCGAAACCTCCACTCCTCGTCGTGGGCTACCATTCAATTTGGACAAATACAGAATGGAAATGTCGATTGATGTATCTCCCATTAAACCGCTAGAATTACGCCAAAGGTGATAAATCCGGTATCATGTTTTGCTTCTATGATGCCAACGTTTGAGAGACGTTCAATTTATTTATGCCAAACATTATTTCCAGACCTCAAGTACCAAATACCGCAAATGAAAATCCTGGGCTAAATCCACTGAACGACAAGAGCCGCAGCATAGTCCAACAATTCTTCCTGTTCTCTCAGATTTTATCTGACAGACACAAGTTTGGCTGTTCATTTATGGATTGTGAATACATAGGTCAATGGGTGAATGGTCTCCGTTGCCACTGGAAGTTCCGTTGCAAAATGTGCAGGAAAGAGACCGTGATCCACAGTCATGATGACTCTGGGGTGGTTATGGACGTGAATGACGCAGCAGTAACGGGGATAATTGCTGGTGGCGGGGGCTACTCTAACCTCAGTCCACTATGCGCAGCCCTCAGCATGCACTGCATGACCGCCAAGACATACGGTAAATATGAGGATAAGCTGGGCGAAATAATTTACAGTGTTGCATCCCAGGAAATGGTTATGGCAGGGCACGAGGAAAAGAAAATTGCTGTCAACGAGGGCTCCGTTGACAAGGAGGGTAGACCTGCTATCACTGTCATCGCTGATGGGATGTGGGGCAAGCGAAGCTACAAGACAAAGTATGATTCGCCGTCTGGACAGGTAAGAAGTCACTGCTAAATACTGAAGTGTTGTTTTTTAAGCTAGGGCCCTAAAATAAGCTCATTTGTGTGAGGAAAGACAATGAAAGAATACCCGCGTCCCAGGTTGGATTAAAATCCAACCAATTTGAATGATCCGGATACAAAACCGGATAATTTTTAAGTTAAATCAAAATAACTTCATTACTTAATGTATGGGCGAAATGCCTAGCAGCAATTCCTTGATTTGCTACAATTTTAGGCGGCCATAGTGGGAGCACGAACCAAGAAAGTTCTATTTCTGGCAGTCAGGAATAAGTACTGCAGTTACTGCGCTCTACGAGAGGCGCGCAATGAATCCGTTGACCCTGAACACAAAGTTAAATGTGCTAAGAATTGGGATGGAAGCTCGACCAGCATGGAAGCTTACATCATCGCTGAAGGTTTCGCGAAGAGTGTAGAAGTACATAACTTGATTTATTACCAATTGATAGGTACGCTTCTACTTCTTGAAATTCAATTTCTCTAAAGTAGATTGAGGGGATACTCATAGAAAAGAGCTTTCATTCTATTGGATAAAAGGATATTTATCGATTGATTAAATTAATGTTGCTTTAAATTGCTTTACATCAGGTGACGGGGACAGTAGCGTCCATCGACGCTTACTGGAGACCAACCCTTACGGAATTTCGACGCCGGTGGAAAAGATCGAGTGTATAAGCCACCTCTTACGCAACTTTTGCAATAATTTGCGGAAAATACGGGACAATACCCAATATCCTGCCCATCTTCGCCATAAACTCGACGCAAATGTCATGACAATTCGCACAGCAATATCATGTGCGAGCCTTCACTGGAAAAATCAAAAAGGTAATAATGCTCTACGTTCTCTTTGATTAGAAAATATCATTTTAGGAAAGAGAGTATTTAGTAAGAGGAAGAAGGGTTTAGTGGCATGTAATATCTGAAGAGAGAAATAACGGTGTTGGTAAAGGAAAAATAGATGATGAATGTGAATTTGTTTTGACAGATATGTCCATGCAAAGCCGTATAATGGCACTTCGGCAAGACATCATGAACAGCACGAGTCATGTATTCAGGCAGCATGATCGATGCGCCGATTACTTTTGTAAAGGACTCGAGGGGAAACCGAATGAAGTGAATTTAGTCCCAGCATTTATATCGGCTAACATGTGGACCCCAATGCAAAAATTAGTAGAGCGGTTGGCGAATGAGTCAAGAAGCCTGGTTTTCCGCGCAACGAATAACATGTGTGAGACCCTGAATAGTGTGGCAGCGAAATACCTGAACGGAAAACGCGTTAATTACGCCAAAAACAAATCTTTTGGTACCCGCTGTAATTCTGCGGTCATATCATTAAATTCCTCTTGCCATTTTCAAGGGAGAATCCACAAAGCCACTACTGGTGGTTACAGTCCTGGTAAGTAATGAATGATAGGTGTTTTATCAATAAAATGTGATAGTAAAATTTCACTTTAGATGTAAACAACAATAATATAATCTGTATATGCCTGGAAAGTTCACCAAGACGTTTGAGGACAGAAATAGAAAGCAAACCTTGAGGATGAGGCAACGAAGAGCCCAGGAACCTCGAAAAAAGTTTCAAGTCGGGATAAAAAGAGCTGGGCCTGATAGGGATTATGGTATGGTTGATGAAAGTGAACCAGAGCCAATGGAAATTGTACTCAACAAAAAGGAGGACTTTCTTCAGACGCTAAGAAATATGACAGGTGAAGATAGGCATCGCTTGCAGGTGTCTACATTACAGCAAGTAGATAAGAGTCTGTGGATGACGGAGCGTCGGAAGCGACTGTCCGCTTCGAGTCACGGGGAGGTATGTCACATGCGACCCTACACCTCCTGTAAAAGATTCGTCCATTCTATTTTATATGGGACGATATGCACCGCAGACATGTTAAATGGAAAGATGATGGAGGAGAAAGCCAAAGACCACTTGCGATGCCAGGGGTACATGGTTGAACCCAGTGGATTATTCGTTGATGAGGAGTTTCCATATCTTTCAGCTAGTCCAGGTAAAGATCAATATCTTCTTAAATGTATTCAGTATTGTATCGTTCATCTCATCTCTTGAATGCTCATTCCATCCATATGTCCGTTCTTTCAATTTTAGATGGTCTGATTGGGAGCGATACTATCTTGGAGGTGAAGTGCCCTGGTGCCACCGCTTCAGCTTTCCCAACATTTGAAGCTGCTTTCAAGGCAAAAAAAGTAAAAGAACAGGTCATGATGAACCTAAATGTATACGCTATGTTTCTCGGTTCCTATATGTTGGTCACTCGTGAGCATAATTTAAGTTGCTGAGTTCTATTTCTTATATCTCGGCCGTGTCTGCATTGACGGCCAACAATATTTCGAAACCTCCATAAATTTCATTTCTTCGGAAACTATACCACGTTTGATATTGCTAAAGATAGCGGCCATGTAGTGAAATATGAAACTGTTTTTTTAGGATGGCTATTTATTTCCGGTAGTGCTTAATAACTATTATTAACATTACAGCTACCCTTCGTGCAATTTAAAGATGGAAAATATAGCCTTCGGGAGACACACAATTATTATTTTCAATGGCAGAGCCAACTGAGGATGACGAAAAGGTCCCAATGCCTATTTTTTATATACACGACAGGTTGGAACCGAAAACTTGAAAAGGTTCTTCCTGATGAAGAATGGTGGATGAAGGAAGTGGAGCCCAAGCTCACAAGGTAAAATAACGATCATTATTTGTTAGTAATTGTTCAGTTCCATAGATTGAAACACATAAAACCATCTCTTTTCACTCCCTCTTTCAGGTTCTACATGGAATTCCTCTTACCGGAGATAGTTCTCCCTCGGTACGGTAAGAGGCTTTGCATAGATGACATAAGAGAGGCTCCTCATATCAGTAAGGCGATTGAGGATAAGAGGACGAAGAAATAATTTCGCCATAATCTGATAAATAAAAATGGATTGCGCATTTTGTTGGTAAGCGGTTACTTGGATAATGGCTGGACCGATTTAGCTGAAATCTTCACAATTTGTTCATCCCCGTTCCGGGACGTTAAACGGGTTAGTGTAGGAATAATACATGAATTTTAAATTACATTTACAATTTTTCCCATAAGATTACACGGAGTTTTACATTTTTCACGGTGCAGTGCTTTCATATTTCGTTCATTAAAATACTTCAATTTGTACCGATAGCTTTTATTTTCCCTTCATCGGAATTTCGAAACTGAACTATCTTATTCTTTCGATGTTTTTATGATAAATCATCCAGTTAACGATTAATTACGCAATTTAAACGATTTTTGTAGCTCTTTAAATGGGTCTTTCATTGTTGTCTCCGATCCATTTCTGATGTAAATAAACACCGTATTTCGTGCTCGAGGGCTATAAATAATGATTCTTTTATTATTGTTGTAGCAACCAAGAATTTGGAGATTTCAAAAAGTGCGTGATTCCACGGTCAACGCCAGCCTATGAACTAAATGGATGTTTGAAGTCGTCCGTTTTGTGGAAACACGTCAAGACTCTCAAATTAGGCACAAACATGCGTGTCGAGTTGCAGAAAGACGAATCTGGAGAGGTATGTGCTGAACAATTGCTGGACATTGGAAATGGAAAAATACCCATTGACACTCCCACTGGCTGCATTACGTTCCCCGTCGATTTTTGCCTGTTCACCGAATCAAAGACCGAACTCATCCGAAAAGTGTTCCCAAAAATTGCTCAAAATTACAAAAATCATGTTTGGTTGAGCGAACGTGCTATATTGGCTGCGAAAAACATTGATGTAGATGAATTGAATTTCAAGATTCAAAGCGAAATTCCTGGTGAATTGATGACGTACAAATGATGCCAGGTGTCCCTGGCCGATGCCAGGTGTCCCTCCATCCTTCTCTGTACAGTTTCCCTTGGCGCAAATGACCTTAGTTGTCGGTCGCCGGCTTTAAAATACTACTACTACTAGCGAAGCCTGGCATTTTCGCTAGATTATATAGAATCCACCCACGTCGCGTCGGAAGAGAATGTTGAGCGATTGAGAAAGTCATGCATACGAAGTCCTAAGATGTCCATTTCTCGACGCAGTTTGGAACTTGGCATTGCTAAAATAACTATTCAAAATTATATATGAAGTCTTAAATTGCATGCTTACGATATTCAACTGAGGCCTGAAATCAAACCAGCGGATAGGCCTACATTTGTTGAATTTTCTGTAAAGATGCTGGCTGACATGCTGAAGTGACTTCAACATCAACACTGACATCAAATCTCGGAGAGGTGCTGCTCAATCACGCATTCATTTCATATTGATGCCTCGATAATAATTATTTCTTGAGTAATTGACAAATGAAATCAACTACGTTTTCGATGACTCTGTATAAAGATGAAATAAATATACACTGGCAGGACAAAGTCTGCCGGTTTCAGCTAGTAATGAAATATATTAATTATACAAATAATTATTATGATTGTTTATGATTAACTAGGGGGGCATGCTCCCCTCTGCCGTAGTCTGAGGTCAGGCCTTGAACGGTGCGGTTCGTAGTGTATGCTCGCCTTCTGTTCGCTCGCCTGCTGTTCCGCAATGCCCAGCTGTATTACTTGCTCGCAAACAGTCAAGCGTGGCCGCATCATATACAAAGTGCCGTGAAGTCTATCACAGCAACTGTGTATCCATTACTGAAGATGATGTTCAATTAATTGGTGGTCTAAACAACACCTGGACCTGCAACTCCTCTCTTACCACGGCGCGGCCATAAAGTGCCGACGTTACACCGAACAAAACCGGCCCGGGAATGTACCCCAGTGGTAGGGCCAGTGTTATGCTGATGGAGGTGCTTAGTGCAGTGAGAGATCCTCGAAGAGCAGATTGCTTGTCGCAAATCTATCTCTACTTGGCATGATAAGTTCAGTGATTACTCTAAATAGCTTGGAGTTATAAATTCCTCGCGAATAAAAATTAAAGACTATCTGAGTCACTTGACGAGCGAAAACGTATCTCAATAAAAACCTCAGACAACGGTGCAACTGGACAACTATCATCTCATACGCCACCACAGATGTGGCAAACTTGGTGGCGGAGTCGGTGCCTTCACACATCTTCGCCTGCACTCAAAGGTCCTGACAACGTCGCCTCTGATCTACGAGGCCTGTTCGGAATTCCTGGTAACTGAAATAACGGGAAGGAAATCTGTCGAAACTGTTGTTTACTGTTTACCGACCACCTAAAGTGGGGCATCCCTTTGAGATTGAACATGCTTAGGTATTTGAAGTTTAGTCTTTTAAGAATCTTATCATTGTTGGGGACTTCAATGCTGATTTGTTTCGTCATGCTTATTTTGGTACATTTCTGAGAAACTTTATTTGTTGTAATGACCCTTATTTGATCCCATTGAATGCGAATCATCATACCGAAAACAGTCGTGCGCTTCTTGACCTATTTTTAGTTGATTTCCAGGACTAAGTCTCATCCTGCTGTCATGTTCCTGTTACGTTTCCCTCGGCCCACGGCACAGTTGTTGCAACGTATAAATTCCATGCCGCCATTACTCAGCCACCTACTATTATTTTTAGACAAGCTAGTAACATGGATGTCGGAAGATTTCAAACAGAATTAGCCGAGACCGCTTGATTACCTCTGCCTAGCGGCGTCAATAATCTTTATAAAGCTATTTTAGAAAAGTATATGTGTTTTATTCCACTGGAAGATAATTCTTCTCTTAACAGCTGTTTCAAGTTCAACCTCTTTGGATTACACACGTATGCCTGGTTCTTCACTTTTTCTATTCTTTTCTGCGAATTTTACTCCGCTTTCTATCTACTTCTCTTAGTTTCACCGCTTGCATTAACAAAGTCATCCATGAAGAGTGGGAGCATGGATTCTATGTTTGTGCCATCGGAAATGGTGAACCTTGCCTCGGAAATCAGCTGTGAAGCATCCAGTACCTTCTAACCTCTTTGCATCTGCCTACCTTTGTGTTATCATTCTTCGTATTATCGAGAGTTTACTGTATATCATGATAGTCTCTGTATGAATATTGCTTTGTCTGTTTCCGAGATATAGAATGTCAAATTTGAGTGTACATACTTTTTGCCCAGGCATTATGTACAAAACGTGCTCTTTAGTAATTATTATTATAATAATTAGGACACGTGTCTCACGCAATCTGAGTAACTTTGACACCTCACTATATCAGAATAATCTTCTTGCTAAAGACTGGACTCAGATTTTTTCCTCCAGTCACATTGACCAGAAAGTGGAGGCATTAAATTCTAACCTATTGCATTGTGTAAATATGCAGGCACCAAACGCATCTGCTACCGTACACGGCCTCCTTCCCCTTGGATCACAGAGGAAATAAAAGGTCTTATCAAGGAGAGGAACAAACTCAGATGTGCCTACATTTGTACGAGAGATCCCATTGTTAACAGAAAATATAAATCACATAGGAATAAGGTAAAGTCACTCATTTGTGGTGCCAAGCGTCGATTCTACTCTAATGTATTCTCTAAACCAATCAACTCAAATACGGCGTGGCGACAACTACGGCAACTTGGTTTACTGCGGCAGAAAGATGACCTAATAATTCATGACTTTTCACTAAACCAGTTCAATGAATATTTTACTAGTGTCACCACCGGAGATCTGAATGAACCACTGTATCATATTACTAACACAATTCCTTTAGTCCCATTCAATGATAACAACTTTTACTTTAAGCATGTTACCCCTGATCTCTTGACCAGGACCCTACGTCGCTTCAAATCGCACTCATTGGGAATCGACGAAATATCTATCGACTTTTTTATTAAGGCTGGAGATGTCTTGGTACCCATCATCCTTGAAATCTTCAATCACTCCTTATCTGGATCTGTCTATCCATCAGTATGGAAGTCAGCAATAGTACAGCTACTTACAAAAAATTCGTACCACTTCCCGACGCAACCCGGCCAGCAGACATTTAAAATCAGCGATGAGACAACACTGTCGCTGTATTCGACTGCCGGGTGTTGGCCAAACGCAGTTACGTCGGACTGGAGATCTCGGTATGAGACGCGCCCGAGTGAAGCATGAGCTGGCGAAACCACAGCCCCGTCATACTTGATACTGGAAGCTCACAGGCGAGGAGGGTTTCCTTACCTCGAAACAAAAGCTGGGCATATGATGTAGCTATGCGTTTAAAATGCTCTGTTCCGATTTGGGCGAGAACCTGCCTTGCCATTTATTAATCTCGTTCCCAGTTTAGCGCGTGGTGTTAGCGGCGAAGTGTGTTTTTGGGAGGAAAAGTAAGCCGATAATTCACATTGACGGTGCGCGCTAGTTATGCTAGAGGAATGCCGCAGTTGACACCTACTGTCGATCAAAATATTATGTGCACTCGAGTTTGAAGGGTGTTTACGAGTAACCAAAATAACTAAAGAAAATTTAATCATATCGTATTTTTGTTATTTAATTCTACATTAATTGTGCACTTTAATTTTCTTTCTTATATTTTTGAATTTCTTATTAAAGTTTGATTGGAAAAAGTGACGGTTTTTTACGTGTTCAACTATTACACCGAGTATAAAAGCTTATACATATCTCAAAAACAGTTCAAATTATTTGATACAAATTTTCCATATAAACAAGAATGTTTTATGCGTTTTCTATTACTTTCAGTATTTTATCTATCAAGAAAAGATACTGAAATAATTTTTATCATAAACGTTTTTCTCGGCTCTGGGTGGTCGAAAAAATACAATTTTCATGGCGTTGCAATCCTTAAATATCCTAATGTTATAATACATCGTTGCGAAGAACGTTGATCAACCATTTTAATATCAGTTTACGTTTGTATAGGCCAGAGTGAGACAAGTCTGCGGCTATTTGTTGCGGCAACGTCGCACGGCTTTCCCAGCAACAAATAAACGCTGAACCGTCTCATTCTAAGTCATAAATTTAAACTAATATAAAATTAGTTGATTAAATTACGCTATTAACATCGATGTATTATAACATTAGGATATCTAAGGATTGTGACGCAATTAAAATTGTATTTTTTCGATCACCTAGAGCGGAGAAAAACCCTTCTGATTAAATATGATTACAGTATCATTTCTTTTTCAGCTAAAATTCTAAACTTTATAGAAAATGCATAAAACATTCTTGTTTATATGGAGTTATAATTTGGGTTAAATAATCTGAAGGGTTTTTGAGAAATGCATTTTTACATTCATTAGCGCAGAATTGAACGACAAAAATGAATATTATTAAATTTTCTGTTATTAGGTAACTTTGTAAACACCCTTCAAACTCGAGTGCACACAATATTTTGGTTGACGGTAGGTGGAGAAACCGAATGGCAGGAATACTAACGGCAAATATGCCAGTTCGGGAGATTGCAGGTAAATTAAATGCGGGTTCAGGGAAACCTAAAGTCACCTCTCAGGAAGACGCGCGCATAGTGAACCAAGGAAGGGAAAATACTTTTTCGACTGCCGAAGAGACTGGGGATGCTGTTCGTGTTCGGACATGTCCACAGACCGTGCGTCGGAGGATGCAATGCGTAGGACTTGGGGTAAGGCGTGAAGGAATTTCTTACAAATGCTCACAAAGTTGCACGCCTGGATTTATTTCATTTCTTATGTTTTCATTGGTATTTTATATTTTTAATTTTTGATCGTCTTTCATTTCGTTAACATCACGAAGTGATTCCGAAAAATATCTTCCTTGCCTAATGCAACAATGAAAAATAAGTTTAAATGATACGCATTCACTTGCTTTCGGGAATTGGTGAGTTGTAGCCCAGAAAAAAGCTCCATGGTGTTATGCACATGTTCTACTACGTGTCTGAAAAAAGATAAATGTTCTCGGCCATGTCAATGAAAGCTCCTTAAGGGAAATGTGTATGATTCAGATCTAGGAATATAAATTTCTCGATGTGTGGCATTGCATGTGGCTTCCATAGAAAAGAAAATATTTTTTATTCTCGATAGAAAATTTTTGTTTTTATAAAGTTGAAAAACTTAATCATATTATTCGGGTAGAATAGAAAAGTATCGCTGATGTGTCGAGATTAGTTTCATGGAAACTGTTTCGAGGACTTTTCGCCGCCTTCAAACTAAGTGAATTTTAGCTAATAATAGTATGTAATACTAAAGCATAATTTTCCAATAACGGCAAGAAGCATTACTTAAGTGAGAAAATGTCAGTTTTCACTGCTGGAAGGCAATGGAAACTTATCTTAGGAATAAAAAAACCGTCCCCTCTCTCTCCTCGCCCGTGAGATTCCACTCCTCAGCAACACCTCCTGCCACGCACCCTCGCGGTGGCTTGCATGGTAGATCTATGAGGCTTGGTTTAGTAGACACATTAATCCGCGGGGTTTCCCGACTTCCGCGAACAACAGTGCGATGAGGCCGAATCGGAAATGGATGGTCCACGAGTGTTCCTTGAAAAGCAGTTCAGCCATATAAACTCTTAGTAATTTGGAAAACTGGGGTTCCTAAATTCTGTGCTTGCATGGTCAGCGAGCGAG
The DNA here is from genome assembly GCA_933228895.1 of Platycnemis pennipes. NCBI lineage: Eukaryota > Metazoa > Arthropoda > Insecta > Odonata > Platycnemididae > Platycnemis > Platycnemis pennipes. Next base: position 1,562,257 of record CAKOGI010000006.1, on the reverse strand, counting down.
TTGGAGAGGCACGACGGTGGTCCGCATTGCGAAAGGCATTCGTCAGTTGTTTCGGGAAACAAAACCTTACTCGCCGCTAGTGAGCTTCCAACCCCCTGTATCACGGGTCCTTTGCTTTGCCAGGTCATGTTTCATTCGGGTGCTCCTGCTTCTGAGATCGTCAACCAGACGCGATAGGTGTTCGGCAGTCGAATCGGTGACAGTGTTGTCACATCGAGGAATTAAAGAGCCTGTTGAGCGGGTTGCGTAGGGAAGTGGTACGAATTTTTTGTAAGTAGCTGTACTACCGATTAAAAAATCGAGAAATCCTACTTCACCATCCGATTATCGCCCTATTTCCCCACTTTGCACATTGTCCAAAGTTCTGGAGAAACTTGTTCACCAGTAGGTCAGTGATTTCCTTATAAAAAACCATAAATTGGACCCTTGCCAGTCCGGATTTCGAAAGAACTTCAGTACTCAATCCACCCTTCTCAAGATTACTGACGACATTCGTCTGGCTATTGATAGAAAAATGGTGACCATTCTCGTTCTCTTTGACTTTAGTAAAGCTTTCGACAGACTTAATCATGCCTATCTCCTTAAAAAATTGAAGGACCTGAACTTCTCTGCCTCCGTTTTAAGGTGGTTCCATTCTATTCTAACGGACCGCCAACAGGCATTCAAGGACTCCGTCGGAAATTTGTCTTAATGGTTACCAATTACGCATGGTGTTCCACAGGGGTCTGTTCTCGGCCCGCTTTTGTTTGCAATTTACATTTTTGACCGTCCAAAAACCTTAAAATATTGTCAGTATATGTTATATGCAGACGACCTACAAATTTACATTCAATGTCACCTGCAAGACCTTTACGATAGAATAAAGAAAATCCAACGTGATGCTGAAGCTATTTCCTCATGGGTCAAAAACAACCAATTAATCCTTAACAATACTAAAACTAAAGCCATAATTATTGGTAACTATAAGTTAATCAATAAAATTAACTACGACACCATTCCCCGCTTGGAGATCGATAATGTCACCGTTCACTTCTCCAACGTAGTAAGAAATCTGGGATTTCTAATGAATAATAATTTAACCTGGAATAATCAAATCAACCAAATTTCCAATAAGGTGAACGTTATTCTTTATCAACTCAAAACCCAGAAATACGTCTTACCGACTCATACTAGGAAGCTGCTTGTTACAACTCTAGCATTTCCCCATTTAGATTACTGTTCTCTAGTTTTTGGTGACCTATCAGAAGAGCATAATGACAAGCTACAGATGATTCAAAATGCTGCATCAGATTCATTTTTAACCTTCGATATGATGAACATGTTTCTTCGCATAGGGAAAAACTATCTTGGCTAACTGTCAAGGGCAGGCGTAATTACTTGCTAAGTGTCTTCCTGTTCTCCTTATTTTCCGTTACAGAACCTAAATATTTGATGGATATGTTTATGCACCAAACTCAGTCCCGTAATATGAATACAAGGAGTGAAGCATCTGATTTTATATTGCCCCGCCCATAGAACCACCAAATACCACAACTCTTTCCTAGTCAAATCCACAAAATTATGGATTTCTCTCCCCATAGACCTAAAGAACTGTAAAAACAGGCAGTCATTCAAAACGAAACTTTATTCTTACCTTTCACATATAGACATAAATATCTAATTCGCATTGTTATATCTATATCACCATATGCTTCCCACTTAGTTCTTGTGCAATCTTCATTACAATGCCTTCGATTGATAGTTTTTTTCGTTATTTTTTTGATATGAATATGCATAATAATTTTTGTATTATCATTGTATTGATATGTAATCAAATAGGTTTGTACTCATTGTTTATGTTTGATACTATGTTGTTTGTTTAAGCTCACCACAATTGTAATTGTAATATTGGTTATTTTAGGGGTATTGTACCTAGAGCTAATAAATATTTATTTATTATTATTATCTTCCCCATTCTGTGCGTGCCTAACAATATGGCCAATCTTACTTCACAAATCAACTGCGATGTTGCTTCAAGTACATCTGATCTCCTTGTATAGGCCTATCTTCTGCATGAATTATTATGATAGCCGACTTTGACAATGCCATTGGTTGTGAAAGTATAGGGTACAAAAAACCATAAAATTTATTTCTATTTCAAATTTATTTAAATATTTTATTTTTATTTACGACTGAACATCAATATTTTATGGAAGTTTACATGATTTGAAACAGGCAACTATTTTTCTTGGTAAAGTTAGAATTTTTATGGTACTTTCTTTCATCTGGTTCATGTCTAAACAATAAATAATATTAAAATTTTCGGAAGGAGAATACGATTGAAGATTGTATGACAAAGAGCGAATATAGCTGTTGCTATTTTCTTTTAAAAGAAAGTGACATACATACTTCGCGGTCGTTCGCCATAAACTAAAAAAAATCACTTATGCGAGGTAAAGTCTCGAGTGAAAAATTAGTGATGGTTTTGAGAGAACAGAAGAAGCAATTTACACCAACCTTAGTTACGCAGGTTCCCTTCTTAATTTCGGACGTACTTTAAAGGAGAAAGGTTTTGCAAGTAAAACCGAAATTTATATTGGTAATTGTTTTTGTTAATGCTCTTCCTCATATGAGATCACGGAGGACCAAGTAAGTTATTATTTGCTGCAAGTGGTGAATGTGAATGGAAGATGCAGCAACTGTTTTCCATTACAATGAATTGATGAAGAGTGATTAATGCTTAAATAAATAAATTAAAGGATAGTGCCGAATGGGTAATTATAAGTGCCGCGAGTGCGAACGAAGCGTTATTATCATTATTTCACCTCTAATGTATTTCTCTATACAAATAGTAGTCATTGCAAAACGTTAAATATGAACTTGGAGGGTTATAAAACCTCTGGCAGAACGACTTCAAAAAGGTGAGATCTCGACCAAAGCAATGGAATGGAAGCTCTGACTTACGCAAACATTTCTAAGAACTGAACTCAGAGTCTGCATGTAATCTGACCCTCGCCAGACTTCTGGGAGCGACCCACGTGAGAGGGATGAGGAGCGAAGGAGGGAGGGTGACACAATGTTGCCGCTGACGAGAGACGGTGGGGAGAATGGAATGGGAAAATGGCTCGTAACGGCGCGGTCGACCTCTGCAGTGGCCGAAAAAATTAAGATTTTCGGCGTGCAGGGGTCCACGGCTTTGATGATAGCGGCTTAGGAAACTAATTCTGACCTATGTGCTTAAAGGTACTTGTAGAAGAATGATGTCGCCATTTTTTGATTTTTTCCGATTTTAGAATTTCTGTCTTCGAAGCAAGTTTTAATAATCCAAAGTTCAGCTTGATTTTCTCGCTAACCTGGAGAAATAAATTTTTTTCTTTCCAATCGTTATGTGGAATGATATCTCCTGAATCAAATAAAGAAAATCGCAAGTCTCTATCTTCAATAGTTATCCCGTAGTTGAGTGATATATAAACACGGACAGCGCGAAAAAAGGCCGGAAACGGTCGCCCAAAACTGCCCGCGGCCGAGGGTACCATAACGCCTTAAGAATTTAAAATTGTCTCAGCAAAATTGGACTATCGTAAACCAGACTACCAAGTAACTAATAAATTAAAATGTACAAAACCTACACCATATTTACACATGATGGACTTCTTCATGATCAATATCCAGATATGACTTACATTATGTAATGAATATCGACAGATTTAATTAGTGCTAGAGATTTAAGTATCAGTAATATAATAATTTACCCAGGATATGGAATCAGTTAATGAGAGAGGTCCATTTCATCCTATTTTCCATAATAAGGTATTATTTAAATTTACTTCGACATTCACAAGGTCACAAAAAATAAGAGACTCTTTAACGTAACTGATAATGCAAATAGGCAGCTGGTTACTATGTTAGGTTATTCTTACTGTACTGACGGTTGTTAAGGCTTGAGGTTGTTGAGGAATGTTGTTAAGGATAGTTTACATAATGTGGGGGGTGCATGGATATAAGAACGTCATCACGGAGGGAAATGTCGTTCTTAGATGTCGCCTCATGGCGATGTAGATTTAAATGTACCGCTGGGAGAACGGATATTGCCGATTGTATTTGAAAAGATCACTCCAGAAGTGTATCTCATGGTAATTTACGATTTACGTTTTACATCAAATAAAATATTCGTAATACCTAGCAAGCCACCGCGAGGATGTGTGGAAGGGAGTGAAGAACTCCAAACATGCACCACTGACTTCTAAGAGCTAGAATTCTACTTGTAATGGAAACATTTATACTTAAGTGTCGTGTTATAGCGGAGGAGACTTTGCTTACAGCACTTCTAATTACCTAAGCATAAATTGCAAAGAAAATATAGTTCTCAATAACAGGTAAAACTATTCTAATTAACGAAGTTTGTTTATATCAGAACAAATTATTTTTTCTACAGTTGATCGCATTGAAGGCTAATTTCTCGTTCACTCCGTAGGATGTAGTGGTTCTCAGGAAAGATTACTCACACCGGTAAAAGAAATGATGGTGGAGTCTCTTAAGGAAATTTTAATAAGATATGATAGTGCGCAGCGTCCGAGAATGCTTGAGTAGTGACAGGAAAAGATATGAGTGGAAAATCTTGCCGATCTTCGCTGCACAAGTTCATTATTGATACCGATTTTGTAGGGATCCCATAAACTGCATATTCCAAATGAGGTCGAACAAGGGAAAAGTAGCTGATTTCACGTACATGTTCGTCACATTTACCCAATACTCTCTTGATGAATCACAGTTTAAGATTATCTTGAGCCATTATTTCCCGTGTGTGTTTACCCCAGGAGTGTGTCGGTCTTATTCGAAGAGATTCCACATGACATGTTTGCATACACTATAATGTATGCGTGGTGTAGTAGCATTGTAGCTCTTAGATGCACGTTAGAAGTGCATGTTTTGTGATAGTCACCCTCTGCCACACATCCTAACGGTGACTAGCGTGGTGTTATGTATGCGTTGTTTGTTTTCTTAGTGAGAGGGAAGATATTTGAGTAGCAGGCCTAACTGAGAATGCACCGTCACATCTACCTATCTAACACCCTGCATGCCAACATAAACGAGTGTGGCAGGGGGCAAATTTACAATAAACATGGATTTCATCTCTTGCATGAAAAGGATTAGAACTACATTCCAATCTAAAGTTCAACCATTGTAATAGACAACAATAACAAAGTTAAATTCAGTAAATCGCTGGGACTCTATGCTGATTAGATTCTAATGTAACAAATGAGGTGAAGCCAAGTCGCTGAGGAATGGGGAATTGCATTTTGCATGTCATTGAAGGAGAAGAAGTGACGTCACAGAGAAAGGGGAGGGTTCCAGGAAGTGGAGGGGAAGTCACGAGGTCTGCGTTGGCACCACGGGGGGTCAACTGAGGGTGAGAAGGGTTGGACAGGGGGGTGCGGTGGGGTAGTAGTTGGTTCCGGCAGTTGCTAGAGGCACGGGGGGTCAACTGAGGGTGAGGGGGGTTGGACAGGGGGGTGCGGTGGGGTAGTAGTCGGTTCCGGCAGTTGCTAGAGGCGCTAACATCGGTGACGTCACGGATCCAGCCAATCAGGGCAGCGGATGAGATAAACAGACCGGTGCCGGCCTAGTGCCGGGGAAGAAAGGAAGATTTCAAGATCAAGATGTCCACTGAGGAGAGGAAGGTTGGTGCAACGTATCTCGGAAGAGAACAGTCTCTGGACTTTTTGACGCAATTCTGTTCATTCTGATGGAATAACTTTCGGTAAGTAATCATAATGTCTTTCTCACGAGATGACGATATGTATTCAATATATTAAAAGAGTGTTATTTCGACTGCTACTTGAAATAACCGTTACGACATGTTTCGTATAAATTGGTAAACGTATTATTATTGTATTATTTAACCAGTCTATGTCGGACATAATGTATCCAGACAATTTGTTTGTTTAAGCCAGTTTTAGTTATCTATTTGATAATGGAATTTATCTTTCGTGGTTAATATATTGAATTAATGATATTTGTGATACCTCGGTCTCATTTATCACCAATGTTTTATTCTTCACGTTAATTTCTGTGCTGTTAATGGCTTATGTACTGTGCCATTTGATGTTAAAATTTTACAGGTGTGGACTTTAATTAAGGAATGGTACCAACGTTAATTTGCCTTGTTGTTCTTATTTTCATGAAGTGGTAGTAAATTTAGCTGGTTGGAAAGTGGCAGATATAGCTTATGTGATAATGAGGAGAATATACGGAATAGAGGGTCAACTGGAAGTCAATAATACATCAGGTAAGCTACTCAAAGTTATTTATTCTATCAATTTACTACGCTGCTAGCTTAAAATGTATCTCGAATATCATTAAAATTTGGTTGTTGCTTTATGTCAAAGAAAATCCCTTTGCCTGCTTTAGATTTTCCTATATTTCATTCGAATTTGTCCCAAGTGACTGATTGTTATTCATAAAAATCCTTTTATTAGAATTTATTTATATACTTTGAAATGGAGACAGTTTATGCAGCAATGTTTTGTACTATGGATCTCATGACATTCTTTTTGTATGTTTTTAAAATCGTAACAACTGCTTATCTAAACTTAAAATCTGCACAGTCGAAAAGACTTTGTCAATGTGTTCCTTACATATGTGGTATCAGTCACAAGTGTATGGAAACCTAATTAGTGTGGGATCCCAGTCAACACAGGCGTCGTGAAGAGGTCATGTAAGAGGTCATACGTGGGACATCTTTTCGACTCGACTGTCGGAGCTCTTCTAGAGGTCTCCGCGACTCTTACTGTATGACCTCTTTTCAACTCGATTGTAGGAGGTCTCCGCGACTCGTGCTGTGTGACCTCTTTACGATTCACCAGCAGGAGGTCTTAAAGAGGTGTTCGCGACTCGTGCTGTATGACCTCTTTTCTGATCCACCTAGTGGTAGACCACGGAAACGACACATTCAGTTGGCAGTTGGCGCGTGTTTCCCGGTGATTCGGTGTGTTTTTTGCGACTCGGCTTCTTTATATTTTTTGACCTCTCCTTCGTTTGGACTTCGCTCTCCTGTTTTGACCTCTGCATCTGATTGGATTACCCTGACGGAATTGCTGCCTTCGAGCATACTTTGGACGCTTTGGACCTTATACTCACCCGTTTTCGACCCTCGAGCACCGTTTGGACTATCCGCACAGTTATATTTACATTGACCCTGCCTCCTTCGGACTTTCTTTGGACGCTGATTTATTTGATCCTGCCTGAATTTTATCCATCGAATAACTTACCCAATTTTTCTGGGTTTGTTCTAAAATTGGTAGACCAATTGTGGCACGTGTCCGTACGGCGTGTGTGAGTAGTGTTCGTGCACGGACATCGTCCTGAATTTCAAGGTAAATTTGGTTTGTATGCACTCCTTTTGCCTTATTTATAATACCTACTGTTTATTATGTTTAGTTCGCAATGAAATATATTTACGCTACTCATTTTGTTCTCGCCCTGCTTTTGAAATCTTCACAGAATCTGGACATTTATTTGGATCAACCTTCTTTGGTATTCATTCGGATTCCTAAAAAAAATTATACCTGCTTTGGTACACTCTACTGATCTGGCTTTGTTTCGACCCGTTTTTCATGGGATTGACTTTTGTTGGACCCGATCGTGTGCATCGCGCACCTTGTCTGGTTCGCAGGAAGTGTACATCGAGCTAAAAACCAAGGTGAGTAACGTTCATACAGTACTTATATCATATGTTAATTGCCGAGGGTGGGATATGTCAGGGCAGTCTCGATTTACAGGCTTGACACTCATTTATATGGTACGTGTCACGAGAGTGATCCGATGAGAACTCATAGCGCGGAGAAATTCGAGGTTGCTTTGAATACGCTGCCTCATTTAACGTGGTTACTCGATCTGGTTCTAATTCCACTAATAATATTCCATTGCTTATCTGTTATGCACACGGCATTTTCATTCGGCTCAAGGAAACATTTTCGAATCATATTGTGAGCATATGCTAAAAATATTTTCATGTCATTTTAGGAGCCACTCATTTTATGCTCATACACATGCTCATGCTCACATTGCATCACCCATAGCACTCATGCAGTCCGCATATTTCTAGCATACGGTAGAAAAAATTTGATGTTATGTGCTCAACATATTTTTAGCATATGTTCATAGAACGTCTAAAATATTTTGGTGGAAATAGCTCATTGTTTATTGATAGACATGTTTATTTATACGTTTCCATAACTCACAACCCTCACAACTTTGCAGTTTTGAGTTGAATTTACCAGTCCACGATCGTGTTCAGTCATGTTACGATAACTGATCATAACCAATATTGCCATCATCATCGCGCTTAATTTCTTCGGTATGTCGATGGTTTTTGTACCGTACCTAAATTAATGTTAATGATAGTAAATAACTGTGTTGTATGTTCATAATTGTGCCGATGGTGTTTATTTAGCTCAACGTTCATCTCATATTTCGCGGCGTTTAGAAAGGGTATAACAACATCGCAAAGCAGAGCGGCGGCGAATTATGTTGAGAAACGAATGTGGGAGTTCGTCAGAGTAAACTCCTCGCTAAATTGCATTTTAAGCTATTGGCGTTCACGGCAGCTTAATTTGATAATGGGATGATCATCCTATCATCGATGATCATGTTCGAGCATTCAGGTACGGCGAGTATAATTATTTACGTAATTGAAAATAGGTGTTGTTGAAGAAAAGTCATCAATTTGCCATTGTTTTTAATAACCCTTCCAATGTTTTTCATTGGATTCCTGCCTCGAGTAGTAACGACAATTCTTTTTCTTCTTTCAGACATGTTATATTATTACCGTATTCGGCATTTTAGAATGAGCTAACGAGGACATAATTCAACTATAGAGCATATATGAACGTGAAAACGTCGGAATTGTTGATTGACCTTAGTGCAGCGACGAGTGTTGAAACCATTTAAAAGAACTTCCTCTCGGGAAAATGTAGTTAGGTATGTACATTACTGATTCTGAGACGAGAGTGGATTAAAAATAACTTTGGTCATTAAATACGAAGAACAAATAAAATTAAAGTTGTGTTGTTGGTGTTGTGTAATAGCTATCTCAATTCTATCTATTCTCGTGTCGTGTGCTGTCATACTGGTTTTCTTTGAGAAGACGCGTAGTATGTTGAAACGCATGTTTAATGTGGTACGGATCGTCAAGTGAATGAAATAATTGAATTTAGAAGGAATACTAATAAATGTTTGCATCTACAGCTGCTTCGTTTTAAAATCATTTCCCGAAAGTCGTGAAAATTAAGTGTGAATACATGTGTGTAGGAAGTCAGTGCAGTAGCAATGATGTGGCTACTAAGTACCAAATTATGCAGAAACCTGTGAAGACTGCTGTTGCTGGATTGAGTTCTGTGTATGAAAAAATAAGATTTCAAAATTTGTTCTCTCCAGCAAGAGTCCAGCAAACAATTGCTGTTATTTGAGAACTAAGGAAATAGTGTATATAAAAGCCATAGGCCTAAACAATGGTACTCCTTTTATTATTGGCAATGTTCTACAGGGCTCAAAAGACATGTTATTTTATCCATTAGATTCTCGTTCCATGGATATTCACCTTGGTGGAAAATGGAGCACTGATAAAACCATTAATGTTAGCCAAATTTTATCCAAGGCAGTGCGCCTACCATATAACAGTGCAGAGGACTGCTTTTTCCCTATGCTGCACACACTATTACATTAATAATTTTTTTAGTGCAGTTGGGTGGGGCATAGCTATACTATTCAGGGAGTGTGAACTAATACCATCTGGTTAGTAGTTAGTTTCATGATTAATCCATTGATCTGTTTTGCCATGCATTTGTATAATATTACAACATGTCATTTAATTACAGATGTCCTACTTCGTGGTATTGGCAGAAAACTGGTTCGCTGTAACTCCAGGTTCTTGGATTGACGAGGAACAAGGCATCTATAAATGGCCAAGAAATGAAAGGATAAGAGTGGCTATTTGTCGTCACCTAGAGCCTGATGCTTCCTGGCATGCTGACAAGTATGACAGAGTATTGGGACCTTATGGTATATTGGTGTGAATGGTTTTTAATTTGGTGAATATTGAGTAAAGTGGAGTTGTATTAGCATATGTACTTTTCTGCAGATACCCTAAAGGATGCTAGAGAAGTTGAGGTCAGAATGGCTGAGTTGAGTACTGAAGATGAAGAGCACATCCAATGTGCTTCACAAGGGAGTAAAGGGAAGAGGCGTGTGAAGCGGAAAAATTTTGATGATTATATCTTTGAGCAAGGAACTGAAGGTATGCTTGTGGTCCAATGTGAATAATTTTCTGTAAATACAGCTCAACTTATCCTTTGCTATTATTGGAGTACATGTTCTTTAATATTCCTATTTAGGGTAGGAAATGATGCATTAGATGAGTTGCCGGCTCCTCCAGCTTCATTCAAAGTCCCACGAATTGCAACTGAGGTAGAGGGCATCAATGATGAAATACCCATAGGTAAAGTGGTCACCAGTAGAGTAATAAAATTATGACAATTTGACTTTATTGAAACTTGCACTTTTTTGTCTCTGTGAAGAGGTGGATGCTTGAATGGTTGAAATAATTTACTTTTCCTTGCAAAAATTAATTTAAAAACTGCATCTGATAAGGGATCAAAAGTAAATGAACATGTAGTGGCAACTGGTATGGACTATTGGAATTCTATTGAAAAGTGCTTGCTTTCTAAGATAATATAATTATTGCCTACAATTCAAAATCTAATGGGTTACATAATAGTTTTGCAGATATCAAGTTCACGTGCCAGAGGAGCTCAACCTCTACCAACAGCCGAGGTAAGGTGAACTGGATGTTGTGCTTTAGATTGGAGAAATAATTTCACATATTTATATGAACTATTTTATATTTGTTGTTTCATTTGTATTCTGGCTCAGGCGTGACAGAAAAATCAAATTTATGCCTGAATTTTCCATTTATCAGAAGGCTAAAGTAAAAATCAACTCTTTCAGAGAATGACATGGCTAACTTGATAAAAAAAGAATTTGAGAAATTGCATTGCAAGACTGGAGAGGATTGAAAGAAAGCAGGAAGTCATGGAAAATAAATTGGATTTCCTGCTGGCACTTAGAGAAGACCCTGATCTAGGAATTATGAGTTCTACTACAAGGACAAGTCTAGATGAACTTCCAAGTTTACCCTTAACAGCAATGTGGGAGCTAAAAAAATTTGAGGGTAAACTCCAAAATGCAGAGGAAGCCCGGAGGCAATTGGTGAGTGATTCTTCTAATTATTTATAGTAAGAGTACACTATTACTGAAGATTTCCATTTCTTGATTATCTTTAAGTCATCATATCACCATTGCATTTTTTTCTTAAAATCAGTGATTGATATTTAGGACATTTCCACTGCTAATTCAAAGCACTCAGATGAAGTGAGATACTTTTGATACTTTGCAGAAGCCGAAAGTGAAAATGATCGGTGGAGTCAATGGTGAAGCCCATCTGTGGAAAACATTATCATCATTCCTATCAAATAATTTAGCCTATGATTTAACATGAATGGGTCCACAACATGGCTCTAAAAAGGGAGGATGCTCAAAAGAGACTGTGCCTGAGCAGAACTAAATTTTCAGGCATCCTTATAGGTATGGAGAGACTTACTTAGTGCCAGCATTTCATATGATTTGTGTTTTCCATTTCTTTTTACATCTTAAATCAGATATTGCTAAGAAAAGATTAAGTAGTAATTTCCTACAAAACTTTTTTTTATATACATTTGTGTATTTTCCAGCCACCGTTCTGGAGTCCCACCCAATGACCACAATCGCCAGCCTGGAGAGGGTGGCTAAACAGTGGCTGCAACATGCAGGGTATCGCATTAAATATGCAGAAAAGAAGAGGACTGACAATGAAGAAGTTTAATTTTTGATAGTCTTCCACTCTCATAATTTAATGATGTTTTTCAAGCCAATTTTCAAGTGCTAAGATATAATTTATGTATTATTGTTTCATAAACTCTGTATTGAAGTAAGAGCTAGGTCTCTATTATATGGATGTTTTGATCTTATGAACTGTTCTTACTGAAGTAATTCCCATCACCTTGATCCTCTTCCTATTAGAATTTGAATAATCTAATGGTATGTGCACTTTCAGCTACAGCTCAACCACAATGCAGTTTGTGGAATTTGCTAGTGAAATCAGATTCTCAAAAAATGTTCTAATGTCTATAATTTTCAATCACAGGTTTTTTTCCAGTTGTGTTTCAAATATTTGTAGACTTTTGTAAAATCACTGGACTGAATATTTGAATCGGATCATTCGTAATTCTAGGATTACAAACTAGGTGGCACCACAATCGTAGGGAAGTCTTGTACAGGTCATAGAAAAATTCATGTAAGAGCTCATTAGGGGGCTCTTAAAGGACCTCGTAAAAGACTCCTACAGTGTTGCATCTGATGTCATAAGTATCTCGTTGTGAGGTCTCTGGGAGGCTCTCGCAAGACTCCTACAAATTCCCAAGACCTCTTTATGAGGTCATATAGGACTCCTATGTGTTGATTGGGATATGAAGTGCTACTTTGTAATTTTGGCACATTTCTCATCTTAATTGTTTTTGTTCATTATTTCCTTGCTTTTCTGTGAAATACACCTGTCGAACGTGACAATATCAAATTTCGAGCCCTTGTGTTTCATGACCTCCATATTTCTAAGAATTGTTTTTCTTTATTTCAGTGTTCACAGTGAAAAGATAAATAATACCTCCACCAGATTTGGTGGAATTGTCAATTAATTAATGTGTCCACGACACACTGTATGAAGAAAAGGTACGCATAGTGTTGATTTCACTGTTATCGATGGCATTATGGCACAAAAGTTCCTCCTATGCTGACAGTAGCTCTTTTATTTTTTGAAGGTGATCATCAGTGGACTGGAAACGACAGAAGCTTGGTAAACAACTGCACCAGGAAGATCTTAGTTTGAGCAAGAGGTAGAGTATCAGTGAAATTACTATTACTAAAATATCAAGTGCTTCTGTCAACCCGAGGTGGAACGAAAAACTGTGATTAAAGCTGATTATATTTCTAACTGTCCCTTGATGAATGGTGTGAAAAAAAATGGAATTGGTAGATGTAATGAAGATAAGTAAGAGCCAATTATGAATTTTTCTTGAGTGATTTTCAAATGAGACACAATACATGTGAACCTTTAACTTTTCTGAGACCAATGAATCTTGAGCCTAGAAAGAATTGTCAGTACAGCTTTGTAATAATTTAACAAAAATGATTTTGGCATTTTAATTAAGTTTAGTAGATTTTTGATAGAAAATTCTAAACTGCACTCAATTTCCAATTGCCACTGTGGTCAGTATGAGAATTTTGTACTAATCATCATCAAATCAAATTTGCTCTTCTCTGCCTTTGGCTCCATCTACCAATTGCTTGGGTAGCAGAGAGCAAATTAGAGATAGTAGTTGATTATGACATTCAGTGAATTGCCATGAGAAGTAGGAAGGAGAACTGCAAACATTCTGCTCTTGCATAATCATGTTACAAATTTAGGGAAATGTGTGCATTTTTAATAATTTGTCTCCAGCCAACTTTTGTGTTGGTATTAACATGGGACTTAAATTTTTGTTTCTTATTCTTGTGAATAAGATTAGCTATCACATGTCTCTGATTCAGCAAGATTGTTGTCAAAACTTCATCTATAAAGAGAGCATTTTGGTGTTGGTGGAAGGTTTTGTGCTTATCACTAAAAATATTACTCTGCATTTTTTTGTACGATAGTACCTGAGCATTGTTAATTCTAATATTTTCTGTATACAGTAGAGATATTTTACAGCAGGTTTTGTATCCTAATTTTTTGATTTTCATTTGAAACTTTAGCTGATTGTAGCTTGCTTGATAACTTGTATTTCTAAAAGAGCTCATTATGGAATTCTTAGTTCTATGGAATTTTTCCCTGCCATGTTTTAGGCTCGTGGTAGCGTGGGAATTTCCTTTTCACTTCTATTGTGAATGTCACTTGCTGTGTATGTAGATACGTCACTTTAAAAACTTTGCTTTTTAGAATGTGAATTTGCATGTTGCTGAAAGGCTATGAATTTATCACAAAATGATATTACTCTCCATTCTTAGCATGATAATTCTTGGGCATTCTGGATTCTACAGTTTCCTGCAGATTATAAACTAGTAATTCTATGATAGATGAGTTCTTCATGAAGTAAAGTAAATGAGTTAACAACAATGAGGTAATTTATAATGACATCTATACAATACACCTTGAAAAACATCACTATTATCAGCGAGAAATGTTTGAATTCATATCGCTCAGGAACTCATCATCATCAGAAAACAATCTTAACTTTGGTTATTCACAGACCTCCACTCGACTAGAACGCGATTAAGTTGTCCCATCTTTTTAGAGTTTCCCAGCAACTTCTCTTTTCTCCCATTTTTCTTAGGACTTCTTCATTAATTACCCAGTCAATCTATTTAATCTTCATTCTGCGGTAGCTGCACATTTCAAATGCTTTTAGCCTTGACTCCTATACTGCTGTATTCGTCCATGCTTCGCTGCCATACAGTACAATGATCCAGATGTATGTTCTGATGAAATGTTTCCTCACTTCCACGCTTGAATTTGCAGCCACAAGCAGAATCTTCTTTTGGTGAAATGTCCTTTTTGCCTCGGCAATTCTACTGATAATTTTTCTTTTACTGCGTCCATCGCTGGTTACTCGGCTACCCAGGCAACAGAACTCTTCCACCTCCTAATTTTTTTTTCCTAGTTTATTTTCATGTACTGCATACCAATACCTTAATTTTCTTGTCAGGTTAGAACATATTACTAGTATCAAAAAATCACCTTGATTTTTCCTGGTGAACTATTCTTTTCATTGGTAAACTATCCAGCACTGAAAGACTTGGTGAATATTCTTATTATATGGCGTTTAATGTTTACATTTCCTAGGCTGATACCAGTGATCATTGGTTTTGCACTGTAACACATTGTCTTTATTACATAATTATGGTGTGTTTTTCTATTGGTCGCATACCATTTCCTTGACATGGTATGAACTTATATGCAATAATCTGGCATGAAAATGTTTGCAGACTCAATTTTTAGTCATAGTGTTTTTTCTACATTTTTTAATACCAATCAGTAACATGTTTTGTATCGTATCGTTTGAAATGTATATAATGTAAAGCTATGAGTAAATGATTTAAATAAAATTCGTGAACTTATTACTTGTATTTATTTTTCCCTCAGTCATTAATTTTCACCGTTACAGTTCACCGAATCGACCTCGTTGCATCTACTGGCCAAGGTAATTCACCAATGGTAATATTTAAATGATAGTTAATTAAGGAAAATGTAATTTTAATAAAGCAAATAAAATCGTGCGCTACTGTAAAAAAAGAAAATCTTTTCGTTTTCTGATTGGCTCTCATTCCATTACGTCACGCATGACGACAGCGACTGCACTGCCATCTACGAAATGCCGGCCCAAACTAACGCCCCGCACCTCCCCTCTTGTCAACCCCCCTCGCCGTCAGTTGACCCCCCGGGCTGCGATCGCACTGCCCCCCGACGGACTCGGGAGCAGTTAAGGGTGCTCCCTAGCGGCCTCTAAAAGCCCGTTGCAGATGCTTAAGATGAACGCGACTACGACTTTATCGTAGCTGCTGGTATTTTGGAAAATTTTCCCATTGTAGCAAAAGAATTGCTTTTTTGCGTAAATGGAATGGATTTCTTATTGGTTTATTTGTTAGTTTATAAAAAATAGCCAAACTTTCCAGTTTTGTCCCTTTTTAGTCGCTATTTGCGAAGCCTAGAATAGGAACAGAGGATTTTGCTTCCACTCTAGAGAAAGCTTTATCCTTCATCTACACATTCAAACAACAACTTTTGATGCTATTTCTATAGCTAGGTCATAATAGTAAACCCTGTGGAGCATGTTTTGCGTTTTTAAACTCGTTGTGCGCTGAAGTTCCGACCGAAGATTTCTGCCGTAGCGGTCTACCCCCACTCCTGCCCTAAGGCTTTCCACCCCTCTTGTTTACGAAACTCCAGATGTGTTCGGTCTGTGAGAAAGCGCGAGGGTTCTAGCAGTGTCAGGTTACCCTTCGGAGATAACGCAGCTCGAGTCCACGAAAAGCGACCGGAAGAATTCTGAGCGTCATGGAAAACGCCAAAGGCCGTAAGAAAGCAAAGCATCGAAGAGGATACGGACAAAGGAAAAGAAAACATATCTTCTACGGGAAATTAGGAAAGAAAGCAGAGAAAAGGTACTAATTTGGACATATTATTTTAGCATTGCTATGTACAACATTTCTTTTTTTAGCATTACTCCTTACTAAGCACCTTTTTTATTTGGGGGGAAATATATATTTTAATATCCTTTGCCGTACTCATTTCAGTGATTCAAAAGGAAACAGTGACGATTTGAGAAGCAAGAAAGCATATTCCGACAATGGCTGGTAAGTTTACTATGGCAAATGTGCCAATATGTGGAAATGTTATTACTGCACGTATTAAATAATGATTCTCCATGATGAATGGATTGGCAACGGCATGGTTACCTATCACGATTTACACACGTATTATTTATTCCAGTAAAGAGCAGGTGATTCATGAAGGATGCCCCTCCGTAGGCGTGATTGATTCATCTCACAGTGTCAAGGAAGTCGCTCCTGAAAGGTAATTGACTAATATACATGGTGATAGTGTAGAAAGACAAGACCACGTAAAACATTTATTTCGTTTTCTTGCTGTAACTCTGTTCCTTCTCTTCTACCTAGATCTCAGTCACCACAGGCTGGGTGTAGTCATTGGGAAGACGAAACAGTTCTCCAAGAAATAACCACAAGCGAACCTCAACATCGCTCCTTGGTTACCGATGACGGAGATAGACCACGTTCATCACCCAAAAGGTAGAATATGAAAATTTATTTACTTTTCATTGCTTTCAATGGCATAGTTTTCGAGATTAAGCATAAGTTGCCCTTTCATTTTATAAAAATCATTTTCGCGCACCATAGTATCTCGAAACATATTGTATGCCGAAGTGTTGCTTCTCCGCCTAGCCTAGGTTATTAAATGGTTTAATTATACCTTGTGTATTCCACAAATAATTGAGATTTTGGCCTTAAACGTGATAAAAAATGAACCAAATCCTTGATATAATAACCCATTATCAATGAACGCAGCATTAGTGATTCTCCTATTTCACAAGGATTACTATTTCGCTAATTTCGCGTAAATGCAGCTATTTGCAATATTTTCCTACTAGCAATCATACGTGAATATAATTATTGTGTATAAATATAACGGATATTAATGGTTGTACCATTACTACAATTTGAGGCATAGTTCTCTCAGGATCAAGCTAGCCAATGCGAAGAGGACAATTTCAAGTCACGCACTGTCCCTCTTAGATTCTGAGGTTAGTTTTTCCAGGTTGGGGAGGGCCATGTTAGTAGTATTCGTTTGTATGTCCGGGCGCAAGGTCACCCTTGAAAATGACCCACTTTCACTTTTCGCGAGACTCCTAACCCACTTTCACTTTTTGCAAGACGTCTGACCTACTTCCGTGTCGAGGAGACCCCACCCCACAGCTGCCCCCCACCCCTCACATCATCTCAGATAGTATAAAAGCGTGTTAAATCGAAGCGATATATAATCACTGACAAATATTCATCACGTAAGGATGTCTCCCTTACTCTCCGTGAAAGCTGAGCTTGGTGGGAAGCATCAACTCGTCGTTCGCAAATTCAAGGATAAAGTGAGCAGCATATATGAAGTGCTTCTCCCATTACCACTGCTGGATAACAACGAAGAGAATGATCTTAATCTCAGCATGGAATTTGAGGACAGATGCTACACGGTGTTCAAACATATGAACAAATCCATAAATATGGTGGGAAGAAGTATATCATTCTCAGGGTTTGTGAATCCTGAAACAGATGAAGTGGAACGTTTCAACGTGTCCACGATCAAGCAGCTGAAACTCGAGGGAGATAAGCTGGAGAAGGCCAAGAGACAAGATCCATCCATCACGTGTCACGTCTACGATATAAAGGAGAAGAGCATCGTCTATTCACCGGGTATATTCATAAAGGGGGGAGGATCCGAGCTCATCTCAAAAGGCGGGAGAACGTCAACGGATGGTGTCCAATTTGATTTCGCTCCACCTGTGACATTCACAACTGGAGAAAAGTCTAGAATCAACTACCATAAATCTCGCGAAGCAAGAGGGAAGCATTTGGAAACGTATACTTTTATACTGAATGTTGTACCAACTGAATATACTTTGTTCTAAATAAAAAAAATCAAACCTTCTCGCCTATTTATCATTTCTCAATACCTTTTCCTTAAAATTAAGAGGAAGGGTTGTTTAGTAAATAAAACACATAGCATATAGGTTTGACAGATTTATTTCATTTTTTAACATATTTTATTTTGTGTACACCAATCTGCTAGCTTATAACAATTTTTTCTTGCACATTGCAGATTATTTTGAGAATGTGACTTAATTAAACAGTCTTCGTTTGTTGCCAATTTCTTAAGTGAAGGACAACCGTACATTTCCAAGTTACCCACACATATTCCTTTGGGAAGGAGACTGGTCAAGAAGGATGCCTTTTGAGCACCTTTTGCGAATAAAAACTGATATCCCTTTGTATATTCAAATAATATACTCTCCAGTTCCGAATAATCTACATCCCCAGAGTATTCATTCAATCCATGATAGTTGTTCCTCAACCAAGACGAGTCTCTCGCGTACAGTAATCTTGCAGGTGATTTGAAAAGCCACGTATTGCAACATCTCGTATGTATATTAATGATGGCCAATTCCTTGACTATATATTCACCGTGAGTTGCGGTGAATCCTTGAAATTCGATAATGACACTCATGGTGTAATCTCTCAAACTTACAAGGTTTTTACACCCAATGCCAGAGGTTCAAGAAATTACAAGAGCTTCTGACTTGCAGAATTTTACCTCGTGCCAGAGGTCAGAAACCCTTTGCAAACACACGTAATCAAAGTACAACCAAGTTATACCTTTTGATTACCAGACAAATCATTCAACATGAGTATCAAATCAAATTCCAGCCTTTCCAGATCATATTCAGTGATATCGTTAGATATCCTGCTAGAGAGAAATTGAATAACCTTATCGCGATTGTCCGAAAGTCTCCGGAGGAATAGATTTATCAGAATGGAGATTTTTAACAGAGCTTCCCATTCACCAACATTAAGGTTAAATGAGCTCTTTGGTAAAATATTTTTAATAGACAAATGTCGCTTCCCAAAGTAATTTGCATAGGATAAGCAATTTGAAGAGAGCTGATCTTTAAAACCAGCATATAAATAATTACTCACTGATTTTTCCAAATTTATGACATTAGTCCATTCACTATGTGAAACAATAACACTTTTCTTAGTTGTCTGATTAAATTGTACTACTGGTTCAAAGTCTCTGCTGGGGTCGTAACCCACACAAACACTTTTTGATTTCACACCATTGAGATAATACACAGTCTGAAGCAGTAAGTTATAGCTGTTAGAAAATGATGGTGGGACGGGAGGATGTTCAACGGGTCTCTTCCTTTTCACTGGCGGAGACACCTTCATCGATGATGCCTGCATAACAACTGATGAGCGACAGGATATTATCTTGCTTAAGAGGGGGAGGGTGGAGGAGGGGTGGGGGAACAGTCGCTGGAGCAAGGCTCAACTTCTGCTTTGAGGCGATTATATTGCATCCATTGAGCGAGGGAATGTGCATCTCGGAGTGCACACGTACTGCTACGTAACTTATGACATGGGTTTAGACAGGAAAAGGTGGGGAAGGAACATTTTTCAGGTGCCGGACAATGGAGTTCTTTCTTCAGGGAAATGAAGGTACGGTCTGTGAGGTCGGAGAGGAACTCACACTCGGCTTCACTATATGCATACAAAGAGGTTGCTCCTTCAATGATGGCTTCCAGCGCGGGTAGGAGCTCCACATGTGAGATGAATCCATGATCGAAGGTGGTCTCCTCACAGTTTAGCGGGTCATGTAACCGCAGTTTCTTCCCACCAGCGATAAGCTTCCCATGCTTCTGAAAACTCCCCCAGAACAGGCGATTTGAGTCGACATCCACAGCTGCCAGCTCAATGACGCCACCCTTGGCGAAGCACACTGACGCAACGATCTGCATTTCGGAAAGTCTCTCTCGTCAATGACGTTTCCTCACTCAAAGCATCATATTTATTCTCGAGCAGCACCGTTGAGCTTTGGGATGACACTTGCTTTTACTCCTCAACTCGTTGAAGGTCAGGTGGAACCGCTCCAAAGCGTGACAGTCGTTGAGATGAGGGATGGTGTGATGGAATTGTGTTAGGAATTTGTGTAATGTGTACCCTAACGACTTACTAGCTGCGTAAAGACAGCAGTATTCTCCGCAAATATCAGAATGGAAACTTTGAATCTGAACGCTATTGTGAGTGTAAGCGAAAGGTTTCAAAAAATTTATTATACCCGGAACGAAAGGGGCCAATCCGTAAGAGTCAAAATACTCTCCTATTCCATTGAAAATATATACCGCGACCCAATGAGACCCGGGTAAGTATGAAGGATCTAAATTCACTACGTATACACCATTTATAGGATATTGAGGTAATTTATCAGAAGCGAAGACTCCGCGGAATATTTTAAACGGATTCAATAACCTATCAATCCGTACACTATCCATTGCAAGACTAATAATTTGTGATGATGTTCCTGTTTTTATCGATTTCTAGAGAGGCATCGTATTCTGAGAATACCAAGCACGTCACGGTGTTTGCCAATTCTTTCTCGAATTTCGCCTCTATTCGCACCACACCTCGATCTCCGAGACTTACATAGTCTTCGTTTCCTGAATCGTCCGGGGTGAGATCGAACACCAACATGAAATATCCATGTCCAAACATGTCATACGTAATTTGATTTCCTCTATCATAATGCTTTATTCCACTGCCTGAGAATATGGTATCATACGCTCGTGCCCAATACTTTTTACTGTAGAAATTACACTCCAACCCCTCGGAAGGAAACTGAACACCGTTCACAAAGAGTGAAAAATTTTCCAGGGAATAGTGAGAGAGAGCAAATGGATTCTTGTCAACCTTACCAGCGTACGAGTCATTATCAACCATAGCAAATATTATGGTGTTGGGTATTCGACCAACGATCGCATTATCAATGCTAAGAGTTCGCCCACCGGCAGGAACCGTGAAAGATTTCATTTCGGTACGTTTGTAGTGATATCTAGCATTACTTTTTTCCAGCATCTTATTGTGTGCCAATAATATGGAAGGGTTGATGTCGAAATGTTGAACGTAAAGAGTTGCATCTAGTATTTTCATTATTCCCCCCTCCACTCCCATCAAATTAAACGCAGGGTTTGAAAGCATCAACCTGATTCCTATATCGACCTGATCTAACAGCAATTGTGCCTGATTAAACACATCCACATGTAATTTACCATATAGCTCAACCTCGGCACTATTCTCGAACCAAGTCTTTCGCTTCACGTAACCCGCATTACTCACGTCGGTTTTATTAATATCCTCCCCCGTATCTGCTTCCCACCCGACATTCCTCAAATGTGTTCTACTCGCATCCCCACCATAATTTAACACATTTTCAATATAGCTCCTATAATGATAATTATCTTCTGATGGGGTCACTAATGTCCCATTGAAATAAACGTTACATTGTTCGAAGAGGGAGTGGAGAATATTGTTCACAACACCTGGTTGATTTCCATCGCTAGACGTATAATCTACCAAGCTCGTCTTACAAACCTTCACTCTCAGCTTGAGAAATATGCTATTCAAATCCTTGTAAGCATCCCCAGAATCTTTGATCAGGAATTCAATAACTGATCTATTATCCAGCGATGATATAGGTTTGTAGGAGACTAGTCGCTTTGATAAAATGTTAGTCTGAATGGGTGGATTGGGTTGGAATAAGTCCAGCGAGCTCAGCATATGCTCACCCATGACTTAGCTGGAAAAAATATCTCTGTGCACGACCTTCTTCCCTCTTCGCCTTCTCTGCGAATGCCCTTTCTTTTTCCCAACACTAGTTTTTATTTTATTCAATCGTGGACGCTTAACCAGTCTCACCCCACCCCCACTCATATTTTTTATCTTCTCCTCCGCTTTCCGTTTCAAGTTCTGCCCCACCTCGTTTAATCTACTACGCAATATATCCTTAACCGGTTTAGTCCCCAGATCACTCAAGGCTGCTGCCCCAGCACTAACTGCCTCCTTACCAACCGTCTTCAACCCGCTGTAAAAAAGAGGTCTGGCAAAACGCCACAAACCAGCAAGAAAACTTCCTATACCCCGACCCTTTTGCACACGATACGATGCTCGATATATTGGTCCAATCTCCCCACCTGACTGCTTTAGGTAGTAAGATAAATAACGATCCGTCACCGGAGCCATCTCGACGCTCAATGATCAACCAACTCATATCACATCTTTTTTATAAAATGCAATACGATGATGGAAGATTGTCCCCCACTGCGAAATGGTATGGACTCACCGAGTTTGTCAGTCAACAAAATTTCTATGCTCTCGATGTTGTTTTTTTCGACGTGGTAATAAAAGATGGGATTGAATGTCCAGTGTAAGACTTGAGTGTTTAATATACGCAAGCATCGACTGAGCGAATCACCTACCAGTTGGGGTTTAATTATATCCGTGTAAACGTAAACGTTTTTGGAAGGAGACAAAATTTCTCTTTTCGTTCTACCACTTCGCATGTTGCGGTATTCAGCTTTAATTCTCTCGAAATTCTTTACGAAATCCTCCGCAAGTGTTGATGAAGATGAATCCGAGTCATAGAAACGGAGAAGAATACTTGATAATATCTGAATATCATGTTTTATTTCAGCCTGCTTTTCACCGTTGAAATCTTTAATCGATTTATCGAATAATTCCTTGAACGAATTATATGTTCCTGGCTTCAACGTATACTTAACAGCATCCGTAATAATCTGCACTGAGTTTGGTGATAATCTCTCATTAATACCACTCTTTTTAACATTCACTGTCATTCCGTCTGTGTATATCATGACATCATTCGCTATGTCAAACCTTTTCTCCCCGCTAATCTCAAAAAATGATGGTTCGAAGGCAAAAGCTATGCTCTCATACCTACCATTTGGAACAACGAAAAACGAACCATCCTTCAACTTTACTCTAACAATATCTTTATCCTCAGGTCCACCAATTTCACCCCGGACCAAACCCTCCTCGTTCCGAGTCCTGTTGTCCTTGGTTGAAGAATTAGTTATGATTTCTCTCAGAACGCTCTGTTTAGCGTTATCCTTTACTCCCTCGATTGGAGGAATAGAAATCTCAGCTAAACCCACCATCCATTCATCATTTTCCAAATCAACACGGTGTGATAATTTCGTACGGAAATGTGATATTGTGTTGTGGGGAAAATATGTTTTGGAACTATCACTAGGTAACGTAATGTAAAACTCGTTCATATTTTACGCACCGACGAGGCGTGGATCCAAGAATTAAATGATTTTGGGTAACCTTCCCACTTTACAAAATATTCTAAATCGTCAGCCCGCCCCCTACGCTTCAAAATTTTCTCTATCTTATATTCCGTGTCGGGGGAAAGGTTAACCTTCACTAACTCCTGCTCATAGAAACTGCCCTTTATATCCTCATCGTTCAGATCTTTTAACTCGTACGTGGGTATCTCTCTCGATTGATTCACACCCTTGACTTGGAATATTTCGCTGGTGTAATTAGGTGTATATCCCTTTGTAAATGGAACTCGTTCCTTACTGATTCTAACGTAATCACCCCCTTTAAATTTAACCTTTGTGCTAACAACAGGTTTCCTTGAGCGACTAGCGATTGAGAATACATTTTTCTCATTCACTTCGACAGGTTTAACACCTAAGCTGGAGTGCCCGCTATTATTATAACTATTCATCAATTTGGGTAATATATCCACGTAATTGTACGTTGAATATCTCGTGAAATACTTATACATTTTAGATTTTAGAGTACGATTGAAACGTTCAACGAGACTAGCCTTTATATCTGGATTGTTTGTTGTGTAAAACCTTACACCACGATTCGAGAGAAAAGTTTTAAATTTACTATTTACAAATTCACCACCCTTATCACTTTGTATTTTCAACGGTTTTCTCTCACGAAAAATATCATTAAACGCCTCGACTACCTCCACTGGACTTTTTTTCCGCAAAGCTCTCGCCCACGCATACCTCGAAAATAAATCGATCACCGTCAAAATATAGCAATATCCTCTGTTGAATTTTCTCAAACTTCGCATATCGTTCAGATCACATTGCCAGCATTCATCAATGTATGATACGCTGTAACGATTTCGAGGGAATTTCCTCCTCATCGGTCTGTGACGTGTGTACGCATCTTGAGAATTTAACCACTCACGTATTGTCTTTCTTGAAATCCCAGTCGCTCGGTGTAATTTATCAACGGATGAAAAACCTGCAGAATTTTCCGGATCATTGTACACTCTCTCGATTACATCGTAATCCACTCGTCTCCGAATTTTTTCGGTTTCCTCGGTCGACTGCTTCGCCTCGGTATTGCCCTTGTCGGCTTTTCGCTTTGTTCTAACCTCTTTCTTTTTTTCCCCTTTAACTGCTTCGATAGATTTCCCACCGCGTCTAGTCTTCCCTCTATACGTTCCCATGTCTTATCTAAATCGGCATTCGCTCGTTTCACATCGGCAAGCGATTTCCTCAGTGCACGAGTCTCGTCCTCCTCCTCACCGCCCTGTGGTCTTCTATATGACTGGTCCAAGGATTTCACTATCGGAATATGAATGGGTGATTTAATGTTGGAAACTGTGTTCAGATATTTATCCAATACGCGCTTGTACATGTGCCATTTATCTACATCCTTCACACCTCTTCTGATCAAAACAGCTTTCATTTCCAAATCTAACGCATTCAATCTCCTCTTCATTTGACCTCGCTCAAAAGCCTCAGGGTCGACTACGAGCATTTTACGCAAACTCATTTTCCACCAATGAGTCTACCGATGACACCACTCAATATAGATCCGAGTAGCATTGGTAGGAAGCCTCCTTTTTGCGCGAGAAGCGTACGCTTTTTTTTAATGCTTGTACCACGCGAAGCCAAGTCTCTCAAGGTATATCGATGCTTGAATAGTTTTCGCTTTAAGCAGTTATTTATCTTGTGTCTCTGTTTAAGCGTATTCAGACAACATTCAGAGATGGTTTTAATCAACTCTGCACCCGATTCTTTCACAATAGCTGAACGCAACTTTGGTTTGGCGGATTTTAGCACATGGAGCAAATGATTATTGCTCTCCAATCTTTTCATCATGCACGGGCATGTAGATTACAGTGGTCTCGTTTTCGGGGAAGATTTTAGTACGAAATCTATACCTTTCGTCCGTGTCCTGCCCGAGGTCTAGGACTAAATAACCGAACGGTTCTTGCGTCACCTCTTTATATACCCTTTCCAATTCCTGCGATTTTTCAGGATAGACCTGTCGAGCCAAGTGTCCAAATTGTAACCGATCTCTAGGATTTTTAAATGTTACTATATACTTGGAATTGAGAGATATATTTCTCGCTTGAGAGTTCTGATAGAATATATTTTGCGTGATTAAGAAAACGGATATGTTAAAATGATGGCTTCCTCTTGTGAACAATTTGCATATGTCTTTACTGTACGCCCCCTCACTCATTAGGTCATCTAGCACATACAGCGTTGCGGTGCCTACGGATTCTTCGAAAGGGGGTATTTCGGTTCGAAATTGAATTGGTGTATTCGAACGTATTCTTGGCTCACTTCCTCGACTGCAACACCATACAATTTCGCGTATTGAACTATCGATCATGTGCGGTAAATTCTCCAAGAATTTCACCACGAAAGTGGTTTTTCCACACCCCGATGGGCCTGCGCAGATACAAGTGAAAGGATGTTTCCAAACCAATGTCATGATTGGTACTGATCCAATTATAGCCTCTAATGACTATTAATAAGCATCAATCATCCTCATCACCAAACGCCTCTTGGTGTGTTCTCTTCTGTGGAATTCTGTAATGACCCCATGCCAAGGTGTTGATACCATCCTCGCAAATATACCGTTTGTCATCGCTTGCGTTTAACGTGACTTTATTCATTTGCACAGTGTATAATTCGTGTTTTCTACTACGAATGATCGTCATCTTTCTAAATTCAGTGGAATTCTCGTGCAGGCAACGGATATAGTCATCAAATTTTAGACATTTCTCCTTGACCGATTTGGTTACACCCTTTGCTTTCTTTTTTTCCTTTCCTCCCTCCACCTTGAAAGAATATAGTTTGCTCCTCAGACCTACAAAATGAGTCACGATTTGAGCATCGCACTCATCTTTAAATTTGCCTATTACCTTCTTGTTTTTCTCGGAGTAGCAAGGGTGATTTTTTGGAAAGTTCGATGTATCAAACGCATCTAGATTTTTTAATACATCCTCATTAATGTCGTTAGTGGTAATTTGATAAATTAACGAATCTGTATCGCTGTACGCAAGGGAGATGTTCTTACCATATTTCGGTAACATTGTCCGATAGTGAAAGTCGTACATTAAGGTCTTGCTGAGCTCTAACACGCAGAAACCTATGTATATCGGTTTGTTCATTTTGATAGTCGCCTTTCGCATGTGAACGGCCACTAGAGACTCGCTGAAAATCGTCCTGTCCTTAAATGTTGATTTATTAATTAACTTTTGCAATTTATTTTCACTCGTCACTAATTGCATGCTAATTCTTTTACGCACATTCTCCATTGTCTTCCCAAATACGGCATTATTCATTAGCTTGTAGAAGTCTTTTTCGAAGTCGTTAGTAGCTAATTGCCTTCGAGTAGTGTTCAGATCGATATATGTTTTTAACCAAGGTGATTGGTTAAATTCAATAATTCTATGTATCCTTTTTAATAGTAGCCCGAGAGAAAGAGATTGCTTTAGGTTGACGTAATGAATGATGTATTTAGTCCGACCCTCGAGCGTTGTAATTAGCTTTTTATGTTTCCCACCGGGGGGGACTCGGTTTTCTGGACATAGCGGGAAATCGGAATGTTTATCGTGGAGAGACTGTGGATACTCAAGATCAACCTCTAGAATGTACCCCTTTTCACCCCCATCTGAAATTTCTGTGACCTCAAAATTTGAAATGTCATCATCTGAGAGCCATTTAAAATTTCCATATGGGAGAGGTCTTGATAGAGCCCACCCATAGAGGTTATTCGCATCAAGATAGGTAATATAGTTAGACTCGGCGTTGGCATTATAATGCTCCATATGTTTGTTGTTGGCCTCACAATACCTTTTGCAACATTGTGAAATACCACCACGAATGCCCTGCTCGATCATAAGGATCATATCGTAGTCTGTCAAAAGCTCTAGCTCGATCCCAGTCTGTTTTAGCATGGCATCAAAGGTTAAACCTGGAGCAGTATAATACCACGCAGGGTCTAGCCCGTATGCTTCAGAACAAACATCTCGAAAATTTTCGAAAACATCGGTTAAAAGCGTGACGTCACTTTTCAAGTACACATCACTATACTCTCCTAATGTCTCACATTTGAATGATGTCCAGACGTGTCTAGCGTGAGCGTAATCCTCGTCCGAAATATCCGTGCCTGTGAGCTTATTGTAAAAGTTATCCTTAGCCGGAAGTGAGGTTTCATCCAATCGCGTTAGTGAATCGGTGTAGTCATAAGGATATACCCCCTTCCGTGTAACTAAGTGTGTATTTTCATTGAATATTTGTTGTGTGTACTTAAAAGTCTTTAGATTTGAGACCAGGGAGGAGAGAGAAGCGGGCATGAAGCGACAAGTGTCAATAAACCGAATAGTGAAATTATTTTCTATCCACTTGGCGAAAGAAATATACTTTTCCTCAGAATTTGGAATGACGAATATTCTCCTCTCGTCATAATCCAACTCACGCACGATGAAATGACCATCGTAGGACGAAAGGTTGTGGATAAAAACGGGTAGAAAATTCGGCATTTTGTACCGTAGATTACAAAGCTGATGTGCAGCACCTCTGAATACCCCGGTCAAGTGATCGTGGTCCCTAACTCTATCCATATTCAATTCTTTGCCGCAAATGTGACAGGTATTCACATTTTCAAAATGAGTCTCTTCCTCCGAGGTGAGCGGGTTCATGGGGATGTTCTCCTTATACAATGCATATACCTTATCCGCTTCCTCTTTCATTCGCTCAATGAACACTCGTGCTGCATTCGGACCTCGGTATAGGTATGGTGCTTGGAACCCATCCGGTGTCATTAAAATGTAACAAAAGCTAAATGGTGTATGTTTCTGTATGACATTCGTGTAGGATGTATGTGAAGAGGGTTCGCAAGTGCTCACATTCTCGAGAAGGCATTCAAAGTCTGTATATATCACATACTGTATTCTGAATGAATAGTTTTCATGTGCGAATTTTAAAATGTTGTCACTCTCATCAGGCATTATGATTTTACTCGGTGCCCCGATTCCTCTACATAACTCCCGATGTGCTTCTAGCCTTATTTCATCGTTGTAGTGCGTGAGACAACGTTTGCAAATGAAAATCTTACTACAATGACTAGTAATCTGTGAGTGAATCAATTTATTCAAGTTTTTAATCCAACAATAATGCGCCTTTGCTTTCTTTGTGATATAAAGAAGATCGCGGTGGTCTGATAGTTCAGTGTTCACAATTTTCATCGGGTACACCTCGTTTTTATCCGTGAGACCAAAAACATTTATGGAAATGTTGTTTACCCGCTCAAATTTGGGGATATCTTTTAAATCTACGGGGTATGATATGCAGTTCCATACATATCCCGTACAAAATTCCTGAGTATAATACTTGGAAACTCTTTGAGGATCTCTACATATATTCTTCGCCCATATAGCGTACCTGAAGCAGTACTGATCTTTATTTTTTACATTAATTATAGCTTCGGTTCGTTTTATGTTAGTCGGTAGCGCGATGTACGTTGATCCTAGGAAAGGTGTATATTTATTTATACGCAGTTCCAATCCAATCACATCAGCCAATCTCCATCCAGACCCCTTTGCCTGAAATTCAGACTTCTCCTTCAACAATTTTGAAAAATCCTCTTTCAATACTTCCACGATATTATCCTCAGATAAGAGTCGTCTATTGCTCGTCTTGAAAGATGCATCCAATTCCTCTCCCTCCCCTTTATGAAATTTACATATTAAAATTAGGTTAAATTTAATCGAATTTTTAACGATCACCTGCTGTAATAATTTTTCAACTACCCGTTCTTTGATGCTATCGAGGAAAGAAATTACATCACCCCCTTTATCCCCCTCTGGAGTGATCCAGAACGTTTGAAGTCTGGATCGGATTGCTGATTCTACCTCCCGAAAACCTTTACCAAGTTGATTAACGATGTTGAGTCTGTGTGTGTTTGTGTTTTCGTGAGGCATGGCCTCATCTACATTATAATAAACTTCACAGTAAGGGCAGAATCGTCTACCCTTAGCTGTGTCTAGAGCATCTTTCATGCGCGTATATGTTTCCACGTCATTAATCACATCATCCTCGAAAACAATTCGCATGTATATGTTGCTTAACGCTTCCTCTAATGCTGTTGTTGTGTTGAATTGGTTGTTTTTGAATTGAGTAAGTAATTCCGAAACGGTGGTCATTGTTGAGTGGGGAACTGTAACAGATAATATTATTTTTAGAGGGAGGGCCACAAACAACCATGTAAAATAGCAGATACTTTAGGAGGGTTATCTCACCTGTAAAGCTGCAAAGATGTCGGAGACTGCTGCGGTGTTTCTTTTCCCCAAGTCTGCTCCTCAGCGAGAAGTTCACTCTTCAACTCTCGAGGAATGTTTGAGGCTCCTCCGTCGAGACTCTCCTTTTATGGTGGAGTTTGGGGCATGGAAAAAGCCAGCTCGTGCCAGTTTCACCAGCAATCAACTCTATAGAGAAACGAGGGTGGGAGACTGGTCAGCGACCGGTAAGGAAGTCTCTGAGGGTGTGGTCCACCGAGACTCTCCTTTTATGTCGGAGTTTGGGGCATGGAAAAAACTGGCTCGTGCCAGTTTGGCCAACAATCAACTGTATAGAGAAACGGAGGTGGGTCGACGAACTCTTGAATGATGTCACCGGTAGAAAAGTCTGCGGGTGTGGTGAAAAGGTTGAGGGAAAAAACAAGTCGTCTTTCCCTTTAAAGGTTTTAGCAGGAGGGGGTATATATACACCTCACCAAATGTGTTATGTTCATCCTTTCTCAAGGAAGCATTTACAATGTCAATCATTCTGAATCGCAGGCAATTTAGCGAAATACGGGGTCAGGAGGATAGATATACTCAGCAGTCAATTACTGGCTTTCCCACTCTCTATACCCTCTGTTTAAACATCGTTGCATCATGTTTATTTCGAAAAACTGATGTCTACACATTACCTATACCTACCACTATCAGCACAAGTATTGTTCACTTCATTGAGAAATCGAGAAGTATACTATGGATGACGTTTTTGAAATCTTTGACTAGCGAGCAAAGTAGAAAGTGGAGGCTGGTGGTTCGTTCCATTATTGCCAACAATTTCGGTGTGCGATTTCCACCAATAGCATATCAGCTGTTTCTAGATGAAGCTCTCTATTTTGCCCGCGATCTGGAAAACTGCATAGGTCATTTCCATGTTAAAATATATAGGTTTACCTTCGATCACAGCGATTCTCTGTTTTTCTGCGATAAGTGTGCATTTAATATTCGGCCATATAAATCGTGGGATGTTTATTTAGAACATCGTAACTGTAAATTATATCTCGATAATTTGCTTGAGGTAATAGGAAATAAAAAGTTTTGGTGTTCTAACTGTATTTGCACCCCACTTTTTGAGATGGATAACAACCTCCCAGCCCACCCTTTATCTTCATTTCAAAACGCGAGACGTCCTAACTATAGAACAGTAAATATTACTTATACCTCTTTTTCGCACGCTTTTAATACACACCGAAGAAAAAACTTACAATCTAGGGAGCTTCGCAAACGTGTGTTAGCACAAGTGCTTGATAGCATACGTTTCCAGTACACGGACTGATTCTCGGCATTAGCTCTGGAGGATTATTTTCTTCCTCCCTCCCCTCCTTTTCTCTCATGAGGTGAGCTTTCACTTTGCTGTGGAGGTATGACTCGCTGCGGGTATATAAAGGGGGTTTCTCGCTAAGGTGGTTACTCACTTCAGCGACTCCTGCACCACAGTCAATTTCGACTCCTGCACCACATCATCACCTCCGACTCCTGCACCATCGACGCTGATTCCTGCACCATCGACTTCTGCACTGATTCCTGCACCATCGACTTCTGCACTGATTCCTGCACCATCGACTTCTGCACTGATTCCTGCACCATCGACTTCTGCACTGATTCCTGCACCATCGACTTCGGCAACCTGCACTGATTCCTGCACCATCTACATCACCATCAACTTCGATTCCTGCACCATCCACCCCGTGATTTATCTAAGTCTCCGACGCCTGCACTGATTCCTACACCATCGACTCCAGTATCTTCTTCTTAGACACCAGCCTACCTTTTACGTAAGTATCAAGTCGTTCTAAAAATCCATCCATTTTCCACCTTTTTTTATGACTATCGTTAACGATTATGACTCCTCTCTCTTTCTCATTTTATGAAACTGCTTACTGCAGAATGATTGTTCCAATGAAGAAGTTGCACCCTTCCGCTATCGTACCCGTGAGATGTTATGATCATTCAGCCGGGTACGATATGCATGCTCTCCAACGGGATATGGTACCTAAGCGAGGACGTCGTCTCGTAAGAACCGGGATTTCTATGGAAATCCCAAATGGTTATTACGGGAGGCTTGCTTCTCGTTCAGGCCATTCCCTCAAGTTTGGAATCGAGACGGGCGCGGGCGTAATCGATAGCGATTTTACAGGGGAAATTAGAGTTCTCCTTTATAATCATAGCGATTATGATTTCCCTGTGATGAAGGGGGATAGGATATGCCAAATAATTTTTGAGCAGATCGCTATAGATGTCAAATTTTTAGTGACTGACGCGGTTGGTCCCGTTACTGACCGTGGTCTAAAAGGGTTTGGTAGTTCCAATCCCCCTTCGGCCCCTCTCGTAAATTGGTATGAGATGGAACAATCATTTGGACCTGGTTAGTACACTGCTTTTTCCCCCATACATCTAATTCATCTTACTTATGTGAGTATTTATTAAGTTCTTTTTTCTCTTTTAGGATGACTTCAGCAACGAAGAACATTGGAGACACCCCCATCAACACCCCCTCTACCTCCTCCGTTACCCCCTCCACCTCCTCCCCCTCCGTTCGCGAGAAGTTGATGCGAATGCAGAGGGAGTCCTCCTTTTTGAAAAAGGAGGACTTGGAGGAGGGTGTAAAATATAGGGTCGAAAAAATGGAGCTGACCACCACTAGGTACGGGGAGGTTATTGTCGCCTCCATAAAATTTGGGGGGGAAATAAGAAATATCTATCTCCCCCGAGTGTTTAAACTCTCTGTGGGGGAGATAGAAGAATATAATGGGGGGAATTCGAAATGTACATTAATAAAAATAAAAAACTATCTGGAGTTAATGTAAATATCTGTTTTTCTTTTCTATACCTACCCCATCCTCTAAGTAAGAACGTTTACATTAGATTTCTGCTCACAGTTGCACACTGTTATATACCGTACATTTTAAAATTCAAACGAGCTTTGTATCTTTTCAAATAACAAAGTTATTGAGGGTTTCACATATCATAAGAAATTCTATGATTTTTACAACATCAACTAGCAGTTCTGTATCGGATTTCTCCTATTAAGTAGTTGCGTACGATTGTATCATACATTTTAAAATTTGAACGGGCTTCGTATCTCTTCAAATAACGAAGTTATTGAGAATTTTACATATCATAGAAAAATGTTATGATTTTTATAGCATAAACTAACAGTTCTGTATTGAGTTTCTCCTATTGGGTAGTTGCGTACGGTTGTACCACACATTTTAGAATTTGAACGGGCTTCGTATCTCTTCAAATAACGAAGTTATTGAGAATTTTCATTATTACATGGGAAAAAATTTTTTCAAAAAATAAAAAAAAAAATAAAAAAAAATAAAAAAAATAAAAAAAAATAAAAAAAATAAAAAAAAATAAAAAATAAAAAAAAACCTGTTTTTTATATTATTCCATTTCCGGTGTTATCTATGATTGATAGGTTTTGCCTATTTCTAGGCACAGCACACGTTTCATACAATTATTTTCTTATAGTATACCCTTATGGTTATCAATTAGTCAACTTTATATTAGAAATATTCTGATATAATTGTTTTTTACTTGACTCATTATAGTGATGTTCAGACGATCAACCTGTGTTATTTCCTGCTATAGGCTTTGATTAGATCATTCACCGTTTATCCACTCATCAACTGACGGCTTCAAGCAATATTACCTAGTAAGTTCAATTGGATCTCAAGGAGCATGCTTTTAATTAGACATTGATTGATTCCAGGAGTAATGCTCGAACATAATATTCCCAAAGAGTTCAATTGAATCTCAACTGAAGAGTCTCGTGCTGGAGAGCTTATGCTATGATTAGCTTATTCACTGTTTATCCTCTCATCAGCTGATGGCTTCTGGGATCCAGCGACTATGCTTTTAATTAGACATTGATTGCTTTCAAGAGTGATGCTTAGAGGAATTAGACATTGATTGCTTTCAAGAGTGATGCACGGCTTCAAGGAGCCAGTTGTAAGGCTCAATCTTGTATTTATTTAATGGAATCGGATCTCAGCCACAATGCTTTTAATTAGACATTGATTGCTTTCAAGAGTGATGCACGGCTTCAAGGAGCCAGTTGTAAGGTTCAATCTTGTATTTATTTAATGGAATCGGATCTCAGCCACAATGCTTTTAATTAGACATTGTTTGCTTTCAAGAGTGATGCACGGCTTCAAGGAGCCAGTTGTAAGGCTCAATCTTGTATTTATTTAATGGAATCGGATCTCAGTCACAATGCTTTTAATTAGACATTGATTGCTTTCAAGAGTGATGCACGGCTTCAAGGAGCCAGTTGTAAGGCTCAATCTTGTATTTATTTAATGGAATCAGATCTCAACCACAATGCTTTTAATTAGACATTGATTGCTTTCAAGAGTGATGCACGGCTTCAAGGAGCCAGTTGTAAGGCTCAATCTTGTATTTATTTAATGGAATCGGATCTCAGCCACAATGCTTTTAATTAGACATTGTTTGCTTTCAAGAGTGATGTTCTGAGGAATTATTTGATACTAATACAATCCACGGAGAGGTCAATTGGATCTCAACGGGTATACTTACTTCATCAGCATTCTGCATTTCCCTCTGAGGTCTATTACAGTCGAGTCGGCTTCTGTTGTGTGATGCATATTCCACAGAAATTCAATGTTCTTATATACCGAGCGAGGCGGCTCCCCACCATAGGTTTCGGTTGGCACTCTCCCTTTCCAAACTGAGTTCAATACACCTGAATGTTTCCTGGTTGGAGCGGGGGCCTCGGCGCGAGGAGGTCACGCGTGACCCGCTTTCTTCTGAGTCAACGAACGGGTGCCAGACATGGTGGGGGTAGGCGAAGGTTGCCAAAGGCGAGGCCTCTGTATTCGGAGTCAAGTAACGGACTGAGGAGACGTGGACGGGTTGCCAAACTGCTTTCCCTTTCGATTCCCTCTCGGCGTAAAGCCACGCGCTGAGCGTTCTTTCGAAACACTCGCGGGGTTGATTACTATTTGCTAGTTAGCTATTGCTCACATCTAACTCTGGTGATGATTTTTATGGTAATGATTTGTTTACCTTTCATCTCCGGCTAAGTGATTTGCTCTCACGTTGATTTTGTGTCAAGGACAGATGTCAGTTCGTTAATTAGGTAATTAATTACAGTGATATATTGATATATTTTCAAGGGTGACCTTGCGCCCGGACATACAAACGAATACTACTCATGTTGTCATTAAAGGCGCAAGAGGGATTAAGAGGAGTGGTCAGTATCATGCAGTTCAAGCGGCGGTAGTATCTTCGATATCGACTATTTGAGATACTATGAATCCGGGAACTCTCCGAGAAATGTTGAGTGATATCAGGCTACTAAAAAATTAAATTTAATATCATAAATCAAGAAGACATGTGGGAAGACAACCACAATATTCTACGTGCAGCGCTTTTTGTTGTACTTCACTAATGTAGCAGTTCATATTATTTCAAATAATCGTCTCTTCAAACGAACCTCCATTTTACTGCCAGGAATTGTAATAAAGTCCTCTGAATATTTCTCATATCATTCCACAATCTATTCAACCTTTTCTTACCGCAACACCAAGTACGGATAATCACTTTTACGAAATATATGTTACGAGTGCTATAATTGCATATCGTCGCGGCAGAAACTGTCCTTTCACCTAAAATAGGCAACGAGATATACATCTACATAATACACTGTAAGGCACCATAAAGGCGTGTGGAAGGGTGTGAATTAAAACCAAATATGCATTACTTACATATCATACACTTCAAGATTTAGAAAAGATAAAAATAGCAATGTTCCATAGTAGTTGCTTACGAACAGTATTTAAACCTATCGGGATATTAAAAATCATGGTAATATTTGCTACCCGATGATGCAGTAGCTTATTTAACATAAATAGTACCTACGTGCTGAAATCAAAGTCCTTTACACTAGGAATACGCTCAAACAAAATTTTTTGGGCACCGAGTCGGAACTACTGATTTTCAAAGGTTCACCACTCTCAGGATATTTTGCTTCACTTCTGAAACATGAAATGTGTGAAGAGTCGACCCGTGGCGGCCGAAACCCTGGTCAATTTCGTTTTTTTGGTTTCCTGGCCCTCACAAAGAGCCCTTCCCTCTTGACTCTTATTGCATATTGCCAGTCAAAGACCTTGCCGCCGAGGCCACATGTTTAGTCTGTGCCGCGGCGCTTCACAACCTTCCCCATCCACGAGACGCGCGATGAAAACAAAGCAACCCTTTTCACACCTCCACTTTTCCATTTTCCACTTTTCCTTCGCCAACCACCGTTATATATTGCCCAGGACACATGATGCCTGCCTAACGTGGAACCAGTGGGATTATATTATACAGTTTCTCATTCTAAGAAGTTTGTAGTTACAATGCATTTTGATATATTACTCATTGCGCGTGTTCATCAAGTTTGATTATAATCAGGTACGTGCAGCTTAATCGATAGAAACTAAGAAGGAATTTATTTGTAATAATAGGTCAGATTAGATTTGCAAAATACAGTTTGGATTTGCAAAATACAACTTGAATTTGCAAAATACAACTTGAATTTGCAAAATACAGTTACAGTTGCTTGAATTCACAACTACATTTACAAGATTAAACTTAAATGAAGTGGGAATAGAATGCCTTAGTAAAGTGAAAAACGTTTTTCGTATTAAGTAAGCGATACATTGCATTAACTTATTCGTATAGCATTACGCTTGCTGATACCTCATAATTCCTGTCACCAGAGTCCAACTCGAAGATGCTTCCCACTCATCTTTTTGAGGGTTGGGAGATCTTTTATTTGTTGTGCGGCAGTATATTACTCTAACTTTGTTACCGTGAAAAAAGGCCGTTATAAGTGGAAGTTAACCGCCGAAATGAAATCCATAGAAATGTCTACCATAGGGTAGCGACTAAGTCCCGCGTGGGAAACAGAAAGGAGAAAAATGCTGACTGCATCATTCTTCGGGAGGGTATGTAAATTACGGGCTACAACCCTGCGGGAAAAAAAAGTCAAGGAGATATTATATCCCTCTCTTCGTGGAAATAAGGCTAAGGAGCATGTGATTGCCTCCGAAACAATGAACTCTCTCGTAGCCCTGAAGAATCATGTATAAAAATTAGAAACGTCGGGCAAAGAGAATGAATAATTTACAAATTAATACACCCATCTCTCCTAAAAGAGGACAAAAATATTGCATACTCAAAAAGAGGTCACGAAGAGAATCATCCGGATATATTTCTCTTGTTTTAAAGTGATTTCCAGCGTATTTCAGTGCCTATAAATTCAAGCACACCCTCCAATGAAAGTTACTCAAAACGAACCTTGCCGATTGCATTTCTACCGTTTCAGTACCTACTCGCCAAGGTTTGTACGAAATCCCTTAGTGTTCCATAATCAATTACCTAATGTCCTCGTCGCGAAGTTTAAAATCTTAGATAATTTTGAGAAACATCACCGGCAACGCCCAATGCAAGCTCGCTGTAAAAATAATGCCCAAATATTAGAAATATTTTTATTCCCAAAATATTTCTCCCTAATAGAATATTCGCATCCTGTGAGCCTTTTCACCTAACTAAATCTCATGAAATCAGGTTTTGGCGTTGATCAATCTGTTGTTTCTGCCGAGCGCACCGAATAAAATAAATATTTTGCAATTCTTTTCCATCAGGGCTGTTCCCTATTATTCTTTCGACAATACAGGCATCCGCAAACATTCTGAATCGAAAATTTATGTTTTTGGCAATATATTTAATGCATATTATTAGAGAAATAGATGTTCTAGGACAATTCTTTGTGGTACGCCGAATGTTACGCAGACGATTTGAAGAAGCACAAGTAGCCGTCGTCGGTAGTAGTTAGTCAGGTCGTTTAGGTAAAATTTATAAGACACGTAGGGCAGGCATATATGTGTGCCATGAATGGTTAAGAATTATAATTTAAGCATTTATAAAAGCAGGTAAATCTGTTATAATCATTTTCTTTTTTTTGGAAAAAGAATAGCTCTCCTCCTAGCACTTACAAAATAAGTTATAATGAATTAACAAACGTGGAATCCGCTAAATATCTTGGAATAAGACTGACACATGATCTTTCCTGGGGTAAACACATACGTGAAATAATGGGTCAAGCGAATCGTAAATTGGGATTCGTCAAAAGAGTACTGGGTAAATGTGACGATCATGTACGAGAAATGAGCTACTTTTCCCTTGTAAGACCTCATTTGGAATATGCTGCCAGTGTATGGGATCCCTACGAAATCTCTTTAAATAATGAACTTGAACGTGTGCAGCGAAGATCGGCAAGATTCGTTAAGGGACGGTACGATAACCTTAGAAGCGTAACCAGTCTATTAAATGAATTAAATTGGGAAAGATTGTCAGATCGCAGGTTGAAATTTAGACTTAATCTCTTAAACAAATCCCAAGACCATATTTTCGGTGATGATGTTAAAAATATTTTACGAACCCCAACTTACTATGGTAGACTGGACTATAATCACAAAATTAGAGTAATTGATTGCCGAACTGACAGTTTCAAAATGTCCTTTTACCTCGTACAATTAGGGATATGAATAACGGTATCCAGTACGAGTGTAGCAATGGATAACATTGGTAGCTGCATGTTGGAGATGTAGATGTAGATGTACGCTATCAGTCAGGACTTCTCTGAACTCACACACAGCGTTCCGCTTGATGAGAAGGATTGTATTCAGCAAACAATTTTTGTCCATTCCCGCACTTCAACTTGCAGTAGTGTGTGGTAAGCCTTGTAGAGGGCCTTGCAAGAATCAATTACGTGTTCCATAATTTTACTTTTGATGCATGTCAAGCTTACTAGCCTTGGGCGGCAGTATTTGCAAGCGGACCCTTATAATCATGTAAGTACAAGGAGTGAAAGATACGGGTAGGTGGATGAAGTCGCTAGTGAATGTGGTCCTGAGGGTATTGAAGTGAAAGGTATTAAAGGTGCAAGGATTGCTGATGAAGTTTGGTGACCGCTGGAATGAAGCGAGAGAGGCATTAAAAATAGGGCACTTTTTAAAAGTTGTTGAATGAAAGCTATTTTTACTGACTCACAAAAACATTTATTAGCCTCATAACCATGTCTGGCCATAAAGGCTAGGGAGGAAAGCGCGTACAATTATTTTGTTTTTAGTTTTTTTAGTGTTCTTTTTTAGTTTTTTAGTGTTTAAGTTTTTTAAACGAATTTTAAACGAAATTGTCACATTTATCTGAGGCATGAGAAAATACTTTTATCAACTTCAGAAAAAAACATAGTCAACCAGTAAGTTTAGGGTAGGATCCTTAGTGAAACCTGACAATATATAAAAGGGCTGGGATAAATGATAACTCCCTCAACCGTGGTCTATATACAAAGCAATTAAGTATTTGCTAAAGTTTTTCTTATTTTTCTCTCATGTTCCACTTTTTTCTGATAGTTGTGATTTATATTACAGAGTTCCTGCAGCACCTTCTCATGCATTTCTCATTAATAGTGATGTCAAATCACCGAAAGGCAGGAGATATTTTGATGTGGAATACCTCTTCCAATCACTGAAGGAATTAGGAAATCATGAACCTTTTGGGTGTGGTATCTCTGACATGGATGTTATTACCGAAACTCGAAAAGGGTTTTTCAGCACATTTATCTTAAAATGCAAGATGTGTGCAAAGAAAATGCAACTGCATACAGAGTGTCCCTCTAAAGAAGATATGGACATAAATACAGCAGTGGTAAGTGATGGAAAGAATGGTGAATGGTACCGTTCCACGGTAGATTTAGCAAGACATATATTTAGTTATTTACCCTCCGTATTTTCTTGCGATTATCATGCGTTTTTTCCATAGTTGGGAAAGTTAACTGATTAAAATTAAAGTTAGTCTCTCTAAAAATTAACTAGTTAAAGTTAAAAGTTACTTTACTGAAAAAGTCACTGATTAAAGTTAAAGTTTAAAAAAGTAATTTTTACGTTAAAAGTTATATTTACAGTTATCTTGGCGATTTGGATGCTACGGTAATAAAGGCCTTGATGGTTTTTTCTTTTGACAAACAAATCAAACACTGAAAACTGTCATTGTGGTTTCTTCCATCGGTATCCATTAGTTTAACATTTTTGGGGATTTTCGTTGTAATTCCGTTTAGTGTCCCGAGTCTGACGAACCATGGTGTGTCTGTAATTGGCCGCAAAAGATTGTTCTGAGCGGTAGAAAGTGCTTTAAGGTTAGTTTTTGATATCGATCCCCACATTGCGAAGTGAAGTATCCCTATCCCTTAACAGTTGTAAAATTGTGGTGGAAACAGCTTAGTTATATAGAGTTCAGTAGATGCTCTTTTGTGTGGATGTATTCAGCAGGGCCTATCCAATGTATTCTTGCACAACTATCCTTACATTCTTAGATAACGTTTAATTTCCCATTTGTCTGTTGGACCTGGGTTGAAACCTTAGCGCCCAAATTCGGACAGGTCGACATTAGCCAAAAATTAACGAAAAAAATTAACTGAAGTTAGTTTTGTATCAGTTAATGCATCATTTTAAAGATTAAAAGTTAACTCTCATAAAAAGTAACGATTAAATTAAATACCTAAACACATTTTTAACAATTAATTTTAATCGTTAATTATTTTGATCGTTAATCCCAACTATGGTTTGTTCACGTCTTTGCTCTTGAAAGTATTTGAAAAAAATTCATCGGGTCATTATTTTATGGTTTTCAGCTATAATTAATTATCGAATTGAATTACAGGTCTCCAGTATGATATGTATAGGGCAAGGTTACGCCCAAATGGCGGAAATGAGTGCAATTTTGAACGTACCGCACATGGCCAACCAAACATTCCTAAATAAGCAAGCCGACATCGCTTCTGCCATACATGATGTTGCTTGGGAGGAGATGAAGAAAGCGGCTCTGGAAGAAAGTGAACTTGCAATCAAAGCAGGGGAAGTGGATAAGGATGGTACACCTTTGATAACGGTGGTGTGTGACGGATCATGGGCAAAAAGATCCTACCGCACAAATTATAACTCTTTGTCAGGAGTGGTACGCATTTTGTTTATGAAAATTATTATATTTAATATTTTATATTAATATAAATATAATTTTATATTTCATTATTATATTATTAAAAAAATTTGTTCGTAAAAAAATTATTTTCAGGCTTGCATTGTGGGATTTAGAACTAAAAAAGTCTTATTTATTGGAGTAAGAAATAAGTACTGCAGTATATGTGCGCAAGCAAGTTCAAAAGACCCTAAAACTAATCCAAGGCCTCACACCTGTTTTAAGAACTGGAGTGCTTCTTCTACGGCAATGGAAGCAGATATCATAGTAGAAGGCTTCCAAAACAGTATTAAAATGTACAATTTAAAGTACAATAGACTCATAGGTAAGAAGTACTCTAGAATGCGTCAAGTTTTCAAGCAGACTTCTGTCTGTATGTTCCACTAAATTAAATAATTTTTTCAGGTGATGGAGATAGCAGCATAATGCAAAGGCTTGGGAGAGTAATGCCATACGGTATAGACCTTCCTGTTCAAAAGGTGGAATGCTCGAACCATTTGCTTCGAAATTACTGCAACCGCATCAGAGATGTAGTAAGGAAAGCGAATAACCGGAAAGGCCATGTACCAGTAACTATTAGGAAAAATATTGGAGACAACCTACATCGGTTAAGGAATGCGGTAACTTCTGCTATAAAATTTAGAAAAAGAACGCTAACTGCTGACACCACAGAGCTACTGAAAGACATTATAAATGGCCCCCGGCATGTTTTCGGGGATCATTCTAAATGTGCGGCGTACTTTTGTCGTGGACCAAAGTCTGATGAGGAGAACCGTGTGCCTCTGCTGATGAACTTTGGGGTATGGGACGATATCATGTCCGCAAATAAACTCCTGGCCAACCACACTCCCAGCTTGATCCTGGACGTAACCAACAATCAAGCTGAATCCTTCAACTCGTATGTGGCAAAATATGTAGGAGGAAAAAGGGTAAATTTCGCTTTGAGGGGGTCCTATCAGACTAGGTGTGAAGTGGCCGCTTCAGCCTTCAATGCAGGACCAGATGTTCATGCATTGATACACAAGAGCATCACAAAAAAGAGTCCAGGATTTTTTACGAAAAAGTTCAAACTGGCATCCAAAAAAAAGGCGGAGATGCGATCAAAGCGACGCACAGTGGTCGGAAATCGAAAATACCTGGCCAAAATTCAAAAAGTGATTTTTTCAAGCCAGGAAGCTGAAACTTTGCATAAATATTCTCAAAAGACCTGTGCATCCGATAATCCAAGGCAATTCCCTTAGTACTCAACAATTAACAATTTGCATGAGGTCAAAAATGCACAAATTTCGCAAAAACTGTCTACCCTCAATTTTCTCACGAAATCTTCAAAATCAAGCCCTTGCTGAACCTTTATGGGTGGTTATTTGGAGTAAAAGGTGATGTAATTAGATAATACAGCTTTTTATCTTTGTTTTAATGTAGTTTACTTACATTTTTGTTATTATTTACCAAAGATATTAAACAAAATGGCGGACCCTCATTTTTGGTCAATTTTTTAATATATGTAGAGAAAAAGTAAATTGCATCGCCGAGCATCACGGAGTAACTTATATGGGGAAACTCTACAAAGCTTCCGTAGTGCGAATCCGATGAGTTATGCTGCGACCGTTTGCGACGCCGAATTTCACATTAGTTTTTCGATCGCGCGGTCGAGTCTGGTCCAACCCGCCTGCAACGGGGCGGCAAGTGTGTGGAATGGATTGTAGCCGCATCCACTCCGCTATGGAGATTTTCGAGACACAAACATTGACAAGAGCCTTCATCTATTACATTTTGATGAAAATTACGCGTAAATCGCGGTAAAAATTACGCATTTTATTAAGTGGAGTAAGGTCTAGGAGATACTGAAAGACTGCTTTTTTCGGGTGCACAACGGGCGTTTCTCCTCTTACCATCTTGACATCGTCTACTGACGAATACGTACACTTTTAACGGAGACAGCATGCGTATCACACAGGATTATTGTCTCTTCGAGGCCACCAACCCACAGCTGGTGTCGCCTGGCTGCAACTCCCCCGCCCCCTGCACTCTGGTTGGGTGTTAGGCTAAGGGTCGTTTTATGGCACCAAGGAGCTTTTTACGCGTTTTTTTTGCGGATTCTTTTGGAAGAACGTATTCTACTCTCCAATG
The DNA here is from genome assembly GCA_933228895.1 of Platycnemis pennipes. NCBI lineage: Eukaryota > Metazoa > Arthropoda > Insecta > Odonata > Platycnemididae > Platycnemis > Platycnemis pennipes. The sequence goes on along the minus strand of CAKOGI010000006.1, from coordinate 1,519,218 downwards.
AAATGCACTAGAGCGTTCAGTTTCACTTTTGCAGTGGTGTAAATCATAAACTTTTTGAAACTTCAGCTCGGATTTCATTAGTGTTGGTTTCGGTATTCGATCTCTCGTAATTCTCTCTACAACTCCTAGTGGTGTGGATACTTTGCTAAACATTTTAAGATTTCTCGCTTATTCAAGGTTTGTGTACTCTATTAGGATTGCTTTTAGAGTATATGATTTGATATTATCATACATACATCGCCTCCGTGGCATACATTTTTATTAATGGTTTGCGCATTCGTTTCTTTCCGAAACAATTATTATTTCATTTTTGTGATGGTGAAGTTAGAATGAGACAATGATTTTAAGAAAAATTTCCAGATAAGCATACTATTGACTAAATTTCAGCCACCTATCTGGTTATTACGTAGCAATTAAAGTAACTCCTAACGGGGAGGGAGGAATTTCAAAATCGAACCATCTAACTATCAATAATCTTATGATAATATCGACACCAGCAGATAAGTTGAAATTCGAATCGAGACTTACTAGTAAGTAAGTATGTAAGTAAGTAATAGTAAGTATGAGGACATTATCGACCAGTCCAAAGACGCTACACGTGTATCTCTGTGCATTCTAATACTCCTCTCATTTCTAGTGACGGAGTGTATGTAACACAGGGCAATGATTTTATCAGGGTTTTTGGCCTAAATAAGGAATTTCATGCTTAAAGCATTACATTCCACGCTCAATCGTCCCCAAATCATTATGCGTACAATCTGCATGAAAGCGTATATTAGCATAGCTCTTGTAAAGTTACTATTTCCTTTATGATGACCAAATTAAAAACGGTAAAATGCTTGTGGGAGAAGTGGAGAATGAGACAAGGAAAAATAAAAAATTAGGGAAAAGGGAAAATATAATTACAGACAAATAGAAAAAATGTGATTCGCAATAAAAAATTTATTAAAATAATTACTATAATGTCTATTCTTTAAATGGTTCATTTGTAATGACGTTTATGGTGTTATTTTATGCATTCAATCGCTTCGAATAGCAAAATATCAATATTATTGCAGAATCCTTAATATAATGTCAATTCGCTTTTTTGAATATTCTTTTCTTTTGGAATGTGCATAAAATTGTACTCGCCTATATCCTCTTTAAGCTAATAGTTCCGGCTTTCTTTTAGGGGTTGATGGTGTTAATGATTGAAAAAATGCTTCTATGGTAATCACATGTTTACAAATGTATAAAATACTAATAGGAGTGAAAAATGCGTCATTTTGTACGAAGACATGGTACTTGTTAAATTGTCTCAGCGAAAGGTTGCATTTGGAAGTGACTAATAAAGTTTTAAAGGATTTTAGTGATTACTTTAAGAGGTTCTTTCATAATGGATATGCGTCGCGGTGGGAGCGAAGCCTACGGAATAACGAGAGATTTTTGATGCGCTAAGGCGAATGGCAAAAGGTAAATGCTGCTTTTCCCGATCATTTGATGCAAAATTTTCTAGGTTCTTCAACGCCACCCTGTAAGTATATCCAAGAGATTTAAGATTATTAAGAAATACGGTATACTTTGAATGATTATTTGAAATCAAATTTATGCTTGCATTGCAAAACTTATTAGGCACTTCTGGGCGCCCGGAGAAATGTTTTCGAACTAGCAGCAAACGATCAAAGGGAAAGAAAACAGAAAGTCAGAGATCGTGTCATTATGCGGCAACTTTTTCTTCACGGTCTCTATGAGTTAATAAGAGGAGGATGAAGCAGCCTCCAAACTCCTCGAAGAAATTAGCAAGACCACACCAATTAGGTTGAGAACAGTACTTTCAAAGTGGAAGAAAACTGACATGATTCCAATAGCTAAGTCAGAGGAAGAATCCCTATTGCCAATTATTTCCATGGAACTCTCGAGGAGTCGGTAATTAGTTGTTCATGAGTCATGGTCGGGAGCAGTAGCGTGTGGCGCCTTGTAGACCAAGCCTTCGGTCACATCTTCAGGCATGTACATAGTTTTACCAGTATATACATAGTTCTTCGAAAAGTAGCAGAATTGCAATGCCATAAATTATATCCTATTTACGAAAAATTACAGATGATTAAAGTGAAGTTACTATTTTAGAGGAATCATGTGAAGTTAAACTTCAAAGTGTACTTGATCATTCAGTATCGCATAACTTGGAATGCATTTCCAGAAATTCAATAATAGCATAATATAAATATACCTTATATAATAGACCTTACTCCACTTAATAAAATGCGTAATTTTTACCGCGATTTACGCGTAATTTTCATCAAAATGTAATAGATGAAGGCTCTTGTCAATGTTTGTGTCTCGAAAATCTCCATAGCGGAGTGGATGCGGCTACAATCCATTCCACACACTTGCCGCCCCGTTGCAGGCGGGTTGGACCAGACTCGACCGCGCGATCGAAAAACTAATGTGAAATTCGGCGTCGCAAACGGTCGCAGCATAACTCATCGGATTCGCACTACGGAAGCTTTGTAGAGTTTCCCCATATAAGTTACTCCGTGATGCTCGGCGATGCAATTTACTTTTTCTCTACATATATTAAAAAATTGACCAAAAATGAGGGTCCGCCATTTTGTTTAATATCTTTGGTAAATAATAACAAAAATGTAAGTAAACTACATTAAAACAAAGATAAAAAGCTGTATTATCTAATTACATCACCTTTTACTCCAAATAACCACCCATAAAGGTTCAGCAAGGGCTTGATTTTGAAGATTTCGTGAGAAAATTGAGGGTAGACAGTTTTTGCGAAATTTGTGCATTTTTGACCTCATGCAAATTGTTAATTGTTGAGTACTAAGGGAATTGCCTTGGATTATCGGATGCACAGGTCTTTTGAGAATATTTATGCAAAGTTTCAGCTTCCTGGCTTGAAAAAATCACTTTTTGAATTTTGGCCAGGTATTTTCGATTTCCGACCACTGTGCGACGTCTTGAATTTAAAGGACCTTCGAAATGCAAGCGACGGTGTGTCACTGGTCCTGACCAGCATTATGGCCTGCATGACCCACAAAATATCGATAAGGAGGTTGAAATAGACTTAACCGTGAGAGACGATTTCCTAAATTCCCTTAAATTAGACGAGGAGCAAACAAGACAACTGGAAGCATCTACCAGAACTCAGCGCCTCTGTCAAAAATGGCACGTTGAGCGGAGAAAAAGGCTCACCGCCTCTACCTTTGCTCGAGTTTGCAAATTAAGAGCCGGAACCTCTCGGGAGAAGACTGTTCAGTCTTTACTGTACCCATCTTTTCGTGGAAATAAAGCCACCGACTACGGAATTGCGAGTGAGGCATTGGCGATAGCGGAGTACGAGAGAGTCAGCGGCAATAAGGTTAACCCATCGGGACTTTTTGTCGATAGGAGAATCCCTTACCTAGCAGCAACGCCAGATGGCGTCCTGTCAGACGGCGATGGAATAGTCGAAGTGAAGTGCCCATACGTATGCAGGGATGCGCATCCGACGGATGCTGTCTCTCAAAAGAAAATAGCATCTTGTGAGATGAAAGATGGCGAAGTTGCTCTAAAAGTAAAGAGTGATTATCATTACCAGATCCAAGGTCAGCTCCATATCACTCAGAAGAAATACTGCCACCTTATTTTATGGAGCCAGTTAGGCATGGTAATTTTACGGATTGACAGGGATGATGATTTCTGGTCAAAATATATGGAGGATAAATTAAAAAAATTTTACACGGACAGCCTTTTGCCAGAAATTCTAGAGCACATTTAACAACTGTTGAACGAGTTTGATGGTGACGTGGGAGAAAAATACTTACCCTGACACTCGATTAGAAACCATCCATTTCCCTTTAGATAGATACTCATCTTCTGAGAGTGTGGATTTCAACCTTTTTTGAAGTGCTTTTAATGTTTTTCCTTGACTTTGTTTATTCACATTCCTTATCCTTTTATAAATACTAACTCAGGTTCAAGTTCTCCCAAAAATTTAATATCATACAAATTGTCTCTTGTTATGTTTTCATGTGTTACTAATATAACAATTATATTATGCAAATCCATTTGTTTCCCTTGTTTGACATTTGCTGTTAAATTTCACTATACATTTCTAAAATATGTAAACATTCAATAGATAATCCGTGTTTGAAGAGCATATTGTATTTTTGACTTGGCTTATTTTGGGGGAATTTCATAGAACGGCCTATACTGAAACCAATAGCCCAATGAAAGATTTTTGTCATTCGTTATTGAAACTTTTCTTTTAAATTATGCCACAAATTTTCCACTTTTCATCCTACATCTGTTGTGCATATTCTAACTCGGAGTTTCATGAGTTTAGACAAAGATGAATTTCATAATGGGCGTAAAATATAGACGAACAAGCGAAAATCTGGAGATATCTGGGTTTGATTCCCGATAAAGGCGAAAGATATTTCCTCTGTGGCATCGTGCATATTTCCTCTGCGGCCCAATGAAAGAATGTTTTCAGATTTTTGTCAATCGTTATTGAAACTTTTAAATTATGCTACGAATTACCCATTTTTTATCCTACATCTACTGTGTGTATTCTAACTCAAGAGTTCCATGAGTTCAGACAAATATGATTTCATAAAGGGGGTTAAATGTAGACGAGAAAGCGAAAACCTAGAGATATCCGGGTTTGATTCCCGGTAAAGGGGGATGATTTTTCCTCTGCGGCATGGTCGCGCTTCTTCCTTGCCGTTGTCGCTTTACGGGTAATACCGCGGTTAGTTAGTGGCAATCTCAAATAAATTCAACCAGACGGGGGCATGGGTACCTACAAGATTTTAGATTATCTGCTAGAACGACAATGGCTGCATAAAATTCATAAGGGCTAGGCCTACTGCTAAGGAAAGCGAATATGTATTCTCCAAGGGGTTGAAAAAAAAACTCCTCGATTTCGGGAGTATGCAGCCATAGATTTTTGTAACAATTTCTAAAATTTCTTTTCTAGGCTGAAATTTTTAATTTAGCCAGGTCACCAATATGTTCAAGGCAGACATTTAAATTTACGGCACTGTTCTCGGTCCGGAGAAGGATAATACCCACAAGACTTGTTTAGGATGAGGAATTCCTTCAACATTATCCTTGCCTCTCGCTTATCAGCTACGACTGCTAATCAAAAGTATTAAATTTGGCTTTTTGCCTTTCCGCAGGCAAACCTTCCTCCCCCCCCCCTCTTCTTCCTCTTTCCCCTTTATTCTTCCGATTCCAAGCGTTCCGGCTTGTGCCCTGCGAGAACCGATAAATAGGGACTTTCACTTGCCAATTGGGGAGGGAGGGAGTCTAAACAAAACATCATTGCAAGTGCAAGTCGGGAGGAATAATTCTTCCATTATCAAAAGTGAAAACGATGCCCAGAAACTGTACTGGAAGATTTGAGACCCCTTCATCAGTTCAGAAATAAGAAAAGGTCGGGTTGAGACATCTGGGTTGACCGAGGGGGATATATCGCAACTTCCGGTCACTCATCAAAACAAACCACTTAGAGGGAGGCGAGCGATGCTCGGCAAGCTATCATGTTACATCTGGAGGAGGGGGAGAAGGGGGGGGAGAGGGCCTTCCCTTTCCACTTTTTCATCCCGCCACCTATGCGGGGAATCGTAGAACTACAATAGAAAAGCCGTTACATATGAGATTGGCCTCAGCTAGAGGGCCCCCTTAAAGAGGTGTTCGCGACTCGTGCTGTATGACCTATTTTATGATCCACCTAGTGGTAGACCACGGAAACTACACCTTCAGTTGGCAGTTGGCGCGTGTTTCCCGGTGATTCGGTGTGTTTTTTGCGACTCGGCTTCTTTATATTTTTTGACCTCTACTTCGTTTGGACTTCACTCTCCTGTTTTGACCTCTGCACCTGATTGGATTACCCTGACGGAATTGCTGCCTTCGAGCATACTTTGGACCTCACTCTCCCGTTTTCGACCCTGAGCACCGTTTGGACTATCCGCACAGTTATATTTACATTGACCCTGCCTCCTTCGGACTTTCTTTGGACGCTGATTTATTTGATCCTGCCTGAATTTTATCCATCGAATAACTTACCCAATTTTTCTGGATTTGTTCTAAAATTGGTAGACCAATTGTGGCACGTGTCCGTACGGCGTGTGTGAGTAGTGTTCGTGCACGGACATCGTCCTGAATTTCAAGGTAAATTTTGTTTGTATGCACTCCTTTTGCCTTATTTATAATACCTACTGTTTATTATGTTTAGTTCGCAATGAAATATATTTACGTTACTCATTTTGTTCTCGCCCTGCTTCTGAAATCTTCACAGAATCTGGAAATTTATTTGGATCAACCTTCTTTGGTATTCATAAAAAAATTATACCTGCTTTGGTACACTCTACTGATCTTTGTTTCGACCCGTTTTTCATGGGATTGACTTTTGTTGGACGCGATCGTGTGCATCGCGCACCTTGTCTGGTTCGCAGAAAGTGTACATCGAGCTAAAAACCAAGGTGAGTAACGTTCATACAGTACTTATATCATATGTTAATTGCAGAGGGTGGGATATGTCAAGGCAGTCTCGATTTACAGGCTTGACACTCATTTCTATGGTACGTGTCACGAGAGTGATCCGATGAGAACTCATAGCGCGGAGAAATGCGAGGTTTGCTTTGAATACGCTGACTCATTTAACGTGGTTACTCGATCTGGTTCTAATTCCACTAATAATATTCCATTGCTTATCTGTTATGCACTTATCACCCTCATTCCAATTTTAATAAAACAACCATAATATGATTCTAATTTAGGCACTTACGGCCAACACAACTCTTGCTACCTTTTGTAACATTTTGCCGTTTTATTGCATCACTTTTAATTTTTACATTAATTATTCAAAAGAGTGTTACTCATCGCCCCAATATTTTTCTTATCAGCATTCCTAGTGGCACAAAAGATGCTGAGCACATGCACACGGCATTTTCATTCTGATCAAGGAAACATTTTCGAATCATATTGTGAGCATATGCTAAAAATGTTTTCATGTCATTTTAAGAGCCACTCATTTTATAACATGCAGTCCGCATATTTCTAGCATACGGTAGAAAAAATTTGATGTTATGTGCTCAACATATTTTTAGCATATGTTCATAGTACATGTCTAAAATATTTTGGTGGAAATAGCTCATTGTTTATTGATAGACATGTTTATTTATACGTTTCCATAACTCACAACTTTGCAGTTTTGAGTTGAATTTACCAGTCCACGATCGTGTTCAGTCATGTTACGATAACTGATCATAACCAATATTGCCATCATCGTCGCGCTTAATTTCGTCGGTATGTCGATGGTTTTTGTACCGTACCTAAATTAATGTTAATGATAGTAAATAACTGTGTTGTATATTCATAATTGTGTTTATTTAGCTCAACGTTCATCTCATATTTCGCGGCGTTTGGAAAGGGTATAACAACATCGCAAAGCAGAGCGGCGGCGAATTATGTTGAGAAACGAATGTGGGAGTTCGTCAGAGTAAACTCCTCGCTAAATTGCATTTTAAGCTACTGGTGTTCACGACAGCTTAATTTGATAATGGGATGATCATCCTATCATCGATGATCATGTTCGAGCATTCAGGTACGGCGAGTATAATTATTTACGTAATTGAAAATAGGTGTTGTTGAAGAAAAGTCATCAATTTGTCAATGTTTTTAATAACCCTTCCAATGTTTTTCATTGGATTCCTGCCTCGAGTAGTAACGACAATTCTTTTTCTTCTTTCAGACATGTTATATTATTACCGTATTCGGCATTTTAGAATGAGCTAACGAGGACATAATTCAACTATAGAGCATATATGAACGTGAAAACGTCGGAATTGTTGATTGACCTTAGTGCAGCGACGAGTGTTGAAACCATTTAAAAGAACTTCCTCTCGGGAAAATGTAGTTAGGTATGTACATTACTGATTGTGAGACGAGAGTGTATTAAAAATAACTTTGGTCATTAAATACGAAGAACAAATAAAATTAAAGTTGTGTTGTGCAAAAGCTATCTCAATTCTATCTATTCTCGTGTCGTGTGCTGTCATACTGGTTTTCTTTGAGAAGACGCGTAGTATGTTGAAACGCATGTTTAATGTGGTACGGATCGTCAAGTGAATGAAATAATTGAATTTAGAAGGAATACTAATAAATGTTTGCATCTACAGCAGCTTCGTTTTAAAATCATTTCCCGAAAGTCGTGAAAATTAAGTGTGAATACATGTGTGTAGTAAGTCAGTGCAGTAGCAATGATGTGGCTACTAAGTACCAAATTATGCAGAAACCTGTGAAGACTGCTGTAGCTGGATTGAGTTCTGTGTATGAAAAAATAAGATTTCAAAATTTTGTTCTCTCCAGCAAGAGTCCAGCAAACAATTGCTGTTATTTCAGAACTAAGGAAATAGTGTATATAAAAGCCATAGGCCTAAACAATGGTACTCCTGTTATTATTGGCAATGTTCTACAGGGCTCAAAAGACATGTTATTTTATCCATTAGATTCTCGTTCCATGGATATTCACCTTGGTGGAAAATGGAGCACTGATAAAACCATTAATGTTAGCCAAATTTTATCCAAGGCAGTGCGCCTACCATATAACAGTGCAGAGGACTGCTTTTTCCCTATGCTGCACACTCAATTACATTAATAATTTTTTTAGTGTAGTTGGGTGGGGCATAGCTATACTATTCAGGGAGTGTGAACTAATGCCATCTGGTTAGTAGTTAGTTTAATGATTAATCCATTGATCTGTTTTGCCACGCATTTGTATAATATTACAACATGTCATTTAATTACAGATGTCCTACTTCGTGTTATTGGCAGAAAACTGGTGCGCTGCAATTCCAGGTTCTTGGATTGACGAGGAACAAGGCATCTATAAATGGCCAAGAAATGAAAGGATAAGAGTGGCTATTTGTCGTAACCTAGAGCCTGATGCTTCCTGGCATGCTGACAAGTATGACAGAGTATTAGGACCTTACGGTATATTGGTGTGAATGGTTTTTAATTTGGTGAATATTGAGTTAAGTGGAGTTGTAGTAGCATATGTACTTTTCTGCAGATACCCTAAAGGAGGCTAGAGAAGTTGAGGTCAGAATGGCTGAGTTTAGTACTGAAGATGAAGAGCACATCCAATGGGCTTCACAAGGGAGTAAAGGGAAGAGGCGTGTGAAGCGGAAAATTTTGATGATTATATCTTTGAGCAGGGAACTGAAGGTATGCTTGTGGTCCAATGTGAATAATTTTCTGTAAATACAGCTCAACTTATCCTTTGATATTATTGGAGTACATGTTCTTTAATATTCCTATTTTGGGTAGGAAATGATACATTAGATGAGTTGCCGGCTCCTCCAGCTTCATTCAAAGTCCCACGAATTGCAACTGAGGTAGAGGGCATCAATGATGAAATACCCATAGGTAAAGTGGTCACCAGTAGAGTAATAAAATTATGACAATTTGACTTTATTGAAACTTGCACTTTTTTGTCTCTGTGAAGAGGTGGATGCTTGAATGGTTGAAATAATTTACTTTTCCTTGCAAAAATTAATTTTAAAACTGCATCTGATAAGGGATCAAAAGTAAATGAACATGTAGTGGCAACTGGTATGGACTATTGTAATTAAATTGAAAAGTGCTTGCTTTCTAAGATAATATAATTATTGCCTACAATTCAAAAGTTTCATAATAGTTTTGCAGATATCAAGTTCACGTGCCAGAGGAGCTCAACCTCTACCAACAGCCGAGGTAAGGTGAACTGGATGTTGTGCTTTAGATTGGAGAAATAATTTCACATATTTAAATTAACTATTTTATATTTGTTGTTTCATTAGTATCCTGGCTCAGGCATTGCAACCGACAGGCAGAGAGCAATAGTGCCTTCTTCATCGGAAGCCAGTGGATCTGATGGTATGTATTGATTTTTTCGTTTTTCATCCAACTGTGACAGAAAAATCAAATTTATGCCTGAATTTTCCATTTATCAGAAGGCTAAAGTAAAAATCAACTCTTTCAGAAAATGACATGGCTAACTTGATAAATAAAGAATTTGAGAAATTGCATTCAAGACTGGAGAGGATTGAAAGAAAGCAGGAAGTCATTGAAAATAAATTGGATTTCCTGCTGGCACTTAGAGAAGACCCTGATCTAGGAATTATGAGTTCTACTACAAGGACAAGTCTAGATGAACTTCCAAGTTTACCCTTAACAGCAATGTGGGAGCTAAAAAAATTTGAGGGTAAACTCCAAAATGCAGAGGAAGCCCGGAAGCAATTGGTGAGTGATTCTTCTAATTATTTATAGTAAGAGTACACTATTACTGAAGATTTCCCTTCCTTGATTATCTTTAAGTCATCATATCACCATTGCATTTTTTTCTTAAAATCAGTGATTGATATTTAGGACATTTCCACTGCTAATTCAAAGCACTCAAATGAATTGAGATACTTTTAATACTTTGCAGAAGCTGAAAGTGAAAATGATCGGTGGAGTCAATGGTGAAGCCCATCTGAGGAAAACATTATCATCATTCCTATCAAATAATTTAGCCTATGATTTAACATGGATGGGTCCACAACATGGCTCTAAAAAGGGAGGATGCTCAAAAGAGACTGTGCCTAAGCAGAACTAATTTTTCAGTCATCCTTATAGGTATGGAGAGACTTACTTAGTGCCAGCATTTCATATGATTTGTGTCTTCCTTTTCTTTTTACATCTTAAATCAGATATTGCTAAGAAAAGATTAAGTAGTAATTTCCTACAAAACATTTAAAAAAATACATTTGTGTATTTTCCAGCCACCGTTCTGGAGTCCCACCCAATGACCACAATCGTCAGCCTGGAGAGGGTGGCTAAACAGTGGCTGCAATATGCAGGGGATCGCATTAAATATGCAGAAAAGAAGAGGACTGACAATGAAGAAGTTTAATTTTTGATAGTCTTCCACTCTCATAATTTAATGATGTTTTTCAAGCCAATTTTCAAGTGCTATGATATAATTTATGTATTATTGTTTCATAAACTCTGTATTGAAGTAAGAGCTAGGTCTCTATTATATGAATGTTTTGATCTTATAAACTGTTCTTACTGAAGTAATTCCCATCATCTTGATCCTCTTCGTATTAGAATTTGAATAATCTAATGGTATGTGCACTTTCGGCTACAGCTCAACCACTATGCAGTTTGTGGAATTTGCTAGTGAAATCAGATTCTCAAAAAATGTTCTAATGTTTATAATTTTCAATCACAGGTTTTCTTCCAGTTATGTTTCAAATATTTGTAGAATTTTGTAAAATTACTGGACTGAATATTTGAATCAGATCATTCGTAATTGTAGGATTACAAACTAGGTGACACCACTAGTTCATAGTTCTACCATAACCCAATAGGTGGCATACTCGTTCGTAGTTCGTTCAAAATCCACTAGGTGGCACCACAATCGTAGGGAAGTCTTGTACAGGTCATATGAAAATTCATATAGGAGCTCATTAGGGAGCTCTTAAAGGACCTCGTAAAAGACTCCTATAGTGTTGCATCTGACGTCTTAAGTATCTCATCGTGAGGTCTTTAGGAGTGTCTCGTAAGACTCCTACAAATTCCTAAGACCTCTTTATGAGGTCATATAGGACTCCTACGTGTTGATTGGGAAGATAAGTAATGCTTCAACTTTCTTTTACCTAACATCCAACAGCATGACGTGGATAAACGTGCTTCGTACTATTGTTTTTGAAAACAAGACAACTATTCTTATTATAACGTAATTAATTATTACCAGTATACTATTTAGTTTCATTGAAGAAAATAAATCGTACGCTGGGAAGTCCATTCCCTATAATGAACTTCATACGGACTATTAAATCAAGGGTAAGTTATTGCCGATAAGGCCAATCCTCTAGATTTGTGCCTCGCTCTGATAAACTAACCTTCATTCTCCGCATTAATAAGTATTATAAACAAAGGATTCAAAGTAAATATCTCTCATTTATTCTCGTTGTATTCATAAAAATCGAAATTTTGAGGCAAACGACGGTAACTTCATGCCGCTGGCTTTAAATGCACTCATGTCCACGATGTCACACAAGTATTATCGAAAGCAAATAACGAAAAAATCACTCGCATAACCTCATTGAGCTACATTACTTCTTGTCCAAAGGTTTGTTTGCAAAATTACCGAAGCAAAACTTGTGTAGCCATCATCATTTTAAGGTACGAGACTTTCCATTGGTCCTTACGAAGTTCATCAGCTTCGCCTTACAAATTTTTCATAACGAGAGTTTTCTCCCTTCCGGTCAGGAGAAAAAGTTTTCTTTTTTTCCACCGACGTATAGCAATCATTTGTCATAACAAATGCCATGAGGGTCATGGCATCAATTTCAGGAATATTGTCCGAACGAGCGGCAACATAATCGTCCATTTTTCTGAAACCTGAAATATTCGAGGTAAAAAGTCTATTTTATCATCCCGAAAGTGCATTTTTAATATCCCAAGTAATAATCGTGGCACAATAACAATAGGAAAACTTACCCAAGAATAACAGCACATGAACAAGTGACGGTGAGCGACTAAATCCTCCACCAAAACAATGTTTACAGCATGCGTTGGTGTTTTTCCCGACTCAGACGGCAGATTAGGCACGCCATGACGTCACACCTAGCCTCGGCAGAGCTCGGGTGTCTTCGCGCAGTGGTCGGCTCAGAGAAATTTTGCTTGATTTTTTAAGTCAATTTTTTATTTCTTCTGATGATGAATGGAGATAATTTAGATATTTTTGCGAGCTAATATTTCCGTTTTACCTGTTCAAAATAGTTTTTATAGCAATCGTCGACCCATGCAAGTTCCCCATTCCTACTCGGCGACCTTCCACAATAAACATAAGTAAACTTGGGTCTTCGTCCGCATCTTCAGTTTCAGCGCCTAACTTCTTCATGAAAAGGAATTGCTTAGCCTTCCTTTCAAACACCTTCGAAACAAACTTTCCTCTGCTCCTATAATACGAAGACATCTTGAAATGTTTTCAATACAGAGATTAAAAAGGACCAAAGCAACTCTTAACCAAATTTCACACCGTTTCACCAATAAAAACCCAAAAAAATCGCGATGAACCACAACAAATTGCACCACCCTTACGAAAAAGTAGTACTGGAAGTACTGGAAAAAAATAGTATTGGGAAGTACTCGTATACTATTTTCACGGAGGTGAGTACTATAGCATTGGAAGTATTGAAGAAAACTAGTACTCGTGTACTAGAGGTAGTACACAGAACTAGTACTCATGAAAGTATTGGGAAGTAGTACTCGTGTACTAGAGGTAGAACACGTAACTAGTACTCGTGGAAGTATTGGGAAGTAGTACTAGTGTACTGAAGGTAGTACACAGAACTAGTACTTGTGGAAGTATTGGGAAGCAGAAGTCGTGTAATAGAGGTGGTGCACAAAACTAGTACATACATACCCCTATTGGAACTTACTCATAAGTCTCATAAGACATTTTCTCATAAGAAATTGGCAATGAGATCTTATGAGAAATTTTCTCATAAGATGTTGGGCGGGGAATCGTTCCAGGGGGAACCACCCTGGAACCATTACAGGGGGATCGGTTCCCTGCAGTTCTCTTAAGGCCGTCGTACACGGTACAATTTCTTGTACAAGAACTTGTACAATGCGCAAATTGTATCGTGTACGAGGGGTTCGTACAATTTCTTGTACAAGAAATTAGATCATGCTCTATATTATTGGATGAAACCGTCCAAGATCCACTCAGTAGCTTCTGCGCATGACATGTGACGGTAGTGATGCGTTCTTTTAGTATTCGTAAGGTTGGTGTTCTGTTTGCGATCACTTTTATTCCTGTAAACGGGGAAAAACTTCCATTTTTGTTGTACATATCGTGATATTCTTTGTTGCTTCCATATTATGATATTCTTCGTTGCTTCCATATTGTGATATTCGTCTGTCGCGTCGGAAGTGTTCTATTTCTCAAAAGATGAGTTGGACACACTGGCAAACATTATACCTCATTGAAATTAATGACGTTATTGAACCAAAAATAAATATATGCAACAAGCGATACATGATGTTTGGACGATAAATGATGGGTGTCATGAGCTGATGAAAGAGTGCAAGTAAGCAATCGTAAAATTTCATTTTATTAATGCTAGGATTAATGGTAGCAAATCATTGTAACTATGGCAGTATTTTCGAAATACTATCGTCATCGGATATCGCGATTCAGCTGTTGGACGGAAAACGATATCTGCGCATGTTATTGGCGCACAAATTGCATGAAAATCTTTGATCGTGTACGACCGTGAACCAACTTCTTGTACAATATCTTGGTCCAATCTCGCCGTTCAATTTATGGTACAAGATCTTGTACAAGAAATTGTATCGTGTACAACGGCCTTTAAGAGAATTACAAAAAATTAATTGTAATTACAAAAAAACCTATAAGCTGCTCCTGGAGATACGTCCTGGAACTCCCACCTACTCCTACTCCAAAAACTGAGGAACTAGAGAAAGCTGAAATAACACATAACACGACTTCGGATCGGATATAGCATATCACACTTAATTTGATTCGGCATAATTTGGCACATGCCCACTATACACATAACTAAACCGTGAACGTCTAGCGTTTCTTGATGTCACTTAACAAATTCACAATTTTAGTAACCCTTATGCGAGTTAGAATTTTAAACAAACAGGACAGTTTATAAATCTATAATATATTTATTGACACTACTTCCAGTTTCAATAATTGTATTCACTTGCCTTTGTAACACATAAGATTCCAAATCTGAGGCATAATCTCAAAAATAACCAATGTGACAACAACAATACTAAATAAACCACATGGCACGAGAATGAAAAGCTGTGATCGAGCTTGCTTAATGCATAAGATTTTATTTTAATGGTTGATCAAAGTGTTCAACAACCAGAAGTTTTTTTTTTAATAACGCTCCTCTAAAAAGTGAAACTATATTTTTCCAACGGGGAGTTCGTTTAAATATCATCGAAAGTCGTCACTGCACTGTCACAACACACAAAAAATAATCACGTTCATCATGTAGCTGAATGATGATCTGGATTCTCATTGGATCATTCCGAATGTTTCAATTTGTTTGACTTTAATGTGCCTGAAAATGATAAATACAGTCAATTCCGGTGTCAGCAATTCAAAAAGCCTGCATGGAAAGCAGGTGAAAACAATTACAAATTCGTTCAATACAATCGCTTGTAATAACGATCATTTACTCACCGTAATTTCATTGTCCATTAGAATTTAAAAGTAAGCTTTCATGATCACTAATTACAAGAAAACGTAATTACCTCAGGAGATAATTCTTTATCACGTTTCTCGCTACTATGACAGCCATTTTGAATTTTGAAGTGGTCTTGCAATTAATCGATAGTAGTCTGTTCGATATTGGTCGATACAACCAACCGGATACAACTTTCCACAAACCGCGAACTATAAAAATGTGAATATTCACGTTAAAATTACTCGTGGGCACGAAAGTTGTTATTTATGGTTTATAACTGTTCTTTTTAAGAAAGAAGTTTCCTATAATTTATTTGAACTGAACGGAATTACCGTTCTGACACCTTTGGTCTTTTAGAAATGGGGATGAGTGTAGATTGGAGGCTTTAAAGATGTATAGGAGGATGGAGAAAGTGAGCTCAAGAATAATTTGATACTATCTTTCTTTAACCTGAGCTGGATGTGACAAAATTACACTGTCTTCCCCCAGCTAAGCTGGGATGGAAGACAAATGAGAATGCTGTAAATGGTTGGGGAAGAGAGGAATCTGTTGGGGGTGATTCAAAGAGGATAGAAAAAGTGGATGGAAGAGATGGGTAGTGGGAAGTTAAAAAATGTTATTGAAGGAAGAATCGCGTCTGGCTTCTGGATGGCAGGAAGATTATGAGCCAAATAAATGTATTTAAGGAAGCGAGTACAAGTAAAACATCAAAAATGTACCTGTAAGGTGGATAACCATTACGTGAATTGATAGTATTGGTTCATCCTAATGTGAAATAAAAATGATTAGCATTGTGATTTGGAAACCAATACTAGACATATTAGGTTCAATGCTCAATATATCATGGTATCAAAGAGTAGTACCTACACACCTATTATTGTGATTACTTCTTCTTCCAATACTTACCGACAATGAAGTATTGGTGCCAAACGGACTAGTACACAATGCTAGTATTGTGAATACTTCTGCATCCAGTACTTGCCTACATTGAAGTACTGGAGTCACAGACTAGTACACGATGCTAGTATTGTGAATACTTGTCAATCCAGTACTCGCCAACATTGAAGTACTGGTGCCACGGACTAGTACATGATGCTATAAGTATTGTGAATACTTCCCTGCTGAGTACTACATTCAGTGATCCCAATACTGAGTATTGAATTTTGAGTACTGGGGAGCAGAATCTGAATACTATAGTACTGAGATTCATGTGCTTAGTATTCGGGTCTGTGTACTTAGTATTGGGCTCTGTGTACTACTTTTTTGTAAGGGTTCAGTCTCTTCTTGACTTCTCATGTTGCATATGCATCACAGGTTAGCATATTTCTATTTTCTTGTTTCACACAGAAAAACACTCTGGTCCCATAACCTGTAAATGATTTTAATTATTATTTCCTAAAACATTAGTGATCGAGGATAACTATGCTATCAAGAAAATTTTCATGCTTTCATAGCTAACATTATATAATCAATAAATATATGTGTAGGAAAATGTCTAATCTCTAAACACAAAATTTAGGTCAGGTTAATAGAATGATAGAGATAGATAGCTTACCTCTTACCTGGAGACCTAATTATTAGTACCCAGGGCACTTGTAGATTGTGTAGTTTCACTGACAAAAATATTTTTATTGTGTATTTATTTCTTGATTTACTGATCCATGTCCACGATACCAATCTGTAGAAAAATGATGAATCCTATATAAATCAATCATAAAATATTTTAACCCTTTTTCGTCGAAGCCTTATTTATAACTGTCTTTAATAGGCCTATTCTGTAACTTGAGGGCGCTATATTACGCATCCGCTATTTCTCTTCGGAAATTACGCTTTTTCCGATTCTGTAAATACCGCCGCGCTATGTTACGCCCAATCCACGGGCGTAACATAGCGCTGTGGCGTAATCTCTCGAGAGTATGAGAAAAGTAGTAGGGCAGATTCCAAGCGGCCAATAGGAGGCAGCAAGAACAAACAGTTTTAATTAAATCTGTATTATTAGGGTAGAATTTATTGAATTATGCCTCAAGAATTTCTTAAAACTTTAATAAAAACTTTATTCTTGATATAGACCCTCAAAAATGAAATATACGCAAAATATTGTTTGCGACCGGGACAAAGTAGAAACAGTTGAATATCGTGAAGCAAATGTTGACGAAGTTTTTGTTCAGCGGACGACAGAATTCGGGTTGATGTTAATGTTTTTCAATCGTGAGTTAGCGGTGTTGATGTGCTCAATTTTGATTTGTGAATGGTCTTTTATATTCATTTTCATAGTTTGACAAATTTTTCTGATGATAAATACATTGAAACCCTTCATCATGCAAAGTTTAGTTGTTTGCGATGTTAAAATAATGTTCCCCCATTGCGATAAGGCGACGTAGCTACGTGGGCTCAGTTGTGATTGGACGAAGTCGATGACATCAGAGGTTGAACCATATTCACTTTTCCGAAAGGGTGAAAAACATCAGTTTTTTGCCACTTATAACTTGAGAAATAATTGACAAATAAAAAATGGAAAATTATGGGTCTTTTTATTTTCCAAACTATCAGATTTGGCAATTAAAATATATGGTAAACGACCCCATTGTATAATAATTAGTCACAATCCTTTCAAATGTTCAGTTCAATTCCTCCCAAATGTTCACTAATTGTCCTCAGAAACTACATTAACTCATGTAACTAAGCTACTAATTATAAGTACAATTTTCTTCTTAGAGAACTTTTATTTTCCAATTTTTCTCTATGCTTGTGTTCTCTATGCTTGAAGAACCGGTTTTTCATCCCTGCATATTTTAACCTGGAAAAATGAAAATTTTGGCCTGGAGAACCTGGAATATTATTGGAATAACATAATATCTTAGCTATAGTAGAGCTGTGTGGTTGATGAATGAATCATTCAAAATTCACAATTCATTGGCAATAACCAAATTAATTGAATCCTGATTTTAATTGAAATTGTTCCAACTGTATTATTTGAGTGGAGAGTGCAGTGGTATTTATTGCATTCCCAATGAAGAATGAGAATGAAGAATTCATTGATTCGTCAGTGATTTAAATCCCAATTTTTCAATTCAAATAATTTGGGTGCAGAATTTAACATGTGATTTAAGGATATTACAAGACTAGGAGCCATTAATAGGAATTTTTGACAGGATTGGTTCCTGATACTTTGACATCGATAAGATAAATTTTTTGGGAAAAATTATTATTACGGATTAGCTGTTCCAGATACTATTATACCGTAACTTATAGTATTGTGATTTCATCTTTGCAGTGACTGTGTATACAACACAGCACACAATTATGAAGTTGGGCATGTTAAAAATTTAATAAATATCTGTCAAGAACTGAGTAATTTGTTTCTGTAGAACTGGGCATTGCTAATGATTTAGTTTTCCATGCTACTGTGTTCAACAAAGGATGTTGTATTGCTCTTGTATTTACAAAATCTGCAACAATATTCAATGGTCAAGAGGAAGTCTAAAATGCTGAATTGAAACATCTATGTATTAAACCTTTTCTGCTGTGAACGTACCTAGTACAATTGCACGGTAGGCTGCTGTGAATGTACCTTCTCGTTCTCACTGTAGAGCTTTCACTTTTCCATTGCATGTGTTGAGTAGGTTTCTGGAGAGTGAGCCTCAGCGAAAGGGTTAAAAACAACTATGTATTTAGAATTATTTATACTATCATCTTATTTCAGGTGACATTTAAAAATAACATTTTTGAGAGCTTATTAGCCTTGAGGCTACGCCTTATTTCCAGTAAGATGTGTCTGGCCTTGGAGAACACAATTTCCGAAAGAAGGAACAATTTCCATAATCAAATCCTGGCTAGCACCTACAGCTACACAGGCTAGAGAAACGCCTCCTGCTCTTCCAACTGGATTACTTTTTCTCTTATCAATGATAGCATGATTGTCATAACCCACCATATTGAATCTTTGGTCTCGCATGGTTACCTCTGCTAATAGTGACTTGCCTTCAATGTCCAATAACTTCTTCTGCGTCTTGCTACAACTTTTGGATGAAAACTTTGAGACCTCCTCCTCTTGTGTATCAAAATTCAGTGATTGTAGATATTTCCTTATTCCCTGGCTGAGGGGTATCAATTTGGTTGCTGTCACCTGTTTTCTGTACTGAGTTCTAATATTACCTCCTGAAAAGGTGATGCCATTTCACAGAGTTTCTTCATTATTTCAAAAATTTTTGTGCCAGAATAAGTTCAGTTCTTATTAGCAAGAACTGACAGGAGAGGTATTACTGAATACTGAATTGAACATTAGGTATGTAGGATTCAACATAGTGGGTACCTTCTGCTTCAGATTAGGCTCATGGACTTGTGGAAAATGCAAAGGTTTATGTTTTTGATGGGCAGCATTACTTCTCATGAAATACTGTCACCTTTTTTACTCTATTTTGCAGGTTTTCAATTTCATGTAGTGAATTTTGAATAAATTTTTTCAATTTATGTGCAAAGCAAGAAATGTGGGTCTAGTGTATGTCTGTGCAGTGGATAACAAATTCACAGCATTGTCAGAAATTAATGCCACTACTTTTCCTGCTAGTTCCAATTTTTTAAATCCAGAATCTCCTCTGAAATGTTCTTTGCTGTGTTCTTCTCCATAAATCGAACGCAATCCACAGACCATATTGTAATTTTCAGTCAGATATGAAATACACAGTTACTGCCACATAACTGTCATTTTAATTATATGTCCACCTATCTACAATAACTGATTTAAATTAGCACTTTTGAGGGTCTTTCAGTTAATTTGCTATTTTTGTGTAGAGAAGTTCTAAGTAATTTGTTGCTAACGTTTTACTCTGGGAAGTTGGTAATTAGGATTCAGCAAAGAAAGGAACGACTTAAATAGTGGTTGCTCTACAAGGCTGAAAGGCAGATACTTTGACAAAACAGCTTTAGTATTCCCTTTCAATGCTTCAATTGGCTTTTATTTGCAACAGATGGGAATAAATCATTTTATCATCATCAGAATTACGGATCCAGAAGAAATACCTTGAGGAAATCCTTTGGTTGTGGGTTTGTAATCGGGAAAAGGGAATTGGTAGAAGGTGCTGAAGGGGATGGTAGCTGTTAAAATTGCTCTGCACTCTCATCATTACCATGACAAGCCCTTTTGGAACATTTTCATGTAGAATGATTGAAATACGCTTAATTTTCATGTGCCGAAAAAAATATATTGAGAGCCCAACTTGTATGAATTTGTCTGCTCACAAGAGAGTCATTGAGCTAGGGCTGTAGAGACTTAAGAGTAATAATGCCAAATGTCACTCCTAGTCTTCTTGCACTACATTATATTGATAAATGTAACTCTAAATAGGGTATTTGTATTTTGGGAGCTATCTGAATTTCATTCAAAAATACAAAAAGACGATAAATAATGCTTTTTCCCCATCCACCCATGAAAAATTTCTCACTCACGAACAAATTTCAATCCAACTACTGATACGTTTAGAGCCTGGAGCTTGAATACTCAGATACTTATGCATACAAATATTGTATCTGTTGTGTAAATGAAACAACAAAGAATTAGACAAAGGAACTTATTATTGCCAAGTTTTACCATAAGATTATTGAAATCTCACATTCATCTGCAGGAAGGGTCCTCAAATGAAATAATAATGGCTGCAGGGTATAAATGTCCAACAACACATTTATATTCTCTGGCATAACTCTTTTCTATTATACTAGCCATCCAGTTGCACTGCTATAAGCAAAATTAGCGGATTCGGTCATCAGCTTAGGTGTTGGAGGACAGTTCAGATGGTATATCTGTTTACTTGAGAATACATATGAACTGATATACAATAGTATATCTGTTGATCAGTGAAAAGAGAATGCTACTAACTTTACCAGAAATTTTTTCCCTGAAATCACATGCTTATAAAACCACATGAATCATGTATAATGGGCGTTTATTTTAGTGCTATAGTAATAATTAGCTAAGCTTCCTGTGCAATCAATATGACCAGGTGGGTTATGTAATTTGTCTTCTCTCATGAAATTAAGTCCGATTTCTGAAGCAGGATTCCACACCTCAGTCCATATAAAACCTACCACAAGCAGCAGTATCTTAATTAGAGCAGATGCCATCCCTCACACACCATATGCTCCCTCCCGTATTCCCACTCCATTTTTTGGCCACCATATCTGTAATAATCTCGAATCCCTAAACAACTTCCTCACCAACCTTCATCACTCCCTTCTCCAGCATGGCTACCCAGAAAACCTTCTTGACAATAAAATAATTAAGCACTCGCCCACCACCGGATCTCCCTCTACAAAGGCTACCCACAGCCTGTTACTATGCACCACCTTCTTTCCACTACCTCTATATTTCCTACTCTGCCCTACTTCACTTTCAAATGCCCTTCCAGCCAACGTATCCAATATACTAAAATCCACTAATCTCCTCACCAGGACCATTTTCGCCTCCCAAAAAACAAGCCCTCCCCATTGGGTGGATGGCAATAACTGATTTTTTGTGGAGAAACTCTGGAAAAAGTTGTCAAAGTGACTCAAAATGAGGACAGAAAAATTTGGGACCTCTACGCCAACTCTAGACCCTCGTGCCATGGCCATTTATGGGGAGGGGGGCTGAAAATGGAAAAAAGTCATATTATTACAGTGGTTCTCCATGGATCTTGCCGAGTTGCGACCCTTTTGGACAAAAAATAGTCTATTTGGACGTATCTGCCGCCATAAAGCCACCAATTGTGTATTTTGGGTGTGCAGCCACTTGTAATGATGCTTTGCCCATGCAGCATCGTGGCACAGCCCTCGGGAGGCCAGTCCCATCACGTTTCCTGCCCGAAAACAAGTGCTGAAAAGTGCTAGTGGAAATAGGTACCTTATCATTCTTTGTAATAGTTTATAGGATCTATCTTCATGACCAGTGGCTTCCTTGATGTCCACTTCTGCCGTAAATTAAATGTTATAAATCCCATCCTTGTAGATCGTAATTAAGTCAAATGAGACTAAGCTCCTATAGATAATCCTAAAATTACATTAGGAATCAGTAACCAGTGTTACATTAGGAATCAGTAACCAGGGTAGCAATGTAGTGTAGCCAAACCAAAGGTCTGTGGTCTGCTTAGAATCTCAGGACACTTTTCTCCTCGGGCAATTTTTGACACAACTATTTGCCATGCATTACGCCAAAGTAAAATCTTACACATTATTCATAGTCATAGATTGATTAATATCAATTTACATTATTCCTTCTCAAATTATTACTTTCCTCAGCATAAGTAAATATTCAATTATGCATTGCACATTCAAAAGGCACGCTAAATCAACTGTAGCTGCACTTAATCTGTTAGCTTACAAATATACTGCCCTATGTAACTTTCCGCATGGCTATAAAGAGAACACAATGAAATACTTTCTAGTGGTTGTTTTTAACTGAGAGGTTAATATTGATTGATACACAATAGTTTACCACAGTACTTTTGGCAACAAATTCCATTTTACGGAAAATATTTCTGTAACCATCTTTCTCAAGCAAATTATTTAAATATATTTTTCTCAACCCTCTTAAAGTAAAAATCTTACATCTCTAGACTCCATTGCGACACATGAATTAAGGTACAATATTTTCCTGTCTCTTCAGATTATAATAATAATAATAAAATGGGGTTTATGGATGGAATTATAATAATGGATTATAATAATAATAAATTTTCACCTGGGGTCAAAAACGGACCACCAGCCTCCTCGTGGCGTCCCCGGTAACGGCTTCGGCCGGCTAATGGTGGCCGTCTGCTTGTGGGGTTAACCTCCCCACTCGCGGAAATATTGGGTTCCTAAGAAATCCAGTGACGCCACCCACAACCGGCCCTTCTCGGATGAGGGCCCTAGCAAAGTTGGGTGTGGCAAACCTATGCCATCAAAAAAGGGAGCTCGCATGGAGTGGACGGAGACCCTGAGGGGAGACCTTCTCGCTTGCCATGCTGCCAGTGAGCCAAGTCGCAGGGGATACATGGCGAGGATGCACGCTTTGTGGTGTGAGATGCATCCTGAACATAACCATCTGTCGCAGCAGAATCTGCGCGACTACGCCAATCACCTGCGCAAGAAAACGACACCCCAACCGCAAGATCAGAGTAGCACACCACCGGCCAAGGCTCCATCTCCTACCAAGGCAGATGTACCTCCTACTGCCGGTGCTCCCGCCGAACTTTCGACGAAGGGAGACGAGCCGAAGGCCGATTCTGATCTACTGCAGCGGTTGGAAAACACGATAAGCTACGATGAGACGACTACCAGGCAGAGAAATATTCATCATAAAATTTCTCTGCGGGACCAACAGCTGTCCCAGTTGAATGACATCGTAGATATGATCCTGATCGAAACGAGTAGCCTCTGGGAAATAGACTGCGTGGTATATGCTGCCACCACACTGTTGGCATCTCCCCGAGTGCCTGCCACTTGGGAGACTAAAGCAGCAAACGGGCTTAAACAGCTTAATGCCAAAATCACGCTGGCAAGACAACAGGTGTCGAGATTTCAGTGTGTGATGGATTACCTTTCCTCCGGTCGGGCCTTTACGCCGAAGGTCAAGCGCATTGCGCGTGCAATCCGGAGAGACCACCACACACTGAACAAAAGAGTACTGCTTATCCTTAAGCAGCACGAGGTGGATAGAGTGCGGGCACTTACAACGGCGAGGAAGAAGTTGGTCAAAAGGACCAAGGCCAGGAAAGAGAACTCCACCTTCTCCTTTCAGCCGTCCCGCCTCTTCCGACCCCCTCCACCTGTTGTCCAAACACCACCATCTGTCCCGGAGGTGGAACGTTTCTGGAAGGACATCTACGAGACTAGGAAGCCATTCAACGAAGGTACTCCAGCTATTGCCCACTTTAAAGAGTTTTGTGACCGCCACCTAGACGATATGGATCGTCCCATCTCAGTCACGGAAAGTGATGTGAAGAAGGCCTTCTCTGGCAAGAAGAACTTCACTGCTCCAGGAATCTACGCAGTGAATAACTTCTGGTGGAAAAAGTTCTCTTCCACGCACAAACACCTGGCCAGAATCTTCACATCCTTCCTGTCAGGAACGGAGCCAATTCCGTCCTGGCTGACTGAGGGGCGAACGGTCCTAATACCGAAAAAGGGAGACTTGTCCGATCCGAAGAATTACCGCCCTATAACCTGTCTCAACACTGTATACAAGGCGTTCACTTCCATCTTGAACGACCTTATCCTCCGCCACGTCCAACCGGTATGGGAGGAAGTGTACGAGCAGAGGGGCTCCAAGAAAGGCATCGCGGGATGCAAGGACAACCTGCTCATTGATAGATGTGTGAGGACGAGGACAGGACGCTTGTCAATACAAGCGTAACCTGTCAATGGGCTGGGTGGACTACAAGAAGGCTTTTGATACCACCTCTCATGAGCTGATTATAGCCATGCTGAGGTACATGAAAGTCCACCCAGAGGTTGTGTCCTGCATCGAACGCCTGTTACCACTACGGAAGACGCGATTCGCCATACCATCTGGCAAGAAGACCGTCTACACGGATTTGGTAACATACCACCGTGGCGTTTTTCAAGGCGATAGCCTCAGTCCCCTCCTGTTCTGTTTATCTCTCCTCCCACTGTCCGTTCAGTTGAGACGAGGCAGGGGATATATGTGCGGTGTCCCGTCAAAAAGGGAGCATAAGGTCACCCATCTTTTCTATATGGATGACCTGAAGCTTTATGCTTCAAGCGCGAAAGACCTGCGCCTGGCGTTGGACACCGTACGCAGATACAGTGAGGATATAGGGATGGAATTCGGATTGGACTAGTGCGCGACCATCCATCTGGCGAAAGGAAAGATTTCGGAAGACCAGGAAGACGTGCAGCTCGTTGACGGAAACGCTATTCGTCTTCTTGATGAAGACGAAGCGTATGAATATCTTGGCGTCCCCCAGCGCCGGTTGCAGGAGGTGAGAGCAGTGAAGGAAAGGCTTGCAGCGAAATACAGGCAGACTCTCAGGCGAATCTGGAGCTCTGACCTGTCAGGCAAAAACAAAGTTCTTGCGACCAACACCTTCGCGGTTCCAACACTGCTCTACACCTTCGGTTGCATCAAATGGAATGTCAACGAGCCGCAAAACCTCGACAGGGGAACGAGGAAAATGATGACCATATACCGCAGTCTTCATCCGAAGTCTTCCGTCGCCAGATTGTATCTCCCGAGAAGGCTAGGTGGTAGAGGGCTGATAAGCCTGGAGTGCCTTCATGACAGAGTAGTCCTGAATACGGCTTGCCGCGTGTTCCACAGCACGGACCCCCTTATGCTGCTCGTGAAGAAACACGAGAGTGTCGGCAAAGGGGCGTTCCTATTCCAGGCGGCGAAAAGGGCAGCAGACGGCCTCGGTTTGGACTTGGACCTTACTTCCAGCGGAGAAGCGTGCGAAAAATCAATCTTGTCGCTGGAGGCGGACGTGTTAAAGCTCGAAATAAAGAATGCGGAGCAAAAGATCCTGCTCCGCAAGCATACCGAGAAGCCCATGCATGGAAGTTTCTATCGAAACTTGGAAACTCATGGGCTATCGAAGGAGCTCACGTTCGCCTTCCTGCGCTCCGCAGGTCTGAAGTCCGAGACCGAGGGATTCGTGCTTGCGTGCCAGGATGGTGTCATCAACACCCTCGTGTACCGTCGCCTCATCTTTGGGGCAAACGTGACGGACACGAGATGCAGAGCGTGCCGAAGGCAGCCGGAGACATTAGGTCATCTACTCTCCGGCTGCAGCTTCTATGCTAAGAACGCATATATAAACCAGCACAACTCAGCTCTGCGGGTGTTGTATTACCATCTAAGACACCATTACGGCATAGACGCGAATCCGGTGCTGCCTTACGTCCCTGGAGACATCGAGTCCGTCGTGGAGAACGATAATTGTAAGATCTGGTGGAATTATTCCTTCTCCACCTCCAGGCAATTGGAGGAGACGAAGCCTGATATCGTTCTCCTCGACAATCTCTCTGATGCCATGTTCGTGATCGAGTTTTCGGCACTGGACGAAACGAACATGGCAGCGAAGGAGATTGAAAAAAGGACTAAATATCAAGATCTGCTGTGCGAACTCGGGCAAATGTACGCGGGCTACTCTGTGAAACTGGTAGTCCTCATCGTGGGCGTGCTTGGTGGTGTCAAGAGCTCACTGGTCGAAAATCTCAAGTGCATCCCAGCGTGCAGGGCGCGAGCGGATGCACTTGCAAATGCAATGCAGAAGGCTGTCCTTCTCGGGTCTCTCCGCCTGCTTCGTGCGCATGGCCCTAATGCCGGGTAGCCACCTATCCACCGGTGGCGGACTTGGCTACCCCTAGGCACGACCCCTCTCGAGTCCCCGGCAATTATGACGGCAACGAAACCTGATGCTAGCCGGAGACTCGGAGGTGGATGTTACAAAAGTAACAAATAATAATAATAAAAAAAGGTGTTTATTGGGGCGAGATTGAGACAAAAATGTCCCTTCTGCCATCTAACCTCTCGTCAAAATAAATATATAAAAGAAATAGTGGTCAATACTTAAAACAATAACAATCTGAGGTTAAAAACAAAAAAATAAGTCAAGAATACACTTATAGGAATTAAATAATGATAAATTAACACAAAAGAAATATATATACACAATATATCAATATTACATATCTAATAGTGTGTGAGAGAATTTACAATGTGGGAAAAACGTGAGGATTATTATGTTTACATCCTTTACGCAAAAACCCACTGCAGGAAAACACCCACACAAGAAGGGGGGTGTGAAAAACCTGCGAAATCCTACTGACAGTAAAGCTAGTGTTTAAGAATAACTCAAATATAATAGCATGTACATAGGAAAATAAGTAGATTATAATGAAATTCAAGAAAAGATAAATATAAAAGGTAGGGAGAAAAAAAAATAGAAAAAAAGGTAAAAGAGAATTAAGGAAAAATTAATAAACAAAAACAAACATCAACATGGTGTCAAATGTGTGTCGTTTATCTTGCCATCCGTGTTCTAATCTATCATGTGTATTGAGAGAGTGCCCGTGACTTGTGATGCTCATGTGCCCGTCTGCTGAACTTTAAGAAGTGTTTTATGTAGCGCCCTTTTAAAAGATGGAAGTGATGGAGAGTTTCTTAGGGATAAGGGAAGTTTATTCCATTCACGACATGCAGTGACAATGAATGATTTATTGAAGATAGTAGTCCGGTGGAGAGGTATTACCAGCTTATGATTTCCTCGCGTATTGGATTCATGGACATTTTTCAGCTTCTTGAATTCTTCAAAGAGGTAAGAAGGCGTTTTAGTATTCAGAATTTGGTAAAGAAGAGAGAGGGTGTGAAGTTGTCGTCTGTGACTAAGTTTTAACCAAGATAGTTCATTTATGTATTGGGTGATGTGATCTGATACCTGTAGATTGAAAATGAACCTGATGCATGCGCATTCAGAGAGTGTTGAAGTTTTAGTGACAGTTCTTGTGATAGATCTTGATAAACTGTGTCGGCGTAGTCAAAGTGCGGTAATATTAACGCCGAAACCAGCTGTGCCTTAAGAGATGTGGGGATCACATGTTTCAATCTGAGAAGGGGAAATAATGATTTATTGACGGTTTTACAGACATTATTTACATGGTACGACCATGATAGGTTTTCATTTACTAATATTCCCAAATTTCTAACTGCCTCGCAATAAGGAATTGGATCACCATTTATTCGTAAGGGCGGAAGCTCAGATTTTTTAATTGATGCAAGAATTCTCGGATATCCAATTATGATGGCTTGTGATTTGTCAGGATTAATTGTTAAGAAGTTGGCTTGGCTCCAATTATTAATTTCTACAAGATCATTATTGATGTTTTCCAAATTATTACGTAAGTTGTCAACAGTTGAGTTTAGATATATTTGAAAATCGTCAGCGTAAAGATGGTGTTTGCAGTTTCTGAGTGATAATGGACAGTCGTTAATATAAAGAGAGAATAAAAGAGGTCCGAGGATAGAGCCTTGAGGTACTCCTCGAGATACATCGGCCCACAAGGAGCAAGAGTCATTTGAGATAACTTTCTGTTTCCGGTGGGATAGGTATGATCTAATCCAATTCACTACAGAGGAAGAAAAGCCCATACCCCTCATTTTTGCTCTAAGGATATCTCTATCTATTGAATCAAAGGCTTTGCTGAAATCAAGAAGTACAAGAACTGATAACTCTTTCTTGTCCATTGATCTTCTAAAGTCGTCAGTAATTTTCACAAGAGCTGAGGTAGTGCTGTGTCCATGTCGGAAGCCGGATTGAAATTGATCAAGAATATTATTGACTTATAAAATCTGTAATTTGATCGTAAATTAGTTTTTCAAATGCTTTTGATAGAACCGGTAGAAATGAAATTGGACGAATTTTTTTCTCTTGAGAAGAACTTGTCGTTTTAGGGATTGGTTTGATCAAAGCACCCTTCCACTGACTGGGAAATTGTTCTTGAGAAATTGATGAGTTGAAAATATTTGTGATATATGGCAAGAGGAAAGGGAGTAATTTTTTAATGAATTCTATTGGGATTCCATCAGCGCCCCTGGCCTTGGACTTGATTCTATTAAACTAGGCAAAGACTTGCATCAGTCTCACTAGGGAAAATTTGAATTGTTTTCTGCTGTTTGTCAATGAGTTGGTTTTGGAATTGTACATATGAATGGTTTTATCCTTGATATCCTTTGCTATAAGATTCGTTGGCTGAGAAAATTTGTTATTTAAAGAGTTAAGACAGACGTTAGGCGGAATTGTAGAGTTTTTAGTTTTACCAATACCAACTGAATGAAGCTTATTCCATAGAGTGGCTGGCGAGTTTTTGACGGCTGTGGCAGAGAGAAAAAAATTAATTTTTGAATTTCTTATGAGTTGCTTCGTTTTATTTCGGAGGAATTTGTATCTGCTGAAAGCACTAGCATCACTGAATTTTTTAAAATTTCTATAGGCTAAATCACGCGCCGCCATTGATTGCCGAATTTCATTATTTAACCAAGGTGCTTTAGGCTTTGAAATACGGATCTTTTTTTCTGGTGCAAATTTGTCTCAGAGGTAGATCATCAATGTATTCATAATTTCCACTTTGTCGTCTACTTTTTCAGTGAATTCAATGAAGGGCCACGGCAACGTATATGCTTCCATCAAAAGATCATCGTCATTTATACTGCTAATATTACGTTGACAAATGTACTTCTGTTTAAATTTAGGAGATTTGATATAGTAAACCAGGTATATCAAGTCATGGGAAGAGATACCGGGAGCAGGGATCTGTCCGTGAGTGATAACTTTATCTTGTCTTGCTGTTATGGCTAAATCAATCCAAGTTGAGGATGTGGCCGTTGTATGAGTGGAGGATAATGGAAGAATCTTTAGATTGTTAGAGGAGAATATTTGCCGGAGAAAATTTGTATCATATGCGTCTTTATGAAAGTTAGCATTGAAATCTCCTGTGAAAACTATGTGCTCGTATTCAGTCGAATAGTCTGATATTAATTTATCCAAGTCGGATAGATGACACAGTTTTGGGGGTCTATAAACAGTACCAATTAGGATTTTGATGGCATTAATTTTAACTTCCAGAAGTAGGTATTCCGGTCTTTTCGCATACTCAGAGTTTCTCTTGGTTATTATTTTACATTTTAAATCATTTCTCACATACACGCCTACTCCACCTCCACCTTTCCCTGTTCGATCATTGCGGAAGAGAGAATAACCTGGTATTTCAACTGATTCTGAGGGAATAGAGGATTTTAGCCATGTCTCAGCCAAGGATATTATATGAATACTGTCACCGGGTAGCAACGAACGTAATTCATTCAAGTGAGCATGTTAACTTTGAACGTTAAGGTGAATCATTTGCAGAGCACGAGGAAAGGGCTTTAGCTTATTCTTTAGTATCTGTCCATTAGTGTAAGATAAGGGAAGGTGGGATCCCTGCTGGTAGGAATTTGAGCAGTTGTTTGTGCTATGAGGTGTGCTCATGGTGTGCATCTCAGCATGGCTCGGAGTGAGTAGAGGGGAAGAAGGCCGCGGGAGATTGTTTGGTGGTGAGTCCAGAGGTGGGGAGCAATTAAGAGCCTTACCATCACTGTGGTATGCCCCGGTAGGGGTCGGATATAGTGAAGGAACTAAAGGTGGGGCGAGAGGGTTTAGAACTGAGTCACGGGGAGGGAAGCGATTTTGAGACTGACCCGCACCAAGGGTCGTAACCGCGTGGGGTGATGGAGGGAAACATTGGAATGTAGCGTTGGCAGGTAGTGCGCTGAAGTTGATGTCACTCGTAGAAGTAGATGCTTTTAAGGAATATTTGCCAGTGATGGGGGAGATAAGGTGAGATTGCGTGTAACCATAAGAAAAATTTAAATATCGTTTTGGAGAGGAATGGTGCATACTGAGAATTATTTTGATGACGGAAATGTATAATGTGTGTGAGTACATTTACAGAACAGATAAATATTATTAATTAATAAAATTAATAAAGTCAGCAAGTAAGCACTGAAAGTTAATCACACGGAACCTTAAACCACAAAAAAATTTACAGGGGAAATGAAAGGGGAAGCAGTCAAGAAGTGAAACGCTTGGCACTGCGGAGGAAGACCTGAAATAAAATTTTAGACACCATGGAGAAACTACGCTTACGGAGCACTTATAAGAACTTGGGGAGACTTCACACTTTAATTTAGCACTATTAACACTTACTGATCACAAATTTAGTAGATTATGGAATCTATTTGAATTAAGTAGGGACACTTTGCACTGGGGGAGCACTTTATAAACTGGGACAACACTTCACTAGGGGGAATATGTAGTGGGAAACAGGAAGAGCGGTGATGACCGGGAACAGGGTTAAGACGACGACAAGAAAGCACGACTGATCACGACCAGTGATGAGCGGGAACGGGGATGATCAGGAACTGGGATGAAACAGGAACGGGGATGAAACAGGAACGGGGATGAAACAGGAACGGGGATGAATCAGGAACAGGGATGATCAGGAACACGGATGGTCAGGAACACGGATGATCAGAAACAGGAATGACCAAGGCAAGATAGCCTAAACACACCAGCCAACACACAATACCACAAAGGAGCGCGTCAATTTCTTATTCTTACTCCTGCCAATTCACTCGAGGGCTACGTCAAGTAACGCGGTCTCCGCCTCGTACTGTTGGAAAACTACACCCCCCCTCTCCCTCTGAAGGTCTCTGGCTGTCGAGATGAAAGCCTTAGTGCCATTTTGCCGCAATAAGATGATTTTCCCATCTTGGGTCCACACGTTACGAGGGCCCGCCAAGTCTTTAGCTGCTTGAAGGATTTTCTTTCTGGCGGCGGTGAGAGACTCGGTAATGAGGAAGCCTGATCCTTTAAGATTCCTCTTGACCCTCCAAACTTTGTCCCTTTCCTGATAGGACAGGAACCTCACAATAATGGGTCTTGTGGAGTCACTTGATGCTCTGTGTGGGCCAATCCTATGAGCACGGCCGAGAAGGATTGGATTGACCTTTACATTGAGGGTTTTCATGAAGAAATCCTCCGCTATCCTCAAACAGTCCTCTCGTTCATACTCCTTGATTCCATGGATCAGGAGACAGTTTCTGCGTGAGTATTGCTCTAGGGCGTCGAGGCGATCTTCAAAGTCTTCTGACTTCTTTTTTAGTTGATCTAGCTGTTGCATAAACTGCCGAATATCGTCTTCAACTGCCGCCTTGAAGGAGAGAAATTTTTCCTCCAGGGCAGAGAGGCTGGCCTGCTTACGCGGAGTGTCTTCCTTCTTCGCCTGCTCCAGATCTTCTTTAAATGAGGACATCGTCTTCATGACGCAGTCTAATTTCGACTTCAGGTCGTTTTGGTCAATCTCGAGTTCCTTCTTCGGGT
The DNA here is from genome assembly GCA_933228895.1 of Platycnemis pennipes. Classification (NCBI taxonomy): domain Eukaryota; kingdom Metazoa; phylum Arthropoda; class Insecta; order Odonata; family Platycnemididae; genus Platycnemis; species Platycnemis pennipes. Next base: position 1,487,078 of record CAKOGI010000006.1, on the reverse strand, counting down.
TGTTCTTCGGAGGCTTGGTGGTGGGTCGGAGGGACGGGGGTGGCTACTAACGTGAAAAGTGAAAGGGAGACGGAGCGACCGCAGTGGCACGTCAGCCTCTTACGAGCGTTAGAGAGAGAATGATTGTGAGATTGATTATGAACAATTGCTAAGGAGTTTGCATCAAGTGCAAAGTGAGGAATTATGGGAAATCCAATTCAAGTTGGCTTGGCATGCCACGGGTGCGAAAATGTACATTGGTTGCATTGCCGACCCCATCCCAAGGGCCCATGACTAGCCCCCTACCATTCTGGATGCACTTCGCAAGATGGCCAAGTGCCCTTCACAAAGATCCCGTTTTGGACACGGCTATAGTATCCATGATTCTACCCATAATGTAAATGGAGCTAACATGAAGCTTATGAATGTGTGCTCTACACACTACTCTAATCCACTGGACTGAGGTAATTAGTGCAGTCATGAAGTTTTTGAGTTTCATGATATTTCTTTCTCAAGGGATGTGAATCGAAATGGGAGATTACTTTGCTAAATCACTGTATGTAGATTCTGTAGTGCTCCTGTAATTAGAATAGCGGACAGGTAAAAATAGTCATATAGCTCTGTTCAAATTCTAAGTGTTCGATGTTAAGGCCTGTGGACATGGTGACATTATTTGTGGCCCATCCTATAAACACGGCAATGTAAAGGTCTTAGCTGTTATATAAAATGAGTAGTAAGAACAGTGATCTCTTGTGCCGACTGTGTTTGGCAATTGGTCAGCATATTCTTGACATTTTCGGAATGATGGCGGACAATGGGATGTTGGCATGGAAATTTATTGAGGAAAATCTTCAACGTAGTGTAAGTTGATGTCATCTTATTCTTAGTTCCAAATGCATTACTCTATTCGGTAAATGTGAGATTAACTGAAATGAACTTCAAATATTTATCCTTCTGAGATTGCAAATGTGTATTGACTTATCTAGATATCATTCTTAACTTTTCTTAAGTTAAGCATGCAAAGAACGGTTTGTAGGACAGTGGACACCCATTACTGTGACAAAGTGCCGAAATTGTGTGTCTCTTTCCCTTAATAGAATCAGCAGAGGACTTTCGGGAACGAGTGACATTTTATCCTGCGAAGAAACCTGTGGCGATGGAATTGTGATTGAATCATCAAATGCCGTGTTGTTGTCATCTGGAAGGTCCATCTCTTCGTGTGAGGTAAGATCAGTGAATTTGTGGTCATTGATCTTCTCCTATTGTGTCTCCTCTAATGCCTTTAGACAACGTCATTTTTTGCAGTATTCTTTCATATTTATATTCTGAATGTGTATAAATCCAAGATATACCACCTCTCCTGTGAAACATATTCATTCAGAATGTAAGTATTTGATTAAAAATTGTAAATGTATGAATAAGTAGACCTGAATTTGATTAACTAATGTTTGCATCATGTACAACTTATTGGCTGAGGGTCTTCATGGTTTGTCTGATGCATGTAGGTACCTATTTTAAATATTGCTATTGGTATTTGATGCACTCTTATTTCACGTCTTCGCTGGAAACAAAGCATAATATTGTTAGTGTGAATGTTGCATTGGAAAGAGAAGGCAAGTATTTGGACAGTGGCATTAGTGGTACTTTATGGTGTTTTATAGAAATCAGTGTTTAGTGAGTGGGAACTCAGCTAGCACAGGGTTAACTGTCTCCCCCGAATCTGCGGAGACTGTCCGCAGAAACCAAGGACACCGTCTCCCGGAACTGGTCAGCGTCTCCCCAAAAAAAGGAGACGGGGTGAAGATACAATGAAGATCCCGGGGACATGGTGAACACATGTCCGCAATCCTGGAGAGACGTTCTCCAATTATAGAAACGCGGACCGGATTGGCTTGCTAGGCACCCATGAGAAGGGCCTGAATGAATAAAAATGACGACACGCCACCATGTGATAACCCCGTGTACTACGTGAACTGGTGAACCATTGCGCCCTCTACTGGCAATTATACGTACTGTCAGCGGTAAGCTACGGACACCCACCCAAAAATTTAAATAAAAACATATTTTCGAATATTGCTTTATTTAACAGCAAATAAGAACAAGGAACATCAGATAATCATGACGGTGAAGCTACAAATATATATCCCCACAGGGAAGAAACTGCATTTCCCAGCTACACTGAACGTCAAGGAACTGCATCAGAGCCTGAAAAGTAAAAGAACTTTGGATCAAGTAAATGCATAAATGAGTGCATTAACATGGATATTAATAATGGTTTGAAATAGCAGATCACTTGCATCCACTCAGATAAAAAGGGACCAGGGGCCAATACAATAAAATGTAATGTTCATTAGCTAATAAATATCGAAAAACACATCAATTTGATATGTCAGTCATCAGCAGATAGTGCTAAACACCACCTGTCGATATCAATGGATAATCTAGTGACTTCAGTGACTATTATCAATTATTATTAGTCAATTATTACCCAAGGAAAACATTAGGGCATTACACATTACATTAGCCAAAACGTGAGAAATCATAACCGAGCAACCATAGCATCGACAACATTTATATGTAGGTAGGTATGATATAGTTTCAATTAACATAACGTGTAAGGCCATTCGGGTTGATGCCGCTCATCTCACCTACTTGTACGCAACAATGACAGAAAAAAGAAACCCCTGGAAATTGCAATGTATTGTCTTTAATATAGGTATCACGATGCAATTGCGCACAATATTGTTGTTTCACATATGTTTTCGACTCCTGTGATAAACAATCATTTACGTCCATAATGGAATTGTACTTTCAAGATAAAGCACATGAGCGCACGAGTATTTAAGTATAGATAATTATTTATTTGTACGCGAGGATTATAGTTACTTACAATGTTTTGCTATAATTATGCCCCACAATAGATATAGACAGGAGTGTATAGCGTACGGGCAAGGTGAAATCATGGTAAAGCCCCGAAAATTGGCTGAGATACACAATAAATCAGTAGGTACTTACCTAACTCCGGTGAAAAGAGTGACAGTTTACCACGAAATTTAAAGATCCGGCGGGCACCAACAAGGCTTGTCAAAGAGCATTATAATGCGCTACCAAACTATAATGGCGATTGCCGGGAGTTCCGCTTTTCGGGATACAGTCAGTGAAATCACTGTATTAATAATTGTCAAATTCGTATAAAGGTAGTTGTTTCAGGCTTGATTTGGTGGAATATCATAGCGAAAGAAAAAATGGCAATTTTCCACAAGAAAAATTTTCTTGTGGAAAATTGCCATTTTTTCTTTCGCGTGTCAAATTCGTCTTATAGTTAACCGTATTTGCAGCATTTAAATCTGGTTGCAATTAAAATGATTGCTGTGATCGTTCAGTCTCCGCTTACTGATTTTTTTAGATAATCTCTTTCCGAAAAGGGAAGTGTTGTCCTCGGAACTAAGCGGAAGTGGTAGTGGGGTACCCTCCAAAAATGAAGAACTGAGGGAAGTGAAAGGGAAATGGTTACCAATTCCCCGGAATCTCTTATATTTCGTCAAGAGACCGTTTCCTTGCGCTAGCTGGGAAGGCTGTCTTGTTGCTGCAAAATTGGTATGATATGATGATGATTAGATTTCCCTCACCTGAACTTGTATTGTTGTCCTGACCTCTCCCCAGATTAAGAGTGAAGAGATGACTGCGTGTAAATCCGAAGTCCCTTCTGGTGATGAGAATTGTTGGAGTGATGCAGATGTGAGAGTTCCTCCATTGCAGTGCGAATCGGTTGATGAAGGGAGTGAATCACTCGAGGTTAGTTGAGAATGAAGGCACAGTCTCTGCTGAGATTCATTCCATGAGCTGTGCATATTTTCCTTTGGTTGCAGTAAATGAAATATGCACAGTCTACTCAATTATTATTTCGTGTGGGTGTGTACAGAGGGTCATGATCTGAATTGAAACACAGATACTACTCCTCTCTTTAAGCTTGATAGCTTCTGCAGCATGCTTGATGGAGATTCACCCCCTGTCACACACTTTTAATTTGCCACCTAAGCTGGCATTATATTATATACATGTAGATGAAGTCAATAAGAGTTGTGAGTTGAACAACTGACAAAAACTACAGTTGAAAATGCTTAGAACTTCTTTAAGTTTAACAACCCCTATTTATGATGCATTACAACTCTAGTTCATGTCCGATAGATCATAGGCATGTGAAAATCTCATTGAAATTTTTCTCATAAGTTTCTTATAAATATCCTGCCCAACTTACAATTTGTTCATAAGCAGATGTTAACAAGGAAACTTTAGTTTCTGCTTCAGATACCTGTAAAGTCAGGGGATGGTGAAGGAGTTGAGAATTCAATGGATGTGGATTATGGGCATCACCCACAGACCGAGGTTCCTGGTGTTGATTTGGAGGTGAGCAGTAGGGTAGTTTTGTTTAATTTTACTGTCTTGGTCAAAGTTTATAAAACCTGGAGTGTGTTTATAAAACCATTTAATTTAAAAATAATTTTATATATTTTAATAATTTTTAAAAAGGAAAGCACAGAAATAAAACACGATAGCAAAGTATTGCATGGCATCCAATTCTACTTATGAGATGAAATGTACACACTCTCTCCTCTCCTTGAGAGCATGTAGAATGTTTCCTGATCTTTAAGATTCTTCTCGGGTCCCGGAAGAGGTAGTTCGTTCTGAGTGTGCTACAGGGAGAACGAGAAGGAACGTTGACTGCTGCAGAGAAAGTTGGATTCATGTCTCACAGTTCACCAAGCATGAATATGCATTTTGGGTGCAGTGATTGCATCTTCACGACCGTGGAGTTGCTTTGCATAGTCTTATGAGAGTATTGTTCATGAACTCTTGCAGGCCCCACCTGGAGGCATTGGCAGTGCAGGGAAATGTTCTCAGGGGTGTGACTTAGGATATGGAACACTTTACACGCAAGCCTCTCTGACGAAAGGTAATGAAATTTTAAAGGAAAATTGTAAAAGAAGGTTTGGAAAAGCTAACTGTGCTGATGTTAAAGAAATATCAAAGCATATTGATGTAAGATTTCACTTTGTTACGACAGCTGTGGCTGAAGAAAAAGTGGTGGTAGATTTTAAATCCACCATGGAAATGATGGCAGATGTTCTGACAAAAAGTTTAACTAAGCATAAACATTTTTGCTGTGTAAAGGGCATGAATTTATTGTGCAACTAGATTAAGCGAGGGTGTTGTATACATATGTAATCCAGTTGCAAGTTTGTTTCTCATTCAAGTGTTGGTAGCAACTGTACCTTTTTGGTCATCATCATCATTGGTCAACAATCCTAGGATTGGTTTGACGCAGCTTTCCACTCGATTCTTCTATCGGCCAACCTTTTCATTGTGACGTAATTCATTTCTTTTACATTCTTCATAATCTCTTCCATGTATCTCATACAAGGCCCGCCTTTTTCAATCTTCCCGTTCACTTTTCCCTCGACGATAGTCTTCATCAGGCCATCGTGTCTCAAGATATGACCGATTAAGTTTTCCCTTCTTCTTTTTAGAGTTGTCAGCAGACTTCCCTTTTCTCCTACTCTTCTTAGCACTTCATCGTTACTTACTCGGTCGATCCATTTAATCATCAGCATTCTTCTGTGGCACAACATTTCAAATGCTTCCACCCTTTTCTTCTCCGCTGCTGTCATCGTCCATGATTCACTGCCGTATAGAAAAATGCTCCAGATATATGTTTTGATGAACTGTTTCCTTACTTCTACGCTTGTATTTCCTGCCGTAAGTAGATTCTTCTTTTGAAAGAATGCCCTCTTTGCCTGGGCTATTCTACTCACTATTTCTTTCTTGCTTCGTCCATCGTTGGTTACTCTGCTTCCCAGGTAACAGAACTCTTTCACCTCTTCCAGTTTCTGTTTTCCTAGTTTAACGTTGGTTTTGGCCTCTTCTCTTTTGCTGCACACCAATATCTTAGTCTTCTTCTTATTTATCTTCAGCTGATATCTGGCCATAGTCCTTTCCATGGTTGTTAGCATCTTATTCAGCTCAGTCTCTGTCTCTGCTATGAGAGCTATGTCATCAGCAAATCGTAGCATACTGATTGTTTCTCCCTGGACGTTCACTCCAGAATACTTCTCCTTGATTTCATTTACGGCTCTATCGATGTAAACATTAAACATTACGGGAGACTGCGCAGCCTTGTCTCACTCCTTTCCTTATTCTTGCCTCTTCACAGCTGGGTCCAGATTTAATCACAGCAACTTGGTTTTTGTACAGACTAGTACAATTCTTCAGTCATTGTAGGACATTCCTATTCCGTTCAGAATTCCAAGCATTGAATCCCAATCCACGTTGTCAAAGGCCTTCTCTAAATCCACAAATGCAATGAACGTCGGTTTGTTCTTCTCCATTCTCTTCTCTATAAGTAGCCTAAGGGCCAATATTGCTTCCCTTGTACCCTTACATTTCCTGAATCCCAATTGATCTTCATCCAGGAACTCCTCTGCTCTTCGTTCTATTCTTCTGTAGATGATCCTGGTCAGTATCTTCGATGCATGTGTCGTCAGGCTTATAGTCCTAAAATTTTCGCATATCTCCGCTCTCTTCTTCTTGGGAATAGGAATGATGATGTTTTTCTCGAAGTTCCTTGGAATTTCTCCTGTTGAATACATGTCGCAGATGGTTTTGTAGAGATGAATTAATGTCTTCTCTCCTGCATTTTTAATTAGTTATGCAGGGACATCATCAATACCTGATGCCTTATTCATCCGAAGATCCCTTACTGCAGCGTCGAATTCCGATCTTAATATTGATGCCCCCATATCATCTTTTTCCACTTCGCTTTCCTCTTCAATAGCTTTTGTGCTGAGATTTTTTCCATTGTAAAGCTCTTCCAGATATTCTTTCCATCTCTTCACTTTGTCCTCGTTTTCAATTAAAATTGCTCCATTCTTGTCCCTTATGGCATTGCATCTTGCGCTCCGTTCCTTGAAGTGGTTCCTCACTATGCTGTAGGCCGCTTCCACCTTTCCAAGTGCAAGGTTGCTTTGTACATCTTCGCAAAGATTTTTCAACCACAGCTCTCTAGCTTTCCTTGCTTTGCGACTTATTTTGTTCCTTATGCTTTTGTAGTAGAGTTCCCCTATTCAGGTTTCGCATTCTTGTACTTTCTTCTTTCTTCAATCAATTCTAAGACTTCCTCCGTGATCCATGGCTTCTTCTTGGCAACTTTTCTTCTTCCAAGAACTTCTTTTGCGGCTTCCTGTAATCCACATTTAATGTTTTCCCAACGCTCTTCCACTGATTTCTCATTCAGGTTCTCTCCTATGTTGTTTCCCACTGCTTTTTTAAACTCCAGCTGATGTTGAGCCTCCTTTAGTTTTTCTACTTGCAATATATTCTTCTTTGTTTTCTTCAATTTCTTGAATTTTGATGGCATTTCATCATCACTAAAATATGGTCACTGTCGATGTCTGCCCAAGGGTAGCTTTTGCAGTCCTTCACTTGGTTTCTAAATCTCTGCTTCACTAAAATGTAGTCTATTTGGCATCTTCTTCTGTCTCCTGGCATTTTCCATGTGTATCTTCTGCGGTTGTGATTTTTAAACAATGTGTTGGCAACCACTAACTTATGTTGAGTGCAGAAGTCCAGCAGCCTTTCTCCTCTTTCGTTTCGGTTTCCCAATCCGTATTTTCCAGTTATTCTTCCATCTTGACCTTCGCCGACGATAGCGTTCCAGTCTCCTAAAATAATTAGGTTTTCTTCTCCTCTTACCTGTTTTATAACTTCCGTGATATCTTCGTAGACGTCTTCCACTTCTTCATCTTCATAGACCGTAGTAGGCATGTAAACCTGCACCACCACAGTATCTACAGGTTTGGTCTCGATCTTCACCATTATTATCCTTTCATTGTACTGCAGGAAGCTCTTCACACGCATTCCGGTGCTCTTTCTGAGCATGATCCCTACTCCAACATTACCATTCAATGATCCTGTAGCTTCCACTCCAAAAGTCTCCTTCTTCGGGCCACTTCATTTCGCTGATTCCTAATACGTCGAGGTCCATTCTTCGCATTTCTACCTTCAGGTTCTCCAGTCTTCCACAGGTCCGAAGCGATGTCACGTTCCATGTTCCTACCCTAAAGAGTGTATCACATTTGACTGATGTACTCTCTCGGGTAGTCCCCACCTGGAGATCCGAATGGGGGACTATTTTACCTCCGGAATATTTTACTCGAGAGGATGCCATCACGTCTTGATAATAAGGAAAAAGTGGAGTAGCTACGACTCCTCGGGATAGTAATGTGGTGATTTCCCCTTGCCTTCCACATCGCAGTACTACAGCCGTTAAAGTAAATGTTACCACGCCTGTAGTGAACTGAGTGTCGCTGTACCGACCACTGTGGTCTCCACCTTCACTCATGTGAAGAAGAGCTGCTGCCCTCTCCTCAGCGTGATGAGAAGCGTAATTATTGGCGGCCTCCCGTCGCCAAGTCACGGCATCTTCACAGGTTCTGTAGAGGCCTATCTTACCCAGGGATAGACCAATACCCCCTCGGAATGCCGTCGCTTTTTGTCCACGACTGCTTATTCGACGAGTAAACTCGCTTATCTCGCAGCTAACCTCTATATCTAGAGGTCGACCCACCATCCGCAACCCGGTTGACCCACTCGGTGGCTTTAAGCTCAACCTTTTTGGTATGCTTTTGTTTCTCTGAGTCTTTAAAAAAAACGGTTGTCTCTCTCTCCATGATGGCGCCGAAACGTATAGTCGTGTTATCATTCCGGTCAACGAATCCCAATTCATCTCTTCTATAAGTCCACGATAGTTATCGGAGGTACTTGTAGTAGAGGTTCTACCTTAACAGTTCCGTTCTTTTTCGTAGAAAAGACTATTGTCACTAATACTTAGCAAGGTTCCGGGACTACGGACGCGATATTTATGGGATTGTTAGCATCTTAGCATCGTGCACCTTAGTGCCGAAGGGGGCAAGGGTGAGTTCATTTAACTTTCATAGTTGTGCTTTGTACACTTTTATACACATTTAGGCTTTTTGCGCCATACCCTGACGGTAGGTCGTTGAATTAAAAGGAACGGCTGTAAATATATTGAATTTAACTGTTATTAGTCCTTTCCTGATTTTGATAATAAATAGAAAGATTTGTTGTTGTTGCAATATTTAAGTCTTCTGATCATGCTGCTTTCAGGGGCATATTTGTGGAGGAGATAATGAGAAGATTAAAAGCCAAAGAATGTATTTCTGAGTATAATTTTTTGAGATCTGGGAGTAACTACTGTTAATATAAAGATTGGCCGGGATAAAGATTGGCGTACGAGGGGCTGAACCTACTTCCCTGTGCACAATCTTTAGTTTGTAGGTAGTGTTGATTGTTGAACGAGAAGGCGTTGTGGGTGAGAATGAAGTAGGATAGGTCGAGTAGGAAGTCAGTGCTAGGGACGTTGGGCGTTGCGATAGGTAGTGGCGGAGAGCGGAAAGATCTTCATGATGTGGGATGGAGGTGTAGAGAGAGGTAACATCTATGGTAGCCATGATGATGGGTTGGTTGGGGGGAGGGTGATGGACTTCAATATGGAGAGAAAATGATAGGTGTCCCGGACGTATGAGGGTAGGGACTGGACATAAGGTTGAAGGTATTTGTCTACGAAGGCAGAAATGCGTTCCGTGGGCGAGTTGCACGAGGAAACAATTGGGCGGCCAGGGTTGTTCTCCTTGTGAATTTTAGGAAGGAGGTAAAAGTGAGGAGTGCGAGGATGTGGAGGAGAGAGGAGAAATTTCTTCGTTATTCAGACCTTCTGCTGGGCCTCTGTCTTTGAGAAGGAGATGATGGAAGATGATTGGAAGTTCGGGTTTGGGTCTTCTGAGAGCATGGTGTACGAGGAGGAGTCTGACAGTTGTCTTGAGGCTTCGTTTAGGTAGTCTGATTTATTGAGGACTACCACAGTGGAGCCCTTGTCTGCTGTGGTGATGTTGGGGTTATTACGGAGGGATTTGATGGCACAAAATCCTGCTGGGGAAAGGTTCTTGTTGGGTTCGATAGATTGTAAGAAGGAGTCGCTGGAAACTTTGGTGGGGAGACGGGTGATGAAAATTTCAACGGGGTGATTGGTGGGATAGTTTGTCGGCTCACGGGAAGAAGAGGGACGAAATTTCAAAGGAGAGTCGTGAACGGTGGAGGGACGTTGCTGCTGTGTTGCCGGTTGGGAATCCCAGAAGACCTTCCACCTAAGGTGGCGGCAGAAATTCAATGTGTCGGTGAGAAATGTGGCATGGTTGATTCTGGGTGTGGGAGAGAAGGAAAGGCCTTTGTTTAAAACGGAGAGTTCTGTGGGGATTAGGGTGGTCGAAGAAATGTTGACCACCTGGTCCGCCGGCGAGGCGACAGTGTCGTCAATGGGAGGGGAGGGGGCGGAAGAGGGCTCGTGGTCTTGTGGTGTGCGCTTCGGAAAAACCCGAGAGCCAGGCGGGGGAGGAAGGTTTAAAGGCACAGAAAGATCGGGGGTGGATTGGTAGAGGGGGGAAAGATTAAGTGGCAGGGAGAGTCCCTGGTGAAAGTATGAGAGACATAGATTGGAAATTTTTTTTAAAGAATTCGTGTGTCGTCGTGTGAGACAACGTAGAGCTGACTCGAGAATGTTGTTCACAGTAGTAAGGAGGTGTGGGTCTCTCCCTGCCAATTTTTTATTCCACTTCGACATTCACAAGGTCTCAAAAAAAGAAAACAAAAAGGAGTAGACATATATTCATAGACACAGGACAATACAGGTAAAAGTAACTATCGAAAAATCGAAAAACGGTCAGGTATCAAAGAAAGTAACATTTGGGGCTTGAAATTAACAATATACACTCCATAACATAACCAATAGAAAAGACATATCTATGTAACTTACAAAATACGAGACTTCTCAAAATATACCCAATAAGCAATCCTCAAAAAATTCTAAAACATTTCAATTGGGCTACTTGACTCTCAGAAGTGATAATAAGGATATCAGACAGTGAATTGAAAACAAATTGCCCAAGTAATAGCCAAAATAAGATATATCCTCAACAAAAAGTTAGTAAGCCATTGAGGATTGATTCAAAACAAACAAATACTTGTGGAAATTTTTTAAAGTGCTAATGAAATGAATAAAAAATAATAAAATAAATATGAAGGCTAAGTGAAAATATCTTCTTTTCATTACAGCAGAATGCAGTGTTATAAATCTCGTTTAACAATTCAATGCAGCCACAAATGGATAATCAAACCATTCATCCATACAGAATCAGGTTATCAGTCCATCAGCTACAACCCACAACTCCAATCATCACAAAGACCCCTGCATTCAAAAGTGAAAACCTGCCTATGTCATCTTACGCTGCTTCAGTGAGGATGATAAAGGTCACACCTGCAAGTAACGAATGAAAATTAATATTAATTTTTCAAGGAACTGACCATAAATCTTACGTATAGATATTGAGGTTACATTAAAGAAATGACTGTGCTTGAGGGTTGTCATTGGCATCAGTAAAGTAACGTTTCACATCAAATGTGGCAGCAAACTTAGATATAAGAGGAAATAAAACAGCACGCATGAACAAGAATAGGACATACTGTCTAGACATACACAGGCTGTGATTTGAATGCATGAATATACATCATGAGAGCACAATATTGCATCGTACTGTTATTGAAATATTATTTAAATATTATTTAAGATAAAATATTTCATTCATTCAAGAAAAATAAGATTATTCATCGCGTTTTTTAGGAAGATGATTCTTCATAAAAGATGTAATTACTGCATGTATATTAATAGATAGAAGTTTCATATTCCCAATGAAGATTATGAACTTTTTCAGTATCTATTTCTATGAACATGATTCCATTTATTGTGTCAGCCTTCACTGTGGATATTTAACAAATGGAAGTGCATGTCAATCCACCAATGCTGATGACCAAAGACAAAAGACCAAGCATAACGTCGCACATGCATGAAACATTTTACATTAGGCCTTCAAATCATTCATGGGCCAACAAAAATAACTGACAAGCTGCTAATATACCTGCAATAAAAACTTCATCATTTTATCCTGACGATTTTGGTTCAACTGTGCCAAATACTGCAAGAAACACCACGAAGGATGGACCTTATAAAAGTACCTATCATCATGTGCCAGCTGATTGTCATTAGTTTCGTTTTCATTAGTCCAATTTGGCTCAAGTTGTGCTTCATAAGTATACTTTTCCCCAGAAAACTAAACTGCAGTGTAAGAAACTGCACAAAAAGAAATCATTTTACGACTTTTTGTCATTATTTTATCATTCAATACATGACACACATACAAAGGTAAACAATGAGTGAAACTAATCTTATTTTTATCTATAAAATATTCTTCGATACTAACCATCACGTATACACTGTAAAAAAGTTTTGGGAAAATTCGATAAGAATCATTGGCACTATAATTGCCAATGAGTTTTGTCGTAAAACTCCGATAAGATTTCAACTATGAATCTTATCGTAAAAATCCAATGAGTTTTAAACATTAAATCTTATCGTAAAATTCCAATGAGTTTTAAACATTAAATCTTATCGTAAAATTCCAATAGTGTTTAAACATTGATGTTATCGTAAAATTCCAATGAATTTTAAACATTAAATTTTATCGTAAAATTCCAATGAGTTTTAAACATTAAATATTATCATAATATTCCAATAATGTTTAAACATTAAATCTTATCGTAAAATTCCTAGAGGACTGTGAAGGATTCAAGAAATAAATTACTACAAAATACATAGATATTCAATATGGTTTATTAACATAAATAACAGAAGCATAAAAGACAAATAGGTTTTCAAAACACACCATGCTTCCTGAAGGACTCTGGCCCCAAATTTATATTCTTCCCTCAATTTAATTAATTTGGATGCCAACCCATGATGATAATTCTTTAAAGTCACCTCTAGAAAATTAATGGCCGCATGATAATGGCAATAATAATACTAGCATCTGAAATGACATTAGTAATATTTTATTAGCACAGAAAATACATTGCAGTTACAATTGTGTGTATAATTCAAATATACAGTGCCCCATTGATCGTGTGTCATTTTTGACCTTTAATTTTAGACACTTTCTTTTGAGCCACATGGAGGAAATTTGGTACCTGGCAGAAAAATGTTGTATGTTTTGTTGTGTCTAAGCAAAATATTAAAAATATGACCTTGACCCCAGAAATATGGTACAACCTAAAATCCAAATTTTACCTTATGGGCTTTTGACACTACAATAATTTAAATAAAAAAAGACAATTATTTAACGAAGCTTTCAACTAAGTGGTTTTTGGACACAAAGAACTCGGTGGAAGAACTTTTGAATTTGAAAATTTCAACCGTGACCCCTGCAAGGTCAGTCAAAGTCACAGTGTTTACAAAAAATGAATCACCGCTACAAACCTGTCAATAGGTTTCAAAAGGTTCCAATGTCAATTGTAGGGTCATTAGATCCCTTTTTTCATCCCTTGACCTTCAAGGGCAACTAAGGGGTCAAAGGTCATAGGGTTGACAAAAAGTGAAATAACGCTACAAACTTGTCAAATCATAGGTTTAAAAGGTGCCAAGATCAATCGTAAGGCCTTCAGATCCCTCTTTTCTTCCATTTACCTTCAAGGGTAACTCAGGGGTCAAAGGTCATAGGGTTGACCAAAATTGAAATGACTTTGTCGAATCATAGGTTTAATAAGGTGCCAAGGTTGTTAAGAAGGCCTTTAGATCCCTCTACTCTTCCCTAGACCTTCAATGACAACTCAGGAGTCAAAGGTCACGGGAGTGACAAATTTCGAATCGGGGTTACAACGAAGCATTTCTTTTAAAAGTGACCAATATGATTGTAAATATCCTTCCAGGAAGTCTCTGACCTGGAACGGTTGGGCAGGGGCTAAAGGTCACCAGGTGTGGAGAAGAAAACATTTCCGGGCATCGAAGAAATAAAGAAATTACAACGTGTGCAGAGTTAATATACCCAAATATGCTGGAAGACGCATTCACACACACTTTTATCGGGCGAATTCAATTGTGCCTGGCACAGAAAGTAGGGTGTGTCGAATAAGTAAAAAGTGATTTTTCATTCTTACTGCTTTGATACTTTCATTTTAAATTTTAATATTCATTTAATATTGGATTCATAAAAACCAATTTTGAATAAAGCATAAGATAAAGTTATTTTTAATTGAATAAAAGAAATTAACTTGAAATCACAGTTGAATTTTTTAATTGATTAGTAAACTCGAAATCACCAAATACCATATGACCCAAAGGGTTAAAGGAATGACAGTTGGGATCTGAGCACCTTAATATTGATTTTGGTGGCCCAAATAATCTCAGATTCATCTTATTTGTTTCCCCGTCTTCCCATTTCTAACAGCTGTGAACAATGATCTGAGTGTAGCCCTTTGAGGACAGGAGACAACAAACAAGACCAAGTAACTTCATCTACTTCTTCACCTTTTAAAGCTAGAATTCGACATGTCTGTTGCCCTAAATGCCTAGGATACACCTAGTGATCTTTCACCCTTGCCCAACCGTTCAAAGTCAGATATATCATGGAGGGACCATCGTCTGGGGCACTCTTTTAAACCTATGATTTGACATGTTTGTAGCCTCATTTCACTTTTTGTCACCCTTGTGACCTTTGACCCCTGAGTAACCCTTGTAGGTCAAGGGATGACTATAAGAATCTGATGACCTTTCCATCGACCTTGGCACCTTTTAAAAACCCTGATTGGACACCTTTGTAGACTTGATTCACTTATTGCCATCCCTGTGACCTTAGACATCTGAGTTACCCTTGAAGGTCAAGGGATGAAAAGAGGGATTTAATGACCTTACCATCAACATTGGCACCTTTTGAAACCTACGATTCAATACGCTTGTAGCATCATTTCACCTTTTGTCACCCTTTGACCCCTGAGTAACCCTTGAAGTTCAAGCGATGAAAAGAGGCATCTGAAGACTTTACCATCGACATTGGCACCTTTTTAAACCTATGATTCGACAGGTTTGTTGCGGAGATTCATTTTTTGTAAACCCTGTGACCTTTACTGTGACCTTTCATGTATCATGGTTGAAATTTTCAAACTTGAAAGTTCTACCATCGTGTTCTTTGTGCCCAAAAACCTATTAGTTGAAAGTGTTACTACATGTCTTCTTTGTATTTCAAATATTTTAACATTGAAAGCCCATGAGGAAAAATTTGGATTTTAGGTTGGACCCTATTTCTGGGTTTAAGAGGTCATATTTTTAATATTTTGCTTAGATTCAACAATACTTACAACCTTTTTCTAGCCAGATACCAAATTTCATCCATGCGGCTCGAAAGGAAGTGTCTAAAATTACATGTCAAAAATGACACACGATCAATGGGAAACACTATAAGTTACATTGCAAAAAATGTTTTTAATAAATTGAACATTTTCACACATTCTCATTGTCAAAAAAATATTCAATGCATTGTAACACATCACTTTTAAAAATTACTTAACGTTTTAATTTAGTGTTAGATGGTAATTGATGGTTGAAATGCACTTGTGAAATATAAACTTTTGTTCTCATAACTGTTGGGCTAAAGTAAGAAATTTTTGGTCTGTGGTAAAGGACATGTATGTTATTAGTATTCCTTATACCAGGAATATTCATATGAATGTTAATGCTGGAAAGGAGATAATTTACCAGAATTGTAGTGTTATATGTATACTTAGTTATAACTCCATTATGTATTTAGTAGTTAAAAATTTTAATACTGTGAAAATTGTCCCAATGGATATACAATCTAATAATCAGTAACAAAAACTCACCTTAAATGGCCTTATATGCTGGGGCATATAATGTAGGGTGCCGAGGTCCACTCCCTAAATTGGTGCCCAATGGTGAAGATGAGAGAAGTGCATCCTCAGTAAATACTTCCTCTAGGAGAACCTATGCTATGGTAAGCCTACTAGTGTGCTTAACTCCAGACTTAATGCCCACATATGATGTCTTGCTCAAATATATTTTTAAGCCTGGCATCAATTCATCCTGCAACTACCATTCAAAACATTAGTATAGAAATTCATGAATAACAGAAAATTTCAACACCGAAATTATTGGTATGATTGCAGCCCAAGAAAACTTAACAGCACTTAGAAATCAGAAATCACTTAATAATCAACTGCAGTAGTTTGCACTAACTGACATTCACGTTACAAGTGTAAAAAGTTACATCTCAGATTTGCTGCAACATATAGGTTTTGATATTTCCCAATTTCCCTAACTGTTTCCTGACCAGCATTTAGATTTTTACTGACTTTTGGAAATGCAATAAAGAGACAAAGTCCGCAATTCTGCATGAGAAGGGAGTGAAATATTGGCATAAATGCATGCCTAGGAGAGTATTTATTATTATCTTATAAACAAAATTTCAGGTACAATTTCTCCAGAGTACATGAGTTTAAGTAAGATTTAAATTGAAACTAAAATAAAATGCTGGAAATTGCACATAACAATATGGTAGATCAACAATCAAAAAAGATGATTTATTGCAGGATATGTTCTGCACAAGAAAATGCACATTAACAAAAATAACCTCAAAAAGATGTCCTAAATGACCCATAGGGCTTATGAAAAACAAAGACTTAAACAATTTGATTGACTTCAGGAACATATTATGGCATAATAAAATGAACACAAACTATAAAGGTAAATGAGCGAGTAATAGACCATGTGCCATTAATTGGACTTTTATGGGATAACCGAGAAAATAAGCCTTTCTCTGGTCCAAATATTGTAAGTAGTGGGAAATTACAATCCTACCATCTAACTATAAAAAATAAAATTTAACCATGTTGAAAAAAGATGACTGACATATTTGACCTGTAGTACTACTGTCTTCTTTTGTACCACAAATTGCTTAAGAGACACTTCAGACATGGCTAAATTGAACTTGTAAGTTCCTTATAAGTATTCCAATGTATAACTTTACTCTTCCCACTAGGCATGTTTGGTAAGCATAAAAAGTACTTTTTAATCTGCATACCGTGCTTTTTTTCCTTTTCACTGGTACAATTACCTTAATCAGAATAAAATGTCCTTTAGGACAGCCAAAAATCATAAAATTACTATAGTCAGTCTGATGAAATGAATTAATGTGAAAAAATTCTAATTTAATCAAAGCGTGTCAATGATTTTGGCGAGGAGGGGATTGCATTGAGTTGAGCAAAACGTGGATGCCAAAGCCATAGATACTATTTATCCATTTGCAGACATCAGGGATACTACATTGCCCTTAGAAAAAAATACTATGGAACTATATATAGTGATTATATATAGTTTTCTATAATCACTATGGCTATAGTCCTATAGTTATTTGGAACATAGTGATTATAGGACTATATATAGTGATTATAGGACTATATATAGTGATTATATATAGTTTTCTATAATCACTATGGCTAAGGTATTTGGAACATACCCATGTAGCACAGATGGTTGGGCCAACGTTTGGTCATGAGGATTCCTATATTATTATTATTCTAGGTGCAGCGGTTGGCCAACCATTATTCGTATCCGTTTTGCCAACTGTTCCCCAAAGGAACAAAATTGAAAAAAAAAGGAAAATGAAGGATCGTGATTCTCACTTACTGAATGAATGATTAATATCTTTATCTCACATACTACTTATACCCCTACTTTACGACCTACACTTAACTACTTTGTTTCCTATCAACCTTTGACATACGGCCTGACACATTTTCCAATTATGGTAATGAGATAGGGAGGCCATATATATACTGCTGCTGGCTGGCATTAAGTCGTTTGTGATTATTAACTTTACTCTAAGATTGAGACGGATAATTTGCACCGTTAAAGCATTTCCCTAATAACCATTTTGTGGCTAAAATTAAGCATGACCATTATAAATATACGTCTCTGATATTCTTTGAACTCTAGGAGAGATAAATAAGAGTTTCCTCCATAATGCTGAGAACCTGTTTTCCGGCGAGCGCACCAGATTTTTCTCTAAGTCCGATACCGTCTACGAGGGACTGAGGAAAATCATACAATCATGGATATCCATTTGAATGGATATAAGATGAATGTGACATTTGAATCCATATGAGATGAATAAAAAATAAAATGTTCAGAATGTTTTGCTTTTAAGATACATAATTTGAAACCTCTCTCCTATAGACAGCATGGTCCAGGAGAATATGTCTGTATATGAGAGGTCTATGTAAGTTATGTATGTATAAACTATAGAACTGTATCCTATAGTGATTATAAGAATATACCCTATAGTGATTATAGGACTATAGAACTATACCCCATAGTGATTATAGGACTATAGAACTATACCCCATAGTGATTATAGGACTATAGAACTATACCCCATAGTGATTATAGGACTATAGAACTATACCCTATAGTGATTATAGAAATTTCTATAGTGATTATAGGACTATAGAACTATACCCCATAGTGATTATAGGACTATAGAACTATACCCTATAGTGATTATAGAAATTTCTATAGTGATTATAGAAATTTCTATAGTGATTATAGAATTCCTATAATCACTATATATAGTTCTATAGTATTTTTTTCTTAGGGTGTATCTCGACTCCTTGGTAGAAATACAAGTAGCGGCGTCTCTTGTTGTGAGCATTGAGATGCAGAAATAGGAACTAATGCTGTACAGGTGCTGCTGACAGCCAGTGAAATTTTTGCTGCAAGATTGGAGTGTATAAGGGGCACTAGACACCAGTATTTTCAAATTTACTGACTCCGCATTGAATTTGCCTGATTTTACTGACCAGTTTTAAATTTCCTGACTTTACTGATTTTAAAGACCTGTAACAACCCTGAATCTCCGGCTCATGCAAGGTAAAAAATCATAAGTGTACAAATACACTTAATAAGATCCTCACAGACACAACATAATGAGAACAGGATAAACAGGAATTTGGAAGAATCGTGTTTCAGCACCAGTAAAGCATCGAGCAAACAAAATTAAGCCATATACATATGCATAGTTCCCTGGTGAAAATAAACCGTGACAGACAGTCTGACTGACAATGTGACAGAAGCGTGAACACAGTGTGCTTAGCATGTGACAAGAGTGTGATTACAGTGTGCATACACCGTGACAAAAGCGTAAATTGGGACTCAAAAGCGTGCAGAAAGCGTGATAGACACTGTGACGGTGCAGTGTGTTCACAGTGTGAGGACACCGTGCACAGTGTGTGAGGACACCGTGCGCATATTGTGAGGACACCGTGCACACATTGTGAGGACACTGTGACTAATACCCATGTACAGTGTGCTGCACATTGTGGTCACACTGTCCATCACGCTTTGAAGGGAGCACAGTGTGCGTACACTGTGACTAATAGTATTGTACAGTGTGCAGCACATTGTGTTCACACTGTTCATCACGCATTGAAGGGAGCACACTGTGGGTACAGTGTACATACACTGTGACTAATACACTTGCACAGTGTGATACACATTGTTGTCACACTGTCTGTCACGGTTTATTTTCACTAGAGTTTCCAAATGCCATAAAGTGCAAGCACAGTATCATCTAATATAATATCTTTGAAACAACATGGCAACATGACTTTAACATCAAATGCAACAAAAGTGAATACCCTGAAATATTTGTACCATTGCAGTGATACGATTTAACCGAATGTGAAAAATCACAATCAATTTTTTAAAAAGTGAAACACCTCTGCCAGATATTGCTGTGCAGCCAAATCTTCTTTATTAATGAAATCTCTCGAATTTTGTCTAGGCGAAAACCCATCCCTTTTACTGCTAAAATCTTAAATAAATTTTACTTACTTAATTAATTACCTTCTGCACGTCAACATCTTCCCCCCACGAGTCATCACTATCCAAATGGAGGGTTTAGGGAAGGACTCCACGTCGGTTTCTCCCCATTTCCCTTTCCTCATCCAGAAACCAAACCTTTCCGGTGCTCTCCATCGATGAGCAGGCACTTATTTAGGTTTACAGCGTATTAAATATAGTCACATTTCACATTGCAATAACTTAGTGCATTTGAGTTAAAATGCTGTTTCACAAGAAGCAAATATATGGAAACTTGCCTGATATCCCGAGAATTTTTGCTTCAAAAACTGGGGACCTCGACCTTTTCTTAGAGAAATCATAAGATTTAACTCTCACCTCAGCCCTCAATTTTAGGAAGGCATCGTTGGCCGAACTTAGCAAATCTTTATTTTCAATCACTCCCAACGTGTCGTCTGCCCTGTACTTCACAAGGAGACATTGGTGTTCAGAGGCTTTTTGATTACACATACTGTAGAACCACAGGGGACTATCCTCGCGGTAACAAATTACGCACATTTAGCGATATTCTTGCGTATATGCACCATAAAAAAACATTAATGGCGGCGCCCGTGGCAAGAACGAAGTACGACATGGAGGCGACTGCAGATCATCTAATAGTTATCAACATCTTACAAGATATTTCACATCAAGAAATTTTTTCGGAATTTTTTATGCTGATATTTTACTTAATAGTTGATAACTCTTCATCCTTACATGTACATATTTGTAATATACGTACCTCTTCGAGATTATAAAGGATCACGTGACTCAGTACTGGGTTTGCTACTAAGCAATTGACATGTCTGGGAGACCACGAACCTTGCTACGATTTCTTGAATGGCATATTTTTCATGATGTTTGGAATGCCAAAAACTACTAGGAAAACGTCGCAGTTTGGTTGAATAAGCTTTAGTTTATCTGTAAAAAGTTAATTTAAATTCATTATTTTCAGCATGCTAAATATAAGCTTAAGCAACCTGCAAATAGCTCTGTGTATGGCTGGTGTAGTGGATAAGATCGCGAGCCCACATGCTGAAGATCTCAAGCCTGACGATGAGAATTTTTTTTGGTGTCGGTTTCATTAATTTTCCTTTTTTCCTATTATTTTCTATTGCAGCAAGTGTTTCCGGACGAAGGAACATTTTTTTAACCCCTATCTTCGATATATATTATAATGACGTCTTATAAGCATGACTTAGTAGCAACCCTGGGTTTCGCTCACTAATTTACGTGTCCATTGATTATAGTGATCAACTTCCTAATCACCGTGGAACCACGATTTCATATGGGTGCACTCACATTAATGCTTGCGGTCTTAAGGCAGTGAACACCAGCATGCGTAAAGTAGATAAAGAAGAACGAGTAAAGCCGCGGGAGTTGGTGACTAACGGAACTTCGTCCTCGGTGAGGTATAGTTTCTATGATCCCTAGAGCGTGTATTTCCTTAATATCAAGGGAAGGAAATTTTCAAATTTTGTTTCTTTTCCATATTTTCAAATGACACACAACATCGCCGGGATCTTCCCAACTAAATGACATTTTTATTCCTTCAGACACTGGCGTGTGATAACTAACGAATTGGGGGATAAATGTATGATTTGTGTGTATTTCACTTAATAAAAATTAGGAATAAATAAACAATAATTTAGAAATAAAAAATACTAACCTTCTTTGGAAAATTTCCCGATGCTCTTGGATCAGGAGCCAATTCCTTCGGAAACAATTCTTCCAGATAGATGAGCGATGGATAAACGCCAGATATCAAAATAACTTTCTTCCACTCGCGTTCATGCAGCCAATTTTTGGTACTGGTGGTAATTAGCGACCCTGCCTGAGATTCGATGACTATACCGTCTACGTGTTTCAGCCATAGAACCAGTCGTACACCCTTGTCGCCCCTGTCCAAATACGTGGTCGACGTACGGCAAAGCCATGGCGTATTGCAATAGCAAGGGAGCATTGTACATCGGCTTCTCGGAAAAAGCCATTAGTCTCGGGGCCGGAGGTGGGGGAAGGCCTCGCGCTTATACAGTAACCTTTGTTGGGAAAATACAATGATATTTAATGTGTAAGCCGGGGGCTGAATTTTCCAATAATATTTATTGTTTAACCTCTCCAGCCGGTTCGACGTACACGTGTACGTCCCCGGCTGGTCGCTTCCACCAGCGTTTCGACGTACGCCGTACGCCCTCTCGCCTCATTCAGCATTAGTCGCTTCCCTTATGCCATCTCTTGTTCTATTTAGTCAATTCTTTTGGTCCTCTGCTAGGAAGCTTTGCATGATGCTGCCATCTTAATTGACTCATCATAACCTTTTTGGAAATATTTTTTTTCTCTTGATGAAGTTTGAGAATTAGTGCCTCCAGACCTCGGAGAAATGGCGGAAGCTAAATGTATCACTTTCGTGATAGATAAAGATATTGAGCTTCTTTTGGACGAAAGTGATAGTGATAAGGAATCCCTTTCATCACAGAGTGGTTTTAGTGATGCTAGTGTTGAGGATTATGCATAGGGTGAAGTAATTGAAGTGATTTTGAAGATGAATCAGAGGAGCACGAATCTCCACCAACACCATTTGGCTGGAAACGTGTCAGTGATGCTTACTGTCCATCAAGAATTCCATTTGTTGGACAGTCTGGCCCTCAAATACCGGTTGGTACTATTTTGGACAGTTTTATGCATATATTTGATGCTGAAGTGATAGATCTGATGTGCACTGAGACTAACAGATACGCACGGCAATTTATCGCTAAGGCCGCTCCTAACCCACGTTCCCGTGTAAATAACTGGCGAGAGGTCACCCGTGAAGAAATGTATGTTTTCATTGGAATATTTATACTGATGGGCATTATACAAAAGCCATCTATAAAATCTTATTTCACAAAAGATCCCTTCTTAGAAACTCCAATTTTTTCTCAAGTGATGTCACTTGATCGTTTTGAGCTTCTTTCAAAATTTTTGCACTTTGCAGATAATGAGGACGAGAAAAATTTTGCTGGCCCAAAAAAACTTTTCAAAATATTTCCAATTGTTTCATTACTCCGGACAAAATTTCAAACTGTATATGTTCCCCATGGAAATGTTTGTATAGATGAATCCCTAACGCTGTGGAAGGGCCGTTTGGGCTTCAAACAATACATACCTTTGAAGGCGGCTAAGTTTGGAATCAAAACTTTTGAACTATGTGAATCCAAAAGTGGCTATCTGTGGAATTTCATAGTGTATACTGGTTCAGGTTCCGAGATTACATGTAATATCAATGTTGATGACAACTTGAAAAGTACAAAAATTGTTGTTCATCTAATGGAACCATTATTTGAAAAAGGGTACACACTATGGATGGACAATTTTTATAATTCTCCTTACTTATCTTATGTACAACGTAAGAATGGTGTAAATGTTGCCGGGACTCTTCGATTGAACAGAAAGAACGTTCCTCTGAGTGTGAAAATCAAGCAGCTGAAAAAGGGCGAGACGGTAGCGTATGAAAGTAATGGAATAATGGTTAAAAAGAGACGTTTCGTTGAAATGGAAGGATAAGAGAGACGTGGCAATGATTTCATCGTTTCATGACGATGCGATGATTCAAAAAAAGATAAGGGGCGTGGATATTGTGAAGCCTAAGTGTGTGAATGAGTACAATTTGGCTATAGGTGGAGTGGATCTGAAGGACCAGAAGTTACAGCCATATTTGGTGGAAAGAAAACGAGGCATGAAGTGGTACATCAAATTTTTCAAGAGACTACTCAATGTAGCGGTCCACAACGCCTATATCTTATACCAGGCTAGAAATGCGGGCGTAGATCATCTTATCTTTAGGATAAGCTTGGTCAAGGCCAATGTCAACATAAACAGACCACAGCTGGGGAGCCCAACCGTCAGGAGGCCTTCGATAAACCCCCCACCACGACGCCTGGTCGAGAGGCACTTCTTAGAAAGGATCCCTACAACAGGAAAGAAAGCGAAGCCACAAAGGAAATGCGTTGTCTGCACCAAACATGGAAGAAGAAAAGAAAGCATATACTGGTGCAGTGTGTGTGAAGTTGGACTTTGCCTCGAAGGATGCTTCAAGACATTTCACACCGAAATAAACTTTTGATTCCAGAGAGCATGAGTGTGATGAGTGAATGAAAAAGTTGAGTTTCGACCGCTAAATTTTAAAGGTAAGCGAAAGCAACATTTATATACAACATATAAAATTTTTTCAAATTTATTTGATGTACTTTATGAGTTATTGCATTTTAATGAAGACAGTGTCCAAACCATGCATTTGAGACAAATTTAAATACTGCCGGAGGGTTTAAATACCCAAACATAAAAAGCCGGCTTGAGGGGTTAAATCCTAGCAACCATAATTTTCCAATGATTCTTATTGTATTTACCCAAAACATTTTTTACAGTGTATAGTACACAGGCAAAGCCTTTCATTCGATTATCACTAAACTATTTAAGAAGTGCACACTTTTGTTACGATGTAAAACAACTTTTGTGTACGTTCAACCTTTTTTTTCATGAGATTCACCGATTTGTACATGAAACTGAATCTGTAGTCAAATAATAGGTTATTTCAGAAGCACTGTACATTTGGGGAAATATTATGTGAATACACACGTTTATATAAAAGTTGGGGATATCGGCACTTTCTTCGGGTGATTCGCTCACACGCTAACACTGCAACTAAATAAGAGGTTATAATACAAGCACTAAAGTTGTGGATATATACGATGCTAACAAATTTTTGTATGAGTTGAACCTTAGCTTTTCACGTGGAATTCAATCATACACAAACACTGGGCAGCAAAATAAGAGGTTATCAGCACTGTAAATTTGAGGAATATGAGTCGTATGAGTAGCTTTTGTATAAAATGAGCGTTCGCTTCTTTTGAGTAATTCACTCATACACAAACACTACCACAAAATACGGGGTCATTATAGAAGATCGGAAAATGGTGACTTCTAATAGGAGTATGGTCGATTAATTCAATTTCATAAGTCATCAACGATGACATTCCTAAATTTTGGGTTACGATACAGGGATACTGAGACAACAAACATTTCAACTCACTCACCAAACTATTAGATGGATGTAGAGAATTATCATGAACACGAGATTCTATCACCCGGTCAGCATTCGCAGCTGGCAATTTCGCTGTTCTACTGTTAGAAAAGAATGGGAATTTCTAGATGGCTCCAATTCAAACACGACAGCCTTTGGATGAACAATAAGGTTAGTCTTGCGGATAAAGTCAATCCCCAAAAGGGCAGGGAAAGGAATGTCTGCTAAATAAAATTCATGCTGACAAGAGTACTTATCAATCTGAATCTTCAGTTGGACAGAAAAACTAACTCGAAAAGCTTGTCCAGTGACCATCAATAGTTCCATAGAATTATGGGTTTTTTGACTTTAGCACTGGAAGAACTAAGGCTAGAGAAGAAATTCTTATCGAAAATAGAAACTGAACAACCAGTATCAATCAGGGCATTACAGGATGCTGTCTGCAGTAAAATCAGAAGTAAAGGCAAATTAATATCGTGAATTTTATGAGCACTCATGGGACTAAAGGCAGGAGGACGTCCTCTACGGTGCTTCGTATGACATTCCTCGACATTGTGCCCAACTTTGTTGCAATAAGAACACACAACTTGCCTAGGAATGGAAGGAGGAGCATAATAGGATACACCGTGAAAGGTATTAGCATAATCAATGGCATCCATTCATGCTTTTGATGCACAAGCAATGACTACGTCTAATTCTTTGAAACTAGAAGGTGGGGTGGGCGACTTGATAGCCAATATGGTGAGAGGATTTATCCCTTGAAATATTAATTGGACAGTCTGGATTTCAGAATACTCTAATCCTAACGTGCACACAGTATTTGTGATGGAAGACACAAAATCATGTGGTGTTTCGCGAGGGAACTGAAACCTTTTGACTTTGGAGACAATAATACGATCAAATTCACGATCGCTCACAATTTCATTCCAAAGTTTCCTCGTTATCTGGGCCCAAGAAAATTTTTGACTTACAATAGAAATCCAGAAATGACGCAAACTGGAGCGTAGCTTTGGAATAACCAAATTCAACAATTTTGATAAAGGAACTAGCGAGAGAGACTAATTCCGTCAGATTCAACATAAGATAATACCAATTTTCAGGAGGAAAATCAGCGATCCTTTGTCTCACTACGGTCACCCCTTCGGATAGAGGTGGAGGTGATCTCACTCGCCTTGATTTGGCCACATTTGATGTGGCCTCCGCAAATAGAGGCAGTGCTTGGGTTGGTGGAGATTCATTAGAAAAGGAGTCAGGCAAATCGACCAAATGGGTTAAAATAGGTTCGTTGGAAGAAGACTTAGGGAAATTCACCAGCACTTGGTTTGGGAGTGGAGCTTAAATATGGTTAAGGTCACATTCCTGGGTTGGTGGAACAATGGTGAATTCCTTTTCTGCCGAAAATCCAGTATTTTCAAGTGGGACATCAGGGCTGTCTTGATCTGGCCAGTCTTTCCTTGGCAGTGGTGCAATAACTTCTAACATAAGGGTCATCTGAATCGGAAGGCATGGTGCCAACTTCGGACAAAAACCAAAAATCAAAATCCCTAACTGACGGAAAAACACTTAAGAACTCCAACCCTCGCCCAAGTTCACCATCAGAAAAGGAGAGTGCAAAGTGAAAAATCTAGTTACAGAGAGAAATCAAGTTGGAAATCCTCATCAAGAACACTCACCACATGGTATGAAAAGACAGCATAACCACACTCGGCTACCAATTGCAGCATTTCCCGAATGAAATAATGAGTTCACGAGAAATGCTCATCCAGGGAAAAAAATTTTTCCAATCTCGGGTGAGATGGATGAGGTCAAATAGAACAAAAAAAGTATATGATTCTAACTAATACCACCAATGTATTTCAACAGATAGACAAAGCAAGGACAAACCAACAAATGAAATATTCTTCCCATTTAAGGAAACCCTAACAACTTGGAACAATAGACCATGGCCACTCAGAGTACCTCAAAAATGACGAAGTCTCAAATAACTAACTTGACACCATCGCATGTAGCCAGCAAGTGAACAGCTTGGCGTCTCATCTCAAACAGAGAGTGTTAGAGGGGAGGTATTCTCTGGCATAAGGTAGGGGTGTTTTCGGCAAGGTCAAAGTGGAGTGGGGTTAAACATGGGAATAGTCGATAGGTAGATTTTGAGTATGGGTAAAGCGGGCTAGGTGAAAGTTTATCATTGAAGCATCAGGAACTGTTTTCTGACTCCGGCGGTAGCAGACCCAATGATGGCTTGTACGATGGCCAAACTTCCTGTCTTCACCCACATTATGGGGGCTATATAAGTGACAGTGGATGTTGACGAGAGACGAGAGAGCAGTGAACACTTATGCAGTAGAGTTATACAAAAATGCAAATAAAAAAGGACCTTTATCAGAGATAAAACGCGCAAATGAACCCTTGGGTCAAAATGACCCCACTTGGGCGTTCAAGGTAAAATATAATTTAACTCCTCAATGGATTATTTTAGGAAGGTAAACATTTATGCAAGTGAACACCTAATAAAAATATTAAAAGTCACGAGAAGAAATTCTGTTTCCTTAAAAAATGAGATCAAAAAATAAATTTAAAAACACGAAGGGGTCAAAATGACCCCTCTGGGCGTTCTAGTGTTAAAGAAAAGAAATCTACAACACCAGCAATGGACAGTTTCATCACTCATCATTTACCTCACTAGACGATAAATTCGAAACCAATAATGCTTTTTGACATTAGCAAGGCTTTTGACTGCATTAATCATAAGCTACTCCTTGTTAAACTCAATAGACTTAGCATTCGTGGGATGGCCAATAACTGGATTTGTTCATCCGTCGATGAGATAAAACAACAGGTTATTATTAAGGATAATGAGTATAGTTACACCCCATGAAAAACATCTGTACCCATTGGTGTTCCTCAAGGCTCTGTTTTTTGCCCTGTTCTATTCCTGATGTATATAAATTATCTGCCAAGCATGTTCTCCAATGTCATTGGTATCAACCAAAATTTTGTATGCTGATGATCCCAATTTTATTCTTTCTTCCGATAAGTCAAGCAGTCTAAGTACAATGAAAATTAGTTGCCCATGCTTAAAGCGAGAGGTGTGAAAATAACTTCCTACACTTAAATGTTGGAAAATCCCAAATTCTTTTCATCACGAATAACGGTAAAAAATTTAAACATGACAATGTGAATCTCAACAATATTAGGATCCCTCAGGTCATTCAGGCTAAATTTCTTGGAATTGGTCTAGACTCACATTTAACCTCGTAGCCTCACATACGTGAATTAGGCAGTTAGCTAATTACCAAGTGTTTTATGATAACAATTATGAGACCCACAGTCTCTATGGATGTTCTGTCTACTTTGTACTATGGATAATTTTATTCTCACCTTATTCATGCATAAATCCTATGGTATTCTGTTCTAGGGCTCTTCCCCCACTCCAATGAAATTTTAAAATTACAAAACTAAGTATCAAGGCTATGGCTAATGCTTCTACAACTGCACCATGTGGACAATTATTTGACATGTTAGCTTTATTACATTTGCCTTGTTATATATTGTTTATGTTTTGTTGTATGTTTATGTAAATATCACCACATTTGAAAATAACTCAAGCTTACACAGCTACTCTACAAGGTTTCATAATAATTTACATATATGTACCATATGTACATGCATGTAGCCCCAGCCAGCACAGCAGATATTCCATACAGAAATGAAAGCGAAAAAATGGGGCGAATATATCGCTAGAGAAATTACAGGGTAAGAATTTCCCTTCCTTTTCGGTTCGTAGAGAGCCCGTAAGATCCTTTGGGTCTAATGCTATTAATGCTGTGAATTTACTTTTAAATTATATTCGGAGGACTAACGCGGTTGGATAGATAATGATTTTTCTTGCTCCACCATCCAAGAAAAAATTTTTAAGATACTCTCAAGCATATGAAAATCTTGAGGTGGACTTCTGTGCACGAAAAGTTATTGTGTGAGTACTACAACTTCAATTTGAAGAAGGACTTTGTTCGCTTAGGTCTATGGAGGAATTACATTTAATGTTGATATAAGAGCAACTTTATAACAACTCAGCTGCATTTATCTGGCACGTTTTAGAGGAAGAGATATCCCTTATACCCTTTTTGAGACGTTCCGTCTGCTAGCCGGAAGAGAATACCGAAAAGACTATCGATATTATCGATATGCTTGCAATCCAAATGCCCTTCCACTAATAGCAACCACGAACACCACAAATCCATTGTATTCTCGTGCTCTCTGACAATGAGCGAAATATGTAGGAGTGATTGAAGTGGACAAAGTATGCTGTACCATCGGAACCGTATCTCACGCCCTGAAATTTACATGGACGAGTAGTGTAGCAATTGGATCTGTATTTCAAGTGAGTACCATTTATTTCTCTTTCGTTATTATCCTCTGCACATTAGTCTGGTTATCGAGGACTTTGTGACCACGCCTTGTCGATTACTAATACATTATGTACTGGAATGACGTATTCTATAAGCATATTTATTTACATGTTCGTTTATATTAACATATGAAATGTGCATTTCTTAAATATGTCCCAGGGGAATCACGCGACTGGAACTCGATATTGTTGGTGTTGGTGTCTATTCCTCAGCATGAGACGTGAGTATCATTCCTTTCTCGTTATTTCGTTATTAGAGAGGAGTTCTTTGTTTGCAGTACACTCAATTCAGTCGTATGGTGGTTCAACTCTTTTCGACCATATGGCGGTTTAATGTGTTTCCATTACATTTTAGTCTATTTGTTGCGAAATGATTGAGGCGTGATTCACTTTCTTAGCTAAAACTTAATGGAATAGGAATTTATTCAACATGTTCGGGCTATACGAAAAACTAAACACAAGTCCAGCGGGAGAGGTTGACTGCCCCAACGGGCATAGATTTACCACTTATTTTACTTAGAATGGCTGTCCACATAATATTGTAACGTGAATCATGTCGGCTTTTATTGTTAACATGGAAAGCTTTGTTGCTGGTTTGCCTACTATTAGGTACTTTACAAGTAAAGCGCTGAATACTGGAATGCATTGAAAAAAATATTTGTAAAATTGCTTGAACAATAGCAGAGCAGTAAAAACATCTCTAATATACTGAGTAAAGTCAAAATCATTTTTATTAGTGTAGTAATAAGAGTATATGGACACCAAAATACATAATTGTTGACAAAATAGAACCAATGAATTTCACTTCCGCGAGTAATTATTGTATAAATTATTACTAATAATATAACTAACCGAGAAATTTTTCGGGCGCTTATTTTATATTTAGCTTATGTCCAACTGTTTTTTGCAGAGGTGCTGAAAACAAAGGGGAACACGGCCCCAAATGGAGCTCCTTACAGTGGGAAGGAGCAAGGGCGAATTGTTTCGCCTAGCAACGAGGGTTAACAAGTTAAATGTAAATGATGGTGCAGCAGATGTGCCTGAATAAAGATCATTTGTTATAGACTTTCGAATTTATTTTGTGTACAAGTACCCCATTGTGAGAAATCCTTTTTTTGTTCAGAGTTAGCAATAGTAACAAGAGCAAATTGTAGGCATGTTGATTACTATATGGACGTGTTATTATTATTGTTGATGTTCAGGTTGTGGATTTTTAACTAATCTAACCACTAGATCCCTTGGTTGTAAGTTTGTTGCGAGGTGAGTCTTTTTATTTCCTTAATTTCGGTAACTTAATGTTCAAATGAATGAACTTTTCTGTTGCATATCATTAGTAGCAGAGTGGAATATATATTCATTTACAAATGTATGACGTTACAAAGAGTAGACCTCATAAAGGGCGAGTGCAGGAAGCGAACGTGGTACAAATAATAGCCGTCAGGTGGCGGTAGCGTGCCTAAAAGATCGCTGTTAGTTCCTCCTAAGTCCGCTAGGGAGCGCCCTTCTCACTGTTAGAGAAATGATTTCTATCGCATTTCGGAAACCTTTCGCTTTGATTTCTCTAACTTGCTACTGCCATGTACAGAAACCATTTCCCTTTCCGTATATGATTTCTCCGTTTTATATGGAAGGTTTCTGTATATGTTGGTTCGATTTACAACCTTGTGCTGGCTGGGACTCTACCTCAGGTCCTAGGGTTATGGGAATTCATTTATGCAACAAACTGCCAGTAAAAATCAAAGAAATTGGAAATATTAATTCCTTTCAGTGAGCAATTACAACACTTACATGGAAAGCTATATTATTCAGTTTATGATTATCTTAATGATCAGAGGTTATAATTTGATGTTACTCTGGTTATGAACTGAAGTATGTATGTTTATATTTATATATTGACGTGTCTTATATCATGTATCTTTGGACAAATAAATACTTATTCAATTCTATTATGGTAGGCAACTATTTACCCATCATGACGGCTAATATATTACATCAAGGGAGGAACCATAAAATATTTAATATTAAATGTCGCACAAAAGAAAGTAGAGATACATAAATAAAAAATATAAAAACATTAATTATTAAAATCACCAGACTACGAACGTGATCTAACAAATTTGTTAAGTAACAGCATTATAGCACTTAGTGACATGTAAGTTCTTCATGTTTCAGGATGTTGACACCCTGCCACTCACCCTTTGTGTTGGCTCATATAATATAGCGTACTTATAGAAAAACTGCACTAGAGACCCCTATTTCACTTATGCCTCAAAGTAAAAATAGAAGACTTAAACCAGAATTTAAAATATACAATTGCAGCTGTGTTTAAAGTAATAGGCGATGGATGCATATCAAGTGGCCTTGTCATGGAAACACATACCTGTGCCTTGGCGAGAAGAGCCGGAATCACGCTGTCCTGGAAGAATGGAAGCAGAGAAGGAACTTGTCGCTGCAGTCTACATGTTCCATCCTTCAATCTATAACAGGCGATCATAGAAGGAACAGCTGATGTTAAATAGACTTCCTTCCCGCGCTGAGTCGCCTTATCCAATGCATTTCCAATAAAATGATTTACTCCCCCTCTATTCCTCATGTACTTCTCCTCTGCCTTCTTCAACACGTACTTCATTCGTTGCTCCGTGAAGTCATCCACCGGTGTGTACGG
Organism: Platycnemis pennipes; assembly: GCA_933228895.1. Classification (NCBI taxonomy): domain Eukaryota; kingdom Metazoa; phylum Arthropoda; class Insecta; order Odonata; family Platycnemididae; genus Platycnemis; species Platycnemis pennipes. The sequence continues at coordinate 1,455,100 of CAKOGI010000006.1, read as the reverse complement.
TCTACCTCCGTTCGCAAAAGCCAGACACACTGACATCTGCGCCAGTGCACCTGCTAAACCACCAATGGTCGCAATCTCATCTCCATATGCTCCCACGTAAACCTTCTTCTCCTCGAAGTCGGCGAAGGAGCGATAATCGCTGCCTTTCATATGCACTCCGCCATGATCTCTGAATCTCGATTTCATTCCTCCGATATGATTTGAGTCGAAGTCGATATCAATAGACACATCATCATGGCTTATCAGAAACTTTATCAGGCAAGCTGTCACATCGCCTTTAGAATACAGTTTCGTGTACCATCCCCTCACCCTCGTCACTTTCCCTTCATCACTGTTCAAAATGAGAGTCTTGCGCATCATCGCCTCCATGCATTCTCTCCTTATTTCATAGTCAGTTCGAGGTGCCGACTGCACGACTTCCTCAGCGACAGTCGAAGTCTCAGGTATCCCTGCCCCATTCCTCTCCCTGTTCGCCAGCAACGTCATGGAACTCTCAAGTGCCGCTGGGAGTAATTCACGGGCCGCAATTCCTGTTTTGGCCTCATCAATGGATTCGCAAATGGTTTCCATTTCTTGCATCTGGGTATTGATTGTCACCATTCCAGTGTTGACATTGTCAATTGAATTTCTAATGGTTGCCATTTCTTGCATCTGGTTATTAAGTGTCGCCATTCCTGTTTTGGCCTCATCAATGGATTCGCAAATGGTTTCCATTTCTTGCATCTGGGTATTGATTGTCACCATTCCACTGTTGACATCGTCAATTGAATTTCTAATGGTTGCCATTTCATGCATCTGGTTATTAACTGTTGCCATTTCTGTTTTGGCCTCATCAATGGATTCGCGAATGGTTTCCATTTCTTGCATCTGAGGATTGATTGTCACCATTCCAGTGTTGACATCGTCAATTGAATTTCTAATGGTTGCCATTTCATGCATCTGGTTATTAACTATTGCCATTCCTGTTTTGGCCTCATCAATGGATTCGCGAATGGTTTCCATTTCTTGCATCTGAGTATTGATTGTCACCATTCCAGTGTTGACGTTGTCAATTGAATTTCTAATGGTTGCCATTTCTTGCATCTGGTTATTAAATGTCGCCATTCCTGTTTTGGCCTCATCAATTGAATTACTATCGGTTGCCATTTCTTGCACCTGGGTAGCAATTGTCTTCATTCCCTTTTTCACGTCATTAAAGGCATTGTTTTGGGTTGCCACTTCTTGCATCTGGGAATTAATTGTGGGCATTCCTGATTTGACCTCAAAAATGGAATTGCGAATGGTCGCCATTTGTTGCAACTGGTTATTCATAGTCATCATTCCTGTTATGATGCCTTCAATGGAATCGCGAACGGTTGCCATTTCTTGCGTCGCATGCGTATTAATTGCCGCCATTTCAGTTTTGAGGTCATCAATGGAAATGTGGATAGCGGCAATTTGTTGCCTCTGGGTACTAACTGTTGCCATTCCTGTTTTGATGTCATCAATGCTATCACTATTGGTTGTAATTTCTTGCCTCAGTGTATCAATTGTCGCTATTCTACTCTGGACGCCACATATAGACTGGCAAATTGATGCCATCTTCCGTGACAAATCAGATATCATGTCATGTCCCATAGCCTCTATTCCTGCATCCTGACATATAGCTGTAGCATTACAACCTCTTAGTGCTACACTGTCCCTTCCGATCATCACCAGACGAATCAATTTGCTAATCAACTGGCGGTCTCCGTCCTCAGGGTATTTCTCCCCCATACCCTTGGCCAGCTCCATCACACTGATCCCTTCTCCATCTCTGAGTCCAGGGTTTGCACCCTTTTCCAGCAATCCCTCCACCCAGTCAAACTTCCCCAACCTCACCGCGATGTAAAGGAGGGTTTTCTGTCTCGAAACCCTAACATCCACGTCACTTAAGGATTTCAATAGGTCCTCGTGATGTTCCAGGGGTCCGGTGGCTATGGCCACGAAGAGTTGCTCCACGACGTCCATCACCTCGGTGAACACACTGGTCGCCATGGCTACTGTATGATGTCACCTGTGATTTTATACTCTTATGACGACTGATGTCCTTTAAATGTCCGTTAGGTCTTCTGATGGCAGACAATGGAAACTTGCTTCGGGATCTGGAAATAGAAAATTTGGAAATTATTGCTGGTATACGATGAACATCTACTTTCATATGAATCTAATAGCAGATCTTTTGAATTAGAATAAAAAACCATGACTTGAATGTCTAAAATACTAAAATTCCAATTTATACTCTGAATGTTATTCTGGTAATTAATTTGTTGCCTGATGAAGGTAAAAGAAACTAGTTTAATAAAAAGTAAAACTATCCTTGTAGGTATTCAAAATATAAAATATATAAATAAATAATTTTACTATTGATTGTTGAATACATCAAATTTTATAAGCCTTAATAAGTGTGAAGAACGTGTTAATACACCTTCAAGTTCTCCTCAGTTTTGAATTGACCGCAACCTGGTGTTTTGCAAGTAAATTGAAACCACCCTTAACGATATAAATCAGCAATCTGATGAACATATCTGACAATGAGAACTATAGTATAACTCTTACGAGGCACACATTTCGGGAGTAAGTGATGCACAGTTCAGTGAGGATCTACTGTCTGTTAATTACGAGGAGACATCTGAATTTGGGAAACTATGTCTTCCAAATAAGATGCGAATGAACGGACTAATTCCTTAAATGGAGACGGAAACAGGATTATAGTCAAAACCGACGGTCCCTACCAGGTAAAGAAGCTGGAATGCTATTTACAGATTGTGGACGCCGGCAGTTCCTACAACATGAACATTTCTCCAAAATTTTCTTTCTTCCCCTGCCTTGTAATAACGGATACAGTAGGCCAGGAAGCAGGAAAACTGTTGATAGATGATTAAACGCTTGGCAGCCAGTCAAAAAACGTGGTAAAATGTCACTCTATAGATACAGAGAGGTACATGCATTGCCAATTCTGCACGAAAAATGGGGACATCTACATCTACGCGATACCCTGCAAGCATCCGCGACGGTGTGTGGCAGGGGGTGAAGATCACCAGGCATGCACTACCGACATACAAACAAGCAGCTATAGGGTCTCATGCAACTAGATTGTTAATATCTATAGTATTTAAGGGATTAATACATCTACATCTACATAATACCCTGCAAGCCACCTCAAAGGTGTGTGGCAGCGGGTGAATTCAAGTGTTCAAAACAACCGTGGACCGTAGGGGAGGGAGTTAGGGGGGTGGTAACTTGGTTGAGTAGTGACTATAGACAACCCAGCCTTCCATTTTCTATCACCTCCCCCCCAAACTTCAAACATCATATCGGATTTCGTGTGATGAGGATTGCGGAATAGTTATTCCAAGAAATGAGGGGATGATTGAATATTGCAAGAATGGAGGGGAAATCCACAGACCTCCCTTTCGTTCCCCCAAGGGCTTCCTAGGCACCGAATTCTATAATGGAACTAGAGTCAGAGATAGATACATTAATTTCTCGGAACAATGATAGAGGAATAATAGAAGGCGCAGACTTCAATCTCCCTTCGATATACTGGATTACGTGTAGTTTTATAACAGGAGGTAAGGATAGGAACTCTGCGAATCACTGTTGAACACCTTTACGTCACATTCTTTACAAGAGCTAGTAAAAGAACCAACCAGGATAAACAAACATTCTAGATTTATAAGCAACAAATATACCCGAAAGAGTTCTAAATACAGGTACAGGAATTAGTGATCATAAAATAGTGCATGCGAAATTTATTGTAGGCGTTGAAAGACATTATAAATTAAGGAGGAGGGTACACTTATTTGGCAAGGCCAATTACGATGGTATGAAAGAGGAATTAAGGGAATCGTGTAACGTATTTAGCAAACAAAGCAAAGGATTAGATACAGAGGATTCGTGAAGAGAATTTATCAAGGTCACCCGTAAAGCAGTTAATAAATACATACCAAGTCAATTCATTAGTGATAATACTAAGCCGAGATGGTATAACACGGAGGTTTGGAAATCACTAAAGCAACAAAGAGTATCCCTTAAGAAAAAATACTGGTGGAATCCATCAGTAACTGGTGAAATTTGAGCAGTAACTGGTGAGATCAATCAGTTTTTGGTCAATTTTCACCAATAACTGGTGAACACTCTTTATTGACTGATAAAAGTCCATCAGTTATTGGTCAGTTTTTGCTAATTCCTCAAAAATATTTCCTAGAAACTGGTGAAACCCATCAGTTACTGGTTAGTTGTCGCCAGTAACTGGTAAACACTTTAGTGACTGGTCAAGTCCATCAGTTATTGGTCAGTTTTTGCAAATTACAGAAAAACACTCCATCAACTGGTGAAATCCATCAGTTGCTGGTAATTTTTCACCAGTAACTGGCGAACACTCCTAATGACTGGTGAGGCCCACCAGTGATTGGTCAGTTTCGCTTAATACTTAGAAGCTAACTCCAGGAACTGGTGAAATCCATCAGTTACTGGTTAATTCTCATCATCAACCGGTAACACCTTCCAGTGACTAGAAATCCATCAGTCACTATTCAGCTTGCATCAACCTCTTGTGCAGTTCTTTCAGTAACTGCTAAAATTTTAGGAGCTACAGACATTACTCATCCCCAGTTATTTCCTTCTGTTATAATCACCTCACTAGCTACTAAACTTCCGATTCACACCTCCAGTTTAATCATCTGCCTATCAGTTACACGTCAGCTTGCTTACCGGGTATTGACAAGAATATATTTGAGTCTCTTCACTTAAAAGCCACCTGCAGGTGGCTGTAACATTTGCATTTGCGTGCTGCATGCAGTACGCAAACGTTACGCGAATGTTCGCTGACCATTCTTTACATTTAGTTGCATGTGCATTGCAAAGGAACATTCGGAGAACCTTGGGATTCGAATCGTTGGCACTCGGCAGAGTTCCCTGGATTGCCAAAACGTAACTATAAAGCAGTAGGGTTTTGATTGCCATATACAGAACTTTGGCGCTGAGGGGCTGCTGCTGTGAGCAATTAAAATGCACTTATGCAAAAATATCCCAAGTAGCAAAAAAATATAAAAAAATGATTTTAAAATATGTATTTTAAAATCAAAAAGTCATAAGATGGCAAAATTCATGAGTTTTTCATAATTTAAAATAATGTGTTAAGAACTGCTCTTTTAATGTTCCATATCATAATTTCATTTTGTTGAAAACATGTATAGGAATTCTAACACATTTTTGTTGCATAAAAGGTGTTGCAAACATTTCATATTTAAATATACTTTGATATTATTTCAAAATTATTTCAGTACAATAATGAAATAATGGTTGAAATTACTTTAAAATAAGTCAATAAATTATAATAAATTAATTAAAAATTATATTGAAATGATGTCAAAATGTTACAAAGGGACCCACACAGTACGGGATATCAAACAAACATCCATTTGGTATCCACGACTGAATATCGATGGACATGTATGTAGAATATGTCCCGATGCTAACAATATTAATATGGGAAATAAAATTCTAGGATCAAAAAGTGCATCGCTTTAGACCCTCTGTATCAACATTGCGTTTTAATTTTCAATGATAAAATTCAAGGTCCGATGAAACACACTAAAGTTTAGGTACTTTTTTAAATATAGCATTATCATCAACTACAAATCACAACTTTGGTACACGCGAACAACTTTAACCCGAATATTCATTTCATAGTTCGCGGTTTTTGGAAAGGTATCGACTATATCAATAATCGCAATGCAATGTCGATTTCTACATTCAAAATGGCAGTAATGTGCGTCAGCATGTTCGTGAATGTGTTCATGTAAAGTCAGCACGGAGAAGAGCAATAGGAATGAAAGTGATCTCGAAGCACATCGTTTTTATGAAGTTCGTTAACATAGAAGCTGACTTAAAATTGGAATAACGGTTAAGGTACGGCGAGTTAATTTTTCTTACAGAAAGCAGGTCTGCTGAAGAAAGTTCATGAATATGTGAGTTTTTGTTTTTACCTGCCTTCTATATGGTCTTGATTGAACTCTTGGCATAAGAATTGACCACGTTTAATTTTTTTTCAGGCGCATTATATTATTAACATATTGGGACATAAGGATTTAACTAATGAGGGTTCAGCTCATCATTCAACGATTCAACTCTATAATAAACATGAAAATGTTTTGTGTATTTGTGTCTTCCTCAGTGCAGTGATGACTTTCGATGACATTTTAAATAACTGTCCTTTGATAAAATCTACTTTACATTTAGAGTGAAACATTGTTCTTTTAAAAGACTTGGTTACTGAATACTGGGATAAACCTTTAAAATGTAGTGTTGTGCAGGAAGCAAGGTCGATCATAACTCTTGATTCTCATGCCGTGTGGTGTGGCATTGGCTTATGTGGCGTTGGCTACCTACTACAGATATGATAATGTGGATTCGTATTTTTATGTGCTACATAGGCAAGTGAATTATTGAAATTTGAAGAAGTGCCAATAAATATGTATATAAATCTACGGCTGTTTTTTGTTTAAAAATATGCATGGCACTTTCAAGTAGTTCCTGAAAGTTATTTTTAGGACGATTATAGTTAGTAGCCATCACTTTGTGGAATTCCATTTTGTAATATCAAATTAAAGACTGCAAATCTGCTGTCTTTACTTCAACCGGTTTCTCCACACTGTAGCATCGTCAGCACTTGTTTTAGTTCCTGATGATACTACAGTGTACTATACTACAGAGTAGGCTAAATGTCGATCGTCTGAGCTTTCTGTGGAGTGTTTGTAGCGGAAATCGAAACCATAGGCTTAGGAATGGGTGGGTCAAGAAAGAATGTGGGTTCGATACTGCTCCAGTAATAGACAAATGAGATGGTCGCGCTTTGTTGATTTCACCATGTTGAGATTATGGATGATTGTTGAATGACAAAACAGTAATATAAGAGTTAAATGAATGGTATGAGAGGTAGGGGTGGACCGAGAAAGTGGTGGCTGAAGGGGAGGAATGAATTAGGAGTCTTAAGAACTGGAGTGTGTGTATGAAGCAATGCATATAGTAGTAAATTGAGGCAAACACCTTTTAAGAGGTTTGAAAGGCTAAGTCAGAATGAAGGAGGCTGTTGAAGTAGAGCAAGGTATACAAGCATATCATTATGAGTGAATCTTTCCAACCTTGCCTACCCCGGAAGGGAATGGCATGTATACATACGTTTTATAAAAGATTTGGAAAAAATAAGATAAATAATTTTTAAAGATTCCTTATTTAAAGTAAAATATTTTAAAATAATGAAGAAATCATTTAAAAATAATTTTTGCATTGTGTATCATATCAGTGGAAATTATGGTAAATAAAACCAAAGGGGACTCTTAGCACAGGTAATGTAGGTATGGCACCTTATTTTCACCCATAATTGGTGTTTGAAAAACGGATCACTTTTTTCACCAGTAACGGGTCTTATAAAAGTGGTTAGATTCTTTCAGCAGTTAGTGGTGAACTTTTACCAGTGTCTGGTGATATTTCAATCAGTAACTGGTGTATTTTCTCACCAGTAACTGCCCAGACAGCACGAAAACGTGATGAAAGCATTTTATTCCGTTTTTCAAAACCGTTTCAGAAGCGGCAAATAACGTGCTGAAACAGTAAATACCCGAGGTAAATGGCAACAGTATTTATTAGTAACCCTCTCGTTATTGGTATTTATCCCCTTTCCTTCCATATTTCTACACTATTCGATCCTATTCCGCGTCCAGGGTGAAGTATTTATTAGTTATAGTTCCGTATTTCACGGAATGCAAGGAATACGAACAGCGCTGCATAGCAGTATTCCTTGGAAAAATTATCGTATTTATCAGTAGTTGGGTAGGCACAGAATTTGTAGAGAATACCATCGTATTTCCCTTGACAACCATATTCAAACAATATGGCGGAAATCTTGTATTCATCTGACGAAGAACTCGTAGTAATTCTCTATTATTTTTTCTTCAGGTCATTCAAAGCCATTTGCAAAACATCCTTAAGATGAGTACGAAGGTACGAAGGAAATATGAACATTTGTTTGGGGAGTATATTCCGTTTTAGCTTCTGTTCGAAATGAGATGCAAAGGCTGAAGAAATGCAATTATCCTCTATCACCAATAAATCAGCCATTTACAAAGTTCGATACCATAAAACGGGAAATTATAAGGTAAGATACATTTTAGTAGATGAACGATGTGTTTGAATTTGGCGGGCTATTGCGGTGAGAATAATAGAATATCGTTATCGTCGTCAGTCGGCGAACAGCTGCTGCGAGTAGTTCACCGCGAAGTTTTGGTCGCAGAGAATAGTTTGCGGCTTTGTTCGTGTAACATTTTAGTTGTTAACTTTAAATGATTATTGAACTATTATTACTCATGTACATTGGATTGGATTGTTTGAAGTGAACGTAGGCAATTTATTAATGTACACGCCAGGAGTTTGTGTGTGTTTGCCCAAGTTTTTTGTTGACACTCCTGCTTTATGTTAGTTGTACACGTTCTTTGCTAAGAATATATTTGAAATAGTTGCACGCCAAATGTTCATTTTGATCCTTACCGAAAATAGCACAATTAATAGCACAAGCGAAATTCACAAGTGTCGTACATTTTGTATGTTTTTGCCAAAGCATGTTAATTTGAGGTAATACCGTATTGGCTTGTGATATTGTGTGAAGTATTCTTGCATTCTATTTACGTTTAGTAAACATTTTGTGTCGGTATATGGGTGAGTACTTCCGTGTGCATAGGTTGTACATTTGTAAGTGTGTGGGTATATGGGTGAGTGTTTACGTATGCATTGGTTTAAATAGACATCGAGAGTTTTGTCTAGATTTCCTACATACAATGTAGTGTGACTGGTATGTATTGATGCTAGACTGTGGTTATCGTTCTAACATTAACCTGACCGAGTGCTCATTCATTATGAATAATATGCTATTTGATGAACGACCTTAAGTAATAATTTTACCTACAGAAGATTAGGGGTTATTTCTACAATTCAACCCAGAAGACCCACGGTAGTTAGTTACATTGTATATAAAAATCAAATCCCTTGACTTGTTTCTCAAAACGGTAGCTGGTTAGTTGTCAATTCATTTTGGATATCTTGCCGAATTGTTCTGGTTTATACAGTAAGTAATTGCTGTCTAATTCTGAAGATTCAGGCGATATGGAGTGGAAGCGAAACATGATAACACAGAAAGAAAAACACGAGCCAAATCCACAAATATTATTTGTGGATTTGGCTCATGTTTCTTCTTCTGTGTTAATAGGTGTCTGGTGGTGTAACATCATTCAAAACATCAAGGTGTTTAAATATACATACATACAAATTTATTGCAAAAACTTTCGCATTTGTCATTTTATAGTTTACATATTTGTTTCTTTTTGCTGTGGTTTGGTTTTAATTCCTATAGAAGCAGAAGGTGATGTTATAATATATATGTTGTCAGGAAACTTGTAATAATCACCCAATTAAGATTTGTAGACCAAGGAATTCGTTAAACAGATTTAATCAAATTCACATAAATGCTACTTAGGTAAGCAATCTCACACCTTTTATTACAAGTTTGGGTCCTTGACTATATACATCGTCTCTTTCATTGATCTTTTCTTGTGGTGTTTGTGTCTATTACCTTTGTGTTTTTAAAATTGAAGGTGAAATGAAATTGAAGTGCACAGAAAGTTGTCTGATTTTTAGGTACATCTTATTTGTCTTGTGATATCCTGCTTTTTAGATATTGTGACGTTTGTAGTACATAATTTCCTTTGCAATCATTACAATATATTGAATACACCAGATTACTCTTGAAATTTTTGGGGATAGGACTTTTTAATTTGAGGAATAATAAAAAAAATTCAGATTGTAGTTCTTAGAATGTGCAATGAGTCAATGTTTTTTCCTTGAGTGCTTTGGTAGTATTTCTGACAAGCCTTTGACGTATGGTATACTTCTGTGAGTCTTGGATTTGTTGCATATGGTGAGTTTATGGATTCATTGTCATGTGTGGAATGACTGTGGGTAATTGTGCCTTTGTCATACTGTTATCTTCATATTTAGTGCAACGTAGTTGGGTATGTTGACTATTCTGCATGGGGATCTTGTTGTTACAAAGGATGGTATTGATGAGTGTATTGAGAAAATTATTTTTAGGAAGGATATTTCTCACTAGGTTAATATTATTTTAATGTGGTGCAGGATTGCTATGATGTTTGGGTTATGCTGTAGGGTTAATGCAGGATTAATTTTATGTTTTAAGAGGTGGTGGAAATCGTAATTGACATATCTGTCACTCTTCATGGGTTTCCTCCATCAGTCTATGCTAAGTGTACCATCTTTGTTGCTCATGTTGATGGAGAACTAGAAATAGAAGTTTGCATAAATGGTTTTCTATTTCAAATGTGAAATGCAGTTTTTGGAGGAAGATATTGAATAATTCTACAACAATATCTATCTTTTTGGGCAAAATTGGAAAAAAGTCATCTACATATTTACATATATGAGTGAGCATAAAGTGTAGTTTGGATATGACTTCATAAAGTAATTGGTTCATGACAAGATCAGCTATGATGGGGCAATTGGACTCCCCATACAAGTTTGCTAACAATATATGTACTTCATCAACACCACCTGCTTCTATAGCCATTAATACAGTAACAAACAGAAAAAAGAAACAAATAAATACCTTTAAGGCTGTTCTATACCAAACCAATATCTCTTGAGTAACCGTCAAGAGGGTTAGTTCCGAGAGCCGCCGCTTCAGTTTCAGTGGGATGGGTAACTTTACTGGGAGGAGGGGGTCATCTTTGAGGGGTGTTTGGGGAGTGGCTTATTTATTCAGTCACCAATGAGTGACCACCGGTCCAGATGTTCCTTATCGCTTATTGCGTCACACGTCGTCACTCGATCCCTTCGAGGAAGGCCGAGAGAATCTTTGTTTACGAGTGATTCATTAGTATTCCTCATCTTAGCTATCCGCTTATCTTTGCTACTCACCTAACACAAACGTAACTTGTCTATAAGTGGGATTTGATTTAGTCCATCCTCGCTACCAGGTAAAATATCCGGGGCTATTTATTTTCAGTACAGAAGTAAAATGCTTCTCGTGTCTTCGACCTAATTCCTTTATTGCAAGATTTTTCTAATACGAGTGCAACTCCGTCTAAAGTTTGTCCAGAAATTAAATGGGATCGAGTAAAAACTAAAACACAACGTCATTGTAAGTGTGAACTGGAGCAAACATTTTTATGGACTACGGTAAATTATATTTATTCGATAGATGAAAAGTCCAAAGAGAGAACCTTAAAAAAGAAAATTGAGCATCAGTAATTCAATGAAATAAAACTGACTGACTGATGGCTCGTCACCCTAGGGTGACTTTATTTCATAGTATGCCAAAAACTGGCTCATTCTGAGTCATTTTAATCCCGGAACCGACTAGGATCTTTAATTATTCATTAAAATATTATTCGGTCTATGGAAACTGTCAAATTGATTGTTTTTTTAATGCTGCACATTCCATAGCTGTGTTTTCACTGTTTTCTATCGTTTTGTAGTATTTTGTATTTTGATTTGTTATTATTTTTTCTAGTGGGTCAATTTTAGCTTTTTCGTATACTGTGTCATTTGCGATCCATTATTTAATTCCATGCATGTTTCATAGCATCCTTCGGTCCATCGCCTTAATATTGCCTATCTTGTTTCTGTGGAGTTAGCTTTCTTAGCAATTTCTCTCAACCTCTTACAGTAATTTCGCGGCAAGTGATTGGTGCATTCTATTTTAATGACAGGGAGATCAACGCCGTAAGGGAGAAGTTCGGCCAATTTCTTGGTAGCACTATTGTCGCCATCCCCTACGAATGAAATGGAAATTTTATCGTATTTGCGTGAAGAAAGATAAAACTAATTACACAACACCCATTTATAAGATTTATGACAAGCACATCATATTATACTTCAAATTGTGCATCTCTACTCTTGTTTTAAATCCCTCGACAATTATGTCGGCTTCCATTTCCGTCGAGGACTTGTTCCAATTCTTGAAGCTCAAATGCTGTTTGGCCTGTGTTTTCATAGTTCTGCATTTCTCACATATACTTCAGTATTTGCAGCTAAATGGTGCATTATTTCCCAGAGCTAACAGAGAAGTGAAACGGTGTCTTATATCAAATATTTTTCTTCTAGAAGGCTCATAAGCTGTCTCCTTCCTTTGTCTCTTCAGTGGTATCACTTGAAGTCAAGCAGGAATTTACGTTTGTAAATTGGCCTTTCAAAAGTTATTGAACCGCAGTGCCCTAAGGACATTTCAGAGGGATGAAATGTCTCCGATATTTTTTTGAAATATACGAGAAAAACTAAACTGCAGTTCTACGAAAATGTTGATTATATTCGTAAGATTCGGATTTTTTTCCAATTCGGACGTAAACGTAAAATACGCTTCCATTTAGCATTACTTACATAAACAAGATTGGTGCTTGAAGGAGTCAACCCCCTGTACTTTTATCCAATATGTGTTGGAAGCAATTTTTTCCGATCCTAAATAGTACAATAGTTTGCACGAGTAATCCAGTTACTGTAGATCCATTCTAATGCATTAAAAAGGAAATATTAAATTTCACGGTAAATGGTTACTCGGTCGGACCAGGTGACCATTATTCTGCGTTTTACTGTCAGCTTATTGAACACAAGCTCCCCATTTTAACTATTTTACCTCAATTCACTTTTCTCAATTTACTTTCGAGAACAGGGCATGGGGCCCCGAATTTCCCAGGCGATACGGAGGGGGACCCGAAACTTTTTCCAAGAAATTTTATCGTTCTGATTTTAACTGGGCATGATAATCCGGATTAAACTGCTTATATTTCATGTGCTAAGTGAAAAGTAACATCGCTATTTTGTCTTCTCGTCACATTTCCCAAGTACTCTTTTTATAAATCCTAGCTTTCTCTTCGCTCGGCCGCATATTTCCCGGATGTGTCTTCTCCACGATAAACCTTTAGTGATTCTTTCACCTAAATACCTCATGGTTTCAACGCTTTCGACCTTCGTGTTATTAATTTTATAGGATCGCTCTATAGAATTATTCCTCCTCCATGTCGTGAATTATATCTAAATCCTTGCTTCCTGTCTTCTTCGGATATACCCCTGCGCACTACAGTATCGTCTGCATAAAGTCTAAGCGTAAAACTAACTACGCTACCCTGGGGAACTCCCGATGTGACTTCGATTGTGTCTGACATGATACCATCTATGACAACCCTCTGCTCTCGCCCACTTAAGAATTCTTTTATCCAACACACAACGTCATTATTTAAACCAAAACTCTCTAATTTCAAGATTAATTTATCATGTGGAACTTTATCGAATGCATTTTTAAAATCTTAAATCTATCGCATGAACTTCAGTACTGTTTTCGCCGTAGACTAAAATATCTTGTACAAATAAAGCTTATTGTGTCTCGCAGGATCTACCTTTCCGGAACCCACGTTGTCTGTTTATGAGCAATCCCTGACTATCCAAATGCCCCATGATTGTACTGACTACAGTGTGCTCAAATACCTTGCAAGAGATTAACGTGAGTGAAATGGGTCTGTAGTTACTAGGTTCTTTCCTATCACCGCTTTCAAAAATAGGTGAAATGTTAGCTACTTTCCAATCCTTGCGTACAGTGCGGTTCTTTAGTGTTTTATTGAATATTATTTCTATATAGGGGACTATTTCAGAAGCTAATGTTTTATATACCTGGGAAGGAATTTGATCGGGACCTGGTGATTTGTTTTTACTAATGTTTTTTAACTGCTGCTCTATTCCGCGACATGAAATTTTTAATTCGGGCATTTGCTCACTGAATGCTTTCGGCGGAGGTTCCACTGCGATGTGTGACGATGAGTTGAATACGCTTTTGAAGAAGGCTTTTAAAGTATTGGCATTTTCTAAACCCTCAGGTGACTCTAATTCCTTTATCACTTTTAAGTGTGTGTACCTACTGTGGACCTATTTCCCTGAAGTTCTCTCTCTCACATATGACCAAAACGCTTTAGGATTGCTATCTAAATATTCTCCTAACATCTTGCTCTTGAAATGTGATAACGCTTGCCGACATGATTTCCTTGCTAATGCTCTCGATTTTTTATAGTTTTGAACTAACTCATTTTTTTCCTCTACCGATAGACCCTGTCCTTCATTTTTCATCCCAGCGTGGCATACCCTTCGTCGCTTTAGTGATTTCCTAACCTCCGCGTCATACCACCTATGCTCTGTATTATCAATTTACTTGGTATATATTTATTAACTGCTTTACGGGTGATCTCAAGAATTTCTCTCCCCGAATCCTCTTTATCTAATCCTTTGCTTTGTTCGCTAAATACATTAAACGATTCCCTTAATTCCTCTTTCATACCGTCGTTAATAAGCCCTGCCAAATAAGTATACCCTCTTCCTTGGTTTATAATGTTTTTCAACGCCTACATTAAATATCGCATGCACTATTTTATGATCACTAATTCCTGTCTGTAGCTACATTTAGAACTTATTCGGGTATATTTGTTGCGAATAAGTCTAGTATGTTGTCTCCTCTGGTCGGTTCTTTTACTAGTTGTTGTAAAGTTTCGTCGTACCGATGGACTGAAAAGCAGCCGATGTAACACCCATTTTTAAAAGTGGTGATAGGGAGCAGCCACCTAACTACAGACCTTTATCCCTCACATCCATTTCATGCAAGGTCCTGGAACATATAATTATTAGTTCAGTAATGGGACAACTATATAGCCAGAATTTATTGTCCAATGTTCAGCATGGGTTCCGGAAGAGCAAATCATGTGAAACTCAACTTGCTCTCTTTTCTCACAATATTTTAGTTTCTGGCGAAAATAATATTCCAGTGGCTGCTATATTTCTCGATTTCAAAAAAGCTTTCGAGAAGGAGTCTCATAGCAAACTAATCTTGAAATTAAAATATTGTGGCATAGACAGTAACATTAAATCATGGATAAATGATTTCCTGCATGATCGGGTGCAAATGGTTGTTTTGGACGGTGTTACCTCACCGGCAATTAGAGTCACTTCGGGTGTCCCATCAGGTAGTGTGATAGGTCCACTCCTGTTCCTCCTGTACATAAATGATATCAATAAGTTTGTCATAAGTAAGCTTCGTCTATTTGCCGATGACACTGTAGTGTACAGGGAAATTCTATGCCCAAACGATTAAGAATATTTAAATGATGACCTACAAGCAATTGAAGTTTGGTGTGATACATGGCACTTAGAATTAAAATTTAATAATTGTCTCTTGATGAATTTTTGGAAAATGAATAGCTCTCCTCTTAGCACTTGAATTGAAGAAGATCGTAGCAGATTGAAATTTAGACATAATCTCTTAAACAAATTCCAAGACCATATTTTCAGTGATGATGTTAAAAATATTTTGTGAACCCCAACTTACTATGGTAGACTGGACCATAATCACGAAATTAGAGAAAATGATTGCCAAACTGACAGATTCAAAATGCCCTTTTTTCTACGTACATTGAGGGATATGAATAACGGTAAATATATCCAGTACGAAAGTAGCAATGGATAACATTGGTACCTGCATGTTGGTATAAGGACTTATAGCTAACCCAACTAACGGCATGTTTTTGCATGTATGCTTCGCTATTTTTATCTTTTTTAAATAGCGTAGTTTTGAACAGTACCTATACGAGTACTATTCCTTTTTTTATGCATGATATGTAGTGCATGTTTAGTCAGAATTCACCACTTACCACACACCTTTATGTTGGCTTGCAGAGTATTATGTAGAAGTAGACGTAAAAAATGTGACGTAAAGGTGTTCAACAGTGATTCGCAGAGTTACTTATCCTTACCTCCTGTTATAAAACTACACGTATTCTAGTCTATCGAAGGGAGATTGAAATCTCCGCCTACTATTATTCCTCTGTATTTGTTCCGAGAAATCAATGTTTCTATCTCTGACTCTAGTTCCATTATAGAATTGATGTCTGCATCCGGTGGTCTGTGATATCCACCTACATATATCTTTTTTTTGCGTCACTACTTTTACTTTTAACGGAACACCAAATACTTACTACATTTTGCTCTGAAATAAGTTTTCTTCTACTAACATACGGGTCCTTCACAGCTATAAATAATACTCCTCCGTTTCTGCTTACTCTATCCTTTCTGTATACGGTAAAACACTTAGGGAATACTTCATATCTGATATGTCCTTCGAAAGCCATCTTTCTGTGCGTACGATTATATCAGCATCAGTACTTTTTATGAGGTGGTGAAATTCGGCTACTTTATTTCTTAAACTACGACAATTCACTACTATGACTGAAATTATTTCTCCCAATCTATTTCTCTCCTGGTGCTCTTTTTCAGCTAGAATTTTCCCAGATAATTATTTTACCAACCCACTATTTACTCTACGAATCTGATATGTATGTATCTGTAGTAATCTGATATGTATGCATGATTTGAACTTCTGTTCTCGGGCCGGTTAAATTAACTGCTTCATGACAGGATAAACAGTGAGCTTAACCAGAGAAAACAGATAGGAATGGGCACTGTGAAAGCAAATACCGAGCACTGAAAATGAAGGAAGACATTTGTTTCATGTCGGTACCGACGGGCAAGGCTGAATTGAAGTTAGGCTAAACGTGCTAATCTTAGCCCCCCCCGAAGCAAATTTCTGACTACGTGCCTGCCTGCTACTGAACAAAATATCCTTGCTGAGCTCGCTCGGTCTGAGGGCTCTGGCTTTCGACAAGGGGCCGGAGGGAGGCGAAGTGGCTCGGGCGTTGGCCTTGGAATGGTTCGAGAGAGAGAGAGATAAGGAGCCAGGAGGTGGAGGGTGACGTTAGCGGGAGTGGGGGGGACTATGAGCAGCGCCACGGAACGAAAGATTTTTAGCACGTAAAATAGTGAAAACATGGTTCGGAAAATAATAAATAGCAACTTTAGTATGCACCTAAGGTCTTTGAGTTTGATATAATAGTAGAAGAGAAGGATGAATCCCAGCGGATAATTGAACACATGTTTCCATTACGGTTTCAATGTCAAAGGAAAAAAAGTTGAAATCAGGCTATTTTTACGATTTTCAGTGCCTGAAGCTCTTTAATGAGTACTGCTAATGAAAATTCTGTTCAAATAGCCGCTCACATTGATCCTTAATCTAACGATCAGTGAAACCCGATCATCTCCGCGACTTATATTAAACTCGTTATCTTCGATCTCGCAAGGGTCTGCAGAGCCGTTTTCTGCGGAGGTATAGAACCCCCTTAAGATAACAGAAACTGTTTCTTGCAATACATTTAGCATATATGTAGAAATATATATCTTATAAAATGTTTTATGGATGTTGCAAAAACACGATGTAAATATAGTTTTGCCTATTAATGTATATTGATGTCTCCATAATTAGACTCTTTGTTGGTCCTTTCTTCATACTGTAGGACTACTGTTGCTATTTACCTCGGGTAAGTCTGCCCGAAAACGTTTTTCCCTGGTATCAAACCCTGAAAAACGTTTTTAATTTTACTTTCTAAACCATAAATGGTTTTTGCACAAAATGAAACCATTTTTTCCGAAAAAAAAAACGTTTTCACCGGTGTTTGTGCTGTCTGGGTGGTAAGCGTTTCAAAAAACTGATTAACTATACATCAGTTATTTACCAGTTAATTCATCAGTTATTGATTAGTTTTTGGGTGAAATTTATCTCAAGGGTATGCCACGCTAGGATGAAAATGTGGGACGGTATCTATTGGTAGAGGAAAAAAAGTAGTTAGTTCAAAATATATTTAAATCGAGAGCATTAGCAAGGAAATCGAGTCGGCAAACGTTATCACATTTCAAGAGCAAGATGTTAGGAGAATATTTAGATAGCAATTGTACAGCGTTTTGGTCATATACGAGAGAGCTTCAGGGAAATAGGTCCACAGTGCCCACAATTAAAAACGATAAAGGAATTAAAGTCACCAGCAGTGTAGAAACAGCCAATTCCTTAAACACCTTCTTCCAAAGCGTACTCAACTCATCGTCACACAATGCAGTGGAACCACCGCTGAACACATTCAGTAAGAAAATGCCCAATATAAAAATTTCATTTCACGGAATAGAGCAGCAGTTGCATGCATTAGTAAAAACAAATCACCAGGTCCTGATCTAATTCCTTCCAGAGTAAATAAAACTTTAGCTTCTGAAATAGTCCCCTATCTAGAAATAATATTCAATAAAACACTAAAGAACCACACAGTACCCAAGGATTGGAAAGTAGCAAACATTACGCCTATTTATATAAGCGGTGATAGGAAAGAACCTAGTCACTACAAACCCATTTCACTCACGTCAATCTCTTGTAAGATATTTGAGCATATTGTAGTCAGTTCGATCATGGGGCATTTGTATAGTCAGGGATTACTCATAAACAGCCAACATGGGTTCCGGAAAGGTAGATCTTGCGAGACACAATTAGCTTTATTCGTACACGATATTTTAGTCAACGGCGAAAACAGTACTGAAGCTGATGCGATATTTTTAGATTTTAAAAAGGCATTCAATAGAGTTCCTCATGGCAAATTAAACTTGAAACCGGAGAGCTTTGGTATAAATAATGACGTTGTATGTTGGGTAAAAGAATTCTTAAGTGGGCGAGAGCAGAGGGTTGTCATAGATGGTACCATGCCGGACACAATCAAAGTCACGTTGGGAGTCCCCCAGGTTAGCCTAGTAGGTCCGCTTATATTTCTTTTATACATAAACGATTTGGGTACCGTAGTTAGTAGTAACCCAGATAGCAAGCTAAACTTGCAGCAAATTTGCTGAAGGTTTGTCATGGCAAAGTTGCAAGTTTGCAAAAAGTTTGTCGTAACAAGCCTGCATACTTGATGCAAGCTTGAATCAAACCTCCTAGTTACGTGTCTACAAACTTGCTGAAGACTTGTCGTATCACACCTGCTGCAAACTTGTCATATCACAGCTGCTGCAGACGTTCAATTAAATGTAAAAATTAAATAATAGAACAATAATACTTATAGAAATTTATTAACTTTAATGTTCTACATGTTTATCAATCATGATATTCTCGATATTATTATCTCCAGTGAATTTGTTCATCCTTTCATTCCTAAAAAAACATGAAAAATTACTACACATGATATGATAGATCATACCCATATGATTTTGAATTTGATATTATATGAAGTTTTTACTTAATTCTCCTTTGATTTGAAATTCTCCTTTGATTGGTTACACCTGGTAAATAAGTTTCATGACTTAAAGGGAAACCAGACAAAGGAATAAGTAACTTATAGAACAGAAGCTATAGAAGGAATAATAACAACTTTTTTATGGGAATTAAAGCACTCTTTCCTTCATAAGAAGGTAACAACACTTGGAAAATTCACCACTTCAAAATTTACAAAGAAATACTGTTCACTATCTCAGGTATCACATTGAGGAAGTAATGGATCCTGGGTAGGTACAAAAATTAGCTTTACCATGAAACAAGCTCCACAACCTCAAAATTTCACTGGCACAGAAGAATTCATGCAATTTTTCCTTAGACTTTGTTAGGCTTGATTAGTTCAAGAGGGGTTCTAACAACATATAAACAACACACATCAAATACAAAATCCATTCAAGAATGAGCATTTGAGGCATTCATGCCATACCATTAGCCATTCGAGAGGAAATCACATTTATCTTCAATCAATATAGGTACCTTACATCATATAACATTTATCTTTCATGCATTTGTCCATGAAGTATGAAACAGGCTAGATAAAGTTCGTCAGTGTTAATGCACAACAAAATTTAATTTTTAAAGTAACAATAATGCACAACACGTATTTTGTAATTCACTTTCATGCACAATACAATAACTTACTCATAATTAAAAGACACTCTACTCAACAGAACTTACTATATGGGATAAATATAAAGCAAGAAGGAAAGAGTGTTCATTCGTTTAAGCTATATCCTCGCCTAATTCAAAATGCATAGGCCCAAAGTTGTTGGTTGGTTGGTTATTTGGGGGAGGCGACCGACAGCTGAGGTCATTTGCGCCATATAGGACAGGTGGGTAATTGGGTAATGGTACGAGTTTTTAGGGAACGGAGGAAGGGTGGAGAGAAACCCGGCGTCGGCATTAGCCTACTCTTAACGAAAGGCGCCAAGGGGACCACGGCTTAACGTCCCATCCGACGGACGGAGTACTGTACTTGAAATGCCCTCCACTAGGCACTCAAGTGGGGACCGGTTTTCCACTGAAAAATCCGCCACTGCCGGGAATCGAACCCGGGCCCTCGGGATGGGAGGCCAGTACTCTAGCCACCACACCAACCCGATCCCCCCCCAAAGTTGTTAATTGACCATCTTACATAAAAGTTAATCTTTGATATCGGTTTACATTTCACTACTTTCATCTATGCAACAAGAATACATATTCCACAAACACAATTTTAAACTACCTAACATAAAACTTTGTTTTCCCTAATCAGTTCAAGGAGGACTGACGATGTCTTCCCATAAAGGTATGCAATAGACACAATTTCTTACATACTAGCTACTGAAATAAAATAACTCAATTACTTCTGTTGGTTAGCATAATATAACCAACCATTCACTTTAGAATGCATCCGATACAGGTGTAACCTACCCTAGTACGAAATAAATACGATATTAATAAGATTGTGGTTAGCATGCATTTCAAGAAATACTGAAGCAATAACACCATTTCATGCAATTTAACAACTTACCGGTGGAAGGTAGGGCCGTATCTTTCCATTTTGGCGATTACTGTTCCCATTGAGCAAACCCGTATCGAGCAGGAATACACCTGAAA
Organism: Platycnemis pennipes; assembly: GCA_933228895.1. NCBI lineage: Eukaryota > Metazoa > Arthropoda > Insecta > Odonata > Platycnemididae > Platycnemis > Platycnemis pennipes. The sequence goes on along the minus strand of CAKOGI010000006.1, from coordinate 1,434,243 downwards.
GTGAAAATTAAACATTGCATTTTCCCGCCAGACAGTAAGTCTGTGGATAAAGATATTAATTTCAGAAAAATAAAAAGTATTTACGAACCTTCAGAATACCTCGCCAGTCACATGCTTCATTAACCTTGATATTTTCTAAGCACGTCGCTCACGGTAAATTCACGAAATCGTAGCACGACATGGCTAAATACGCAAGGCGGCGCAAGCGCTCAAGGATACCGATGTTAGTTATATGTACGCTTCACCGCAGAGAGTTTATAATAATAATAAATTTATTGTTCGGCTGGTCTTGTGACATAGAACTCGTCCATAAGATAAAAACAATAGTAGCACAAGGGAGCTAGAATAATATAAAATTAATAATATTATACGCAGAGCGGGGATAAACATATACGATGATGCTGTATACAATGCAAGCTTATTAAAGTATAAACATTTTGCGAGCATAAAAACACATACGATTAACATGTTAAAAAGATAATTAGAATTAAAAGACACATTTAGAGATTCTCATCAAAATACTCATTCGAGCGATAATGCAATTTCCTTAGTAGAATTTTACATAATCTACCCTTGAAAGCACCCCCTTCAGTAACCTCAACGAGAGAAACGATGAGAATATGTGGAGTATTAGGCGGTATTGGGTGAAAAAACTACAGTATGTCAGCGTTCGCTTTCCTCTTCGGGATAATATCCGAAATACAGCCTTTAGTTATGGTAAAAGTATGCCACAGCAAGTTTGATGCAGACTTGCCATAACAACTTTGTCATGACAAGCCTATTGCAACCCTATGACTAGTTTGTCGTAAGCTTGCATGCTATCTGGGTAGCTTAGACTTATTGCAGACGATGCTGTAGTGTATAGGGGAATATAAAAAGAAGACAGGGAATCACTAAGCAAGGATTTTGATGCAATTCAAGAGTGGTGCGACAAATGGCAGCCAGGACTTATCCTTAAAAAGTGTGTAGCTATCAATTTTTGGAGGAGGAATAATTCGATAGAGCGATCCTATAAAATTGGTAATACTGAGTAATTAGTCATAATGTGCGTTGAAACCATAAGGTATTTAGGTGTAACAATCACTAAGGATATATCGTGGGGAAGTCATATCCGGGGAATATGCGGCCGAGCGAAGAGAAATCTGGAATTAATAAGAAGAGAACTTGGGAAATGTGATGAGAAGACAAAAGGGCGATGTTGCTGTTCACTAATTAGACCCCACCTTGAGTATCCAGCCAGTTTATGGAATTCGAATGAATTAGGTTTGATCAAAGAACTAGACAATGTGCAGCGTAGAGCAGCTAGGTTCGGTAAAAGGTGTTACCAAAGGGTGAGTAGTGTATCAGAATTAATAGAAGAATTGGAGTCGGAGTCATTATCAGAGCGTAGGATAAGGTACAGATTAAATCTATTACAGACATTTCAATCGGATATCTTTACTGAAGATGTTAGGCACAAATTAAAAACACCATCGTATTATACTAGATTCGACAAGATATATAAGATTGGAGAGATAGATTGTCGTACTAATAAATTCAAATGGCATTTTTACCCCATATTATAAGAAAATAGAATAGGCAGAATTACAAAGGGATAGGAAGGGGAAATATTTTAGAGTAGTCTTTAGCGCATGATGCATGTATTAATCCCTTAAATACCTCTAGATATTAACAATCTAGTTGCTTTAGGCCCTATTGTTGCTTGTTTGCAAGTCGGTTGTGCATGCTCGGTTATCTTCACCCCCTTCCACACACCCTCGCGGTGGCTTACAGGGTATCGTTCACATGTAGATATATGTAGATGTTACCAGTGTGTTTCTGACTCTTCCAAGGTTTAAAGACCCTCGCCAACAAAAAGTACCGATCAGTTGCGACAGCTCGCCATATGGATGATTTTCTGCAGAACTATTCCTGGCCAGTGGCTGTGATGCGTCCCCTTAAGGGTGTTGAATACCTACCCGGAAAACGGCTGCGCAGACTCTTGCGAGATCGAAGATTACCAGCGTAATATGACACATAGAGATGAACTGTTTCCACAGTTCGCTAGAACAAGGACAAATAATGTGGGAGAAAGGAACATATGTTTCGAGTATATTTCATTTCAAATGCTATAGGCGCTGAAAAAGGTGAAAATATCTCTTTTTCAGCTGTCTTTCTTACGACACCCAAATCGTAATTGAAACATCTCTTCCATTCACCTAAGGGATTCATCCTTCTCCTTTAAAATGACACCAATCATAACGGCGTTAGAAGGGTAATAACTTAGCATTGAATCATTTCCTGGACCATGTTTTCACTATTTTGTGAGCGCAAACCTTTTCTGTCTTTAGCGCTGCATTAAGCTTCAGAGGGACCACCCCCACTCCTGCTAACGGTCCTCCCCACCACCTGTCTCTCTCTCTCTCTTCCTCCCGTCTCGCACTCCCCTCCAAACTGCCTGGGAAAGCCGGCGTAGAGATAAGGGTTTTTGTTTCACAATCAATCCCAGCTGCCTTCGTTTGGTTTAGGCCGTGAGCGATGGTCTCGGAGAGCGAATTGAGTTTTTATTGTGGTGCATTTCGACATTGAGAGTGAAAGAAAGAAGAATCTGAAAAAACTACAAAGTAAAGAAAACGAAATATATCTTTCATGGAAAAACGGGAATTTCAAGAAAAACTTGCAAGTGAGGTACCTAAGTATTTTCATCTATATCATCATCTTCATTGCACCAAAATGAGAAAACTCCACAAATAAAAATATCGCCTGAACCGAGACGAACCAGGGACACTCGATTCGCGTAGAGTGATTTACCACTAGAAGCGCCAGAGCGGTAACTTTGACCGTTTTTTAATTTCAAATTCTCACCGTTTTTTTCACAATGGTTAGAAATTGTTGAAATTTCGTGACTTTTAATGAACTTTAGTCTTACGTTCACAAGCCAAAAATGATTATTTTTGGTCTGTTACTGAATCAAATATTAGTTGATATATTACCGAAAAGCGCCAGAGCGATCGTTTTGACGGTATTATAAATTTTCATCTTATATTTTTTTTCCTTTCAAATAAGATTTTTCTGGCATGACAGGTTGAAGTCACGTGAAAATTGTTGTAGTCCAATTGAATTAACATGTTTCCTTGTATGATTCCTGAGAATTTTCTTTTTTATTTATTATTCTGCAATCGCATCAAAGGAGTTTTTCATAGATTTTCTCACAGTTGTCTCGAAATATACGTAAAAACATTTAGGATACAGGTACACAGTTCTGCTTTATCCCAAGAGATGGGAAATGTGCTCTTTTACACCACCCTTATCGCCCCTCTTTTTTCCTTACACGATCAGTCAAGATCTGACCTCGCTTTGGGTAGGAGCAGTACGCTGATGCTTCTAAGCATGTCCCAGCGATGCGGTCTTACTTCGTAACTACATAAAAATATTTTGGAAGAAAATCCGGAACCATCACCAAAAACCAAATGCAGCGTTTATAAAGATTATGTATCTAACGCATGACGCTTATTTATCGATGAACGTACGCTCCGGCATATCAAAATATTCACTGAAGCGGAAGCAGATGGGTGAGAGATATTGGACCACAACTGCTGAAGAAATTGAAGCTATTATTGAACTAATGCTTGCACTAGGAGCATATGAATGTGGTTCCCTAGATTATGATATGCTATGATCTAGTGATTGGGGCCCAGCGTTTTTCCCTCAGACGATGCCTCGAAACATGTCTGCAGCTCATGCAGTACCTAAGTTTCGATGTTCTCGGAACAAGATCTCAGCGTCTCAACGCAGATAAATTTGCATTGGTGTTCGAAATATGGAGCAATTTTGTGGGAAACTGTATAGCCTGCTATAGTCCTGGTACCTATCCTTGAATGAGCAGCTTTTTCCTACTAAAGGTAGGTGTAGATTCACTCAGTGCATGATCACGTGCATAAAAATAAACCAGACAAATTTGGAATCAAGTTCTGGGTTACCAGATGTAAATTCCATCAGGTTAGCAGATGTAAATTCCGAATATTTCTGCAATGCGTTTCTATATCTGAAGAAAGATAAGTTGCGTCCGCCCAACGAAAGTCTCCTTGACAATGTTGTTTTACGCTTATTACTTTCGGGCATAGTACCTAAATTCTGGACAAGACGTCACGGCAGAGTGTTTTCATGTAAATGAATTTGACGAAAAACTGAACGCAATTAGCATTGACATTGTTGGCACAATGAAAAGAATCAGACGTGGAGTCCCTGAAGAACAAACGTCTAAGGCGTCAAGTTGTACGATACCACAGTCATCAAACATGACGACATTACAATGACAGTATACCAAGGTGAAAAAAAAACATAATGGTGCTGAGAACCATACATTCCAGCATTGAAATACTATATGTACAGAAAAAGATAAGCAGATTCAGTCAGTTTCTACGACACCACAAAATATGGAGTAGATATACCGGACCAAACGACAAGGAATAACATTTACGTGCGCAGGATCTCGCCGATGGCCTGTTTAATTTTATACAGTATCCTAGGTGGCTGTGTTTGAAACCGTCGGGATCATCTCTAATAGGTAACCAAGGATTCACGTGATATACACACGAACTGTTCCCAAATTTGGTGTGTTAAAACCGCTGACTGAAACCTCATTCTTTGTTTACACTTGTGTTATATCTCAACTGGGGGCTCTTTAGTTGGAATAGATGAGAAAAACTCAAGTGAAAACAATTAATGATGTTGTAAAGCAGAGTTTACACGATGCATTTACACGCGCGGGTAGATGCGTGAACACATTCACCATCAAAATTGCACCGTGTAAACACTCAAAATTGCGCAAATGCGTGAATTCGTGGACAGAAAATAGCCCCTGTTCTATTTTGGTGGATTTGTGCGAGCAATTTGTAGTCGTCCACGCATCTGTACAGCAACGTACTTGCGCGGGTAAATGCATCGTGTAAACTCGATTTAAAGAGCGATTCAGACATATTAAATTTTGAAACCATTCGTGTAGGTATCACGTGACTCCTTGGTTACCTATTTGAGATAATTCCGACGGTTTCAAACACAACTCCCCTAGATTTAGCTGCAATTAACGCATGAGTGATATAGAAAGAGATCACCTCACAAAACATTAGCTGCCATAAATTCATTTTGAATTTAACTGAAGAACTGCGTAGCGAGTATATCAAGTCACAGCCACTTTTTAGCGGTTCTTGAAGGCTCACTTCACATTTTTTCCCCTGCTGATATGCCCTCTTGGTATGAAGCATTCTTCTGAAATCTAACCCTTTCATAACTAGGGTAAAGCTTGTGTCCACATTTTTTGGCTTACTTGCGAAGTATTTCATATTACAATTTCGTTAAATTGCAATCAACAATCAACGCCAGAGGGTCAACTCATTTTGAGTTGCAGGCATTGACCTCCATGTTTTTAACATTCGTTTTCCTCGGGTGGGGATTGTTGCAGTCATTTCAGTTATTATTTTCGCTGCCGCGTCATTCTCTTTGCAGCGCAATGTCATGGATATGGTTGTCGATGGTTCTGTTGCTGACACTTTCCCTCTTAAATCTGCTATTTTTCTTCTTTTAGTTCTATCACTAGACCTCTCAAAATCTTTTTTCGGCCTTCCTTTGCCTCTTAACTCAGAAGAACATGCAACTAGATTGCAAAGCAATATAAATTTCCTTGGAGTAAAATACAGCCAATGGAAATATATTAACCAATGTTCGGTACCAACCTGAGTTGGGATTTCCAAGCAGATATTTATACATGTCCTCCGCTGGGAACAGTATATCCTTTTCTAAACAACAGCGAAGTTTTTATCTAAACCTGTCGTTAGTCATATTACATTCATCCCATTTTTGAAGCATGAATTGAAAAAATTGTGTGAATAGCATTAGTCAAAATTTCCTTCGTTTTCATGTCTTTTCCTTGATTAAACTTACTGTTTACGATATTGCAAGGCTAATTTTCCTTTGGAATACACCGAATTCCACTTGCATTGAAAATCATGAAATGCATTTCCTTTCGGGTCACTTTCGAGGGGTCCATTTTTTTCTTATTCAGAATTGCAATTATATGAATCCCCGGAGAAGCAATCAAAATTAGGATAAAATTCCCTACTTAATACACGCAAAGTCAATGAGACAGTTGTCTAGGGAAACTTACCTTATTATCGATCTTAGTATCGTCAAGTTCGGAAGGTATTTTCGCAATAATCCTGAAGCAGATATGAGATGCGTAAATTATCTGTATAATGAGGATGACTATAACATTCTGCGTAGGGATGGGCAAAAATAACCGGTTATATCCATAACCGGTTTTTGTCCTTAGGTTAACCGGTTAAAAACCGGTTATTTTCTAGCGCCGGTTAACCTGAGTACTCGGTTATTTTTTGGCATAACCGAAAAATAACCGGAGAGAAATAACAAAATGAAAATTGTTGCTGCCTGCACTCTCTCGGGCAACGCTGGCACTACTTGCCGCTGATCGTACGATGCGCCCCTGCCGGCCTCTGCGCTAGTTATAACCTGATGCTTTTTTATATAACCGAGATCAAATAACCGGTGACACGGTGACACCGGTGACTAGCCAGAGTGAAATAACCGGAGGCACGAGTACTCGCCACTCACTGGGAACAATCGCACTACTCGCAGGTGATGTCTAGGTTTTTTTCTGCGCAGGTCATCGTGAGTGGAACGAGTACTCGGTTGTTTTACAGTAATACCAAAATGTAACCGGAACAATAATGCACAGCGGTAAATGCTGCTATCAGAATGCTACCCAGAATAATAAAGGGCATAAAGTTCCTGAAATATTTAGTAGATAGCAAAAAGGAAGTTGGAAGAACTGGAGCTCAATTTCTGTATTCTTAATAATATTCACTCAATTTGAAGAATGAAGTGGAGGCAATGAAAGTGTGTAACGCTTCGCAATAAGAACATTCATGCACATCCCCCTCTCTATATTACCCATCGTGCCCTCAAAATAGTCACAGCTCAATTAATGTATCAACCATACATAAAGTTTTCTTTTAGGATATTGGCCGTGAATTAATGCTATCAAATTGTCACGTGTTACAGGGATAATATTTGTTTTCTCTTTTCAAAGAACTGGCTGAATTTTACTGCACTCTGGAGTTGATGTTTGGGGACTGTGAAGACTTGTGATTGCAGCAATTCGACCTCTATTTCCATTTAACCTTATGAATATTTACACCCTGAAAATTGCTTGACCTACCTGGGTTATTTATTTATAATTACTGAAATTATTAATGAAATAAACCTCTAGCAAGGATATACTTGGTATACTTGTAGTGCCTCCACCGACGCCTCGACCATCCATGCAGGAACCCTGACTGTCACCTCGGACCCATTCCCGTGCCCCGCATTTTTCGTGTGTGACCCAGAATTCTGGGTCACACACGAAAAATGCGGGGACCAACGCGTTCCCTAGGGGACTACACATCTGGAGCGTCCCGTGTAAATGATCTTTGTCTGAGCCGTCCCACGAACCCTCTCAAACCTTTCATCACTAGGAGCATGTGGGGCAGGACCAAGAGAGAAAAGATGATGTAGGTACTCATGGGGTCCGACGTCGCCTACCGCACGAAGCACACACACCGCTCTCCGCAGAGCATCGTCGTATCCCTATTTCTCGTAATATAATCAAGTTCACTTCCTTTGCGTGTTTTTACTTTCCACCTGCCAACCAGTTCCTTTGCGCGAGAAGACGCCCAAAACCGTTCGTACTGCCATATGGCAGGAAGATCATCAAATTATTGAAATAAAAATTATAAGGGCAAGAATAAGTTATATGTTGATAGTGCATGATGCACGCATCTGTAATTTCTTCATATTAATCCAAATTTCCAGACCAAAAATATTCACGATAACGTACATAGTTTGGAGGAACATACATTCCATGTTCCATGAATTCACATTCGAGAGGCGAATTCATTCACTATCATAGTTCCTGATTCCAATAATATTTAATATTAAACCTCGGAATATTTCCATGAAAAGAGCTTTTTTTCCTTCTTAGGTAATATTTCCTTCATTATAGCAATGGTATGACATAGTTTGGGAAAAAATCAGGCCATATAAATTGTGAAAGATTAGGATGCAAGTACTATGCCCATGCAGATGAAACAGTACGTTAACAACAATAACGATGCTGGATTAAAAGCACCACCAGTTCACTCACAACATTATATTAGTATACCACATCTGATAGAATACCTATAAGCATCCGATACTACCTTCAAGTAAAATGACAAAGGTTTCAAAACCGAGCACTTGATTCACTGATAATAATCGGTTATAACTATTAAAACCTAACGCAGCAACATCAGGCAGCTCCGAGTACTCAACGCCACTCAACACTACTCACATAACCGAAAAATAACCTGACCGAAAAGGTTTTTATGCGCAGGAGTCAACAGAGTGCTCGGTTATTTCCTGGTATAACCGAAGAATAACCTGCTGGTGAAATAACCTGCTCAGGTTTTTCTGCGCTGAGTACTCGGTTATTTCCCACTCATCGCCTCTCAACACTACTCACATAACCTGAACGAAAAGGTTTTTATGCGCAGGAGTCAACAGAGTGCTCGGTTATTTCCTGGTATAACCGAAGAATAACCTGCTGGTGAAATAACCTGCTCAGGTTTTTCTGCGCTGAGTACTCGGTTATTTCCCACTCATCGCCTCTCAACACTACTCACATAACCTGAACGAAAAGGTTTTTACGCGCAGGAGTCAACAGAGTGCTCGGTAAGAATAACCTGCTGGTGAAATAACCGGCTCAGGTTTTTCTGCGCTGAGTACTCGGTTATTTCCCAGACGACCACGAAAAAACCTGGGCAAAATAACCGGAGCACTGCACTCTGTCGGGGAATTTTGGTACTCCATGCTACCGATCGGATGCTCGCATGAAATGGGATGCACGAAGTTCAAAAGTATATTTGATACTTGGGAATATCCATGGCAATTAAATATATGCAATTGACTGTTTGAGGCTTCACTTCGTAGAAGTTACAAATATCTACAGTAAAACTCACTTCGTACTTTCCCACAAGTTTATTGATGGTACGACGCGTTTCACCGCCTTGCGGCATCGCCAGGCACATACCTGGTATGCACCTGACGATGCCGCAAAGCGGTGAAACGCGTCGTATCATCAGTAAACTTGTGAACAAGTACGAATTGCATTTTACTATAGATATTTGTAACTTCTACGACGTGAAGCCTCAAACAGTCAATTGCATATATTTATAGAAGGGACCTTGATTATAGATTTGGAGTACATGATGCATATCTTCTGTAAGTAAAATAACTGCTCGATTTTATGTAATAAAAGTACGTCATTACCATGAATATGGTCATTACAATGTTTATTATATTAGTTAGAATACCTTTTAGCATATAAATCGTTCAATATGTTCATTTGAGAGATATGCAATATGCAATACTCAGGTTATATAACCTGATAAAAACCGGTTTTTTCTTCAGGTTTTAATACTCGAGTACTCTACTCACTGAAAATAACCGGTTAACCTAACACCGGTTTTTTTTCTCATAACCGCCCATCCCTACCAACTCGATGAACCGCCGACTGCAGAATGACGAAGTAAGAGACGCGCCCGTTGTTAACTGCTCCCGAGTCCGTCGGGGGGCAGTGCGATCGCAGCCCTCGTGACTTCCCCTACCCTCTCAGTGCCGTCATGTCACCCCCTTCCAGTCACATTCCCGTGGAACGGCACCTCAAACGACTTATTGCTTAACGTGAGCAGCTGTCGATAGGCAATGTGTGAAAGGTGTCACATAATAATTCTCATGGGTACAGAAACCACCAGCATTTCCATTCTATTAATGTGCAAATTGTGTAAATGAACCTATTGATCTTTATTGATGATAAATACGATTTTCGTACGAGTACCATAGCCGCCGTAGCCAAACATATATATTGTTTATCAACAGCATTCACTGACTCTGATTGTGATAAAGTAATAAATATAAGTTCTATGTCGTAAGCCCTTCCCCATGGACTACGCCTTGTCGTGGTGGGATTGGGGCTTGCGTGTTCCCGTGACCCCTAGAGCTACACTGGCGGGAGTAACTAATATTGCTCCTGGTAGGGTCACCCATGCCAGACAGGTCGAAGGGTAGGAGCCTGACGAAAGGTAGTCCACGTACCGTACTCGCAGCGTCTGTTCCTCAGTGAGGCGGCCGTGAGAAGGCGTCTGACCCCAGTGGGGCGGCCTAACAAGTGATGGTGTCACGTTAAAAACACTATTGGGGCAGGTAACGGGAAACCACCTCAATTAAACTCTCCCAAGATCACAATGGACTTGAACAATAGAGAATTGAATCCTGGCAACTACGGGGCCCGGAACCAAATTAGTGGAACGGGTGTCGTGCCCGGCAGCAGGGTAAGCAAGGACTCTGCGGTCGTCATCTCACGAAATCCTTGCACGAAAAGAATGACAGCAGCAGCGGCAACAGCAGCGGCGGCGAAGAATAAACCAGAGAAGAGAGCAGCAATGCTAAGGATCGGGACACGGAACGTTAGGACTATGTTAAGGGCAGGAAAACTAGAGAACATTAAGCGTGAAATGGAGAGGGGAAAGATCGATTTGTTGGGACTAAGCGAGGTAAGATGGAGAGACCAGGGGGACTTCTGGAGTGAAAAGTACAGGGTTATATACAGTGGGGGGGAAGAGAGCCAGCGGAGAGTAGCAGTCGTATTGAATGCAACATTAGGAAAAAGGGTGTTGAATGTGGAACAGGTAAGCGATAGTATACTAGCCATCGAAATCAAAGCTAAGCCAGAAAATGTAGTCGTAGTACAGGTTTACATGCCGACAGGGGGGCATAGAGAAGAGGAAGTTGACGAAGTATATGACCAGTCGGAAGAAGTAATGGGTAAGGTAAAGGGCAGGTAGAACCTAATAGTTATGGGAGATTGGAACGCTGTAGTAGGGGAAGGGAGGGACGGAAGTGAAGTAGGGGAGTATGGTCTGGGTGTAAGGAATGACCGGGGCGAGAAAGCAGTGGAGTTCTGTAGGAGGAATAATTTAGTGATTACAAATACGTGGTATAAACACCACCCTAGGCGTAGGTACACGTGGAAAATGCCGGGGGATACTGGAAGGTACCAATTAGACTACATCATGATTAGGCAAAGATTCAGAAATAGTGTAAAGAACTCGCATAGTTTCCCAGGTGCAGATGCCGACTCCGACCATAACTTGGTGGTGATGAAATGTGAGATGAGACTAAAGAGGTTGAAAGTAGGAAGGAAAATAAAAAGGTGGGATGTAGGAGCACTGATTGGAGGGAAGAGGAGGGAATACCAGGAGATTGTGGATAGATGCATGAGCGAAGAGGAGGGAAGAGGAACAATAGATGAAAGATGGGAAATGATAAAGACGGGCATAAAAGAAGCAGCGGAGAAAACAATAGGAACAGTAGACACTAGGAGGATCAAGAAACAATGGGTAACAGCGGAAATGATGGAAAGGATAGACGAAAGAAGGAAATGGAAAAATGTAAATACAGAGCTAGGCAAAAGGCGTTATAAGGAGATTAACAACAGGCTTAGGAGAGATACAAAGAGAGCAAGAGAAAAGTGGTGGAGTCGGCAATGCGAAGAGCTGGAGAGACTCCAGAGAGAAGGAGAAATAGGCAGTCTGTACTCAAAGGTTAGAATGTTATCGGGAAATAAGAAATGGAAAACGGTCCCGTGCATCAAAGACAGAAATGGAAATTTAGCAATGGAGCCAGAGGAGATCCAACGTCGTTGGAGGGAATATGTTGAGGAACTGTATGATAGCGAAAATAGGCCTAGCAACTTGGACATAGAAGAGGAAAAGGACGTAGATCAGGATGACGTGGGCCCCGGAATACTGGATAGTGAGATAGAGAAGGCACTGCGAGAAATGAAGGCAGGAAAAGCGGTGGGGGTTGATAGCATCCCAGCTGAGCTTCTGAAGAACCTAGGAAAAGGAGGAAGGGACAGATTTTATGAACTTGTTCGTAAAATATACGAGGAGGGGGCTTGGCCGGAGGATTTTGTAAAAACCGTGCTGATACCTATACCGAAAAAGAGGGTGACAAAGGAATGTGAAGACTATAGAACGATAAGTTTGATTTCTCATGCGGCAAAGGTAGTGCTTAGAATCATCAATAGGAGAATGGAAAAGAGAGCAAATGAATTCCTAGGCGAGGATCAGTTTGGATTTCGGAAGGGGAGGGCCACTCGGGATGCGATTGCAGTGATGAGAATACTAGTGGAAAGGAACCTAGAATACAATCAGGACGTATTCGCGTGCTTTGTTGATTTCGAAAAGGCGTTCGACAGAGTGAGGTGGGACAAGTTAATGGAAATATTGCGGAAGATAGGAGTAGACTGGAGAGACAGGACACTGATTCGGAATTTATATATAGTGCGCAGAAGGCGCAAGTGAGAGTAGCAGATGGAGAATCGGATTGGGCAACAATAGGGAGGGGAGTTAGGCAGGGCTGTCCTTTATCACCGGTACTTTTCAACATATACTCGGAGTAAATGGTGAGAAGGGCTTGGGATGAACTGGAGGCTGGAGTGAAGGTCGGGGGGAAATTGATAAAATCGGTGAGGTTTGCGGATGACCAAGCGCTAGTATGCCAGTCTGCCCGTGGCTTGCAAAAAATGCTGGATGCGTTGCAGGGACAGTGCGAAAGATACGGGATGAAGATAAACCAGAAGAAAACGAAAGTAATGCGGTTTTCAAGAACAAAAAGAGCCAGCATAACGATAAAAGTGGGAGGTCAGAAGCTAGAGCAGGTAGAGCAATTTACCTATCTAGGTAGTGTGCTGGAAGAAAAAGGGTATAGCAGCATTGAAGTGAGAAGGAGAATTGCATTGGCAAAAGAAGCCTTTACTCGTAGGCGTGAGCTAATGACAGGGGCCTTGAGTAGGGAAGTGAAGAAAAGACTAGTGAAAAGTTTAATATGGAGCGTTGCACTATATGGGGCGGAAACGTGGGCTTTGTGAAAAGAAGATGAAAATAGACTTAGGGCTTTTGAAATGTGGGTGTGGAGAAGAATGGAGAAAATAAAGTGGGTCGAAAGGAAGACGAACGATGAAGTGCTAGAATTGGTAGGAGAGGAAAGAAATTTGATAGATGAAATTAGGAGAAGGCAGAAGGTGTGGATGGAAAAGGTAATAAAAGGGGATGGTGTTTTGAAGGAAGTGATTGAGGGAAGAGTGTTGGGTAAGCGGGGAAGAGGGAGAAGAAGAACGGGTAGCTTGGATGGAATGATAGGTGGCAGAAGGTATGAGGGGCTCAAGAGGGACATCGTGTGAAATTTAGGGGGTGGGAAGAATTAAATGTCCATTTAAACCTACCTTCACCGGTAGAATACTTATAATAATAATAATAATAATGTCGTAAGATTTGTGATGATCGGATGAATATAATGAATGTTTGCTCCCAGAGTGGAGCGTTACCAATTCATCATTAATAAACTCGTATTTAAATACCTTCAAATAAACGCCACACGAATATTGATAATAAACATGTTTTCAACGCATGACTTATTCTCTGGCATGCTTTTTTCACGTAAAATAGCCACAAGTTCATACATCGTATTTATGGCTAAGTATTATAATAAACTACAGCCGAAAACAGTTTTACGATGAGTTTGGCATTTTCATATGAAAATTTAAGCAGGAGAGTTACTTAAGTCAACCATGTTTTCTGGAAATATTCCTTAATCTGGATGAATACGCGAATTTTCCAAGCAGGGAAATTAATTATACATGTACCTACAATTTAATAGAGTAATATCAGCTGATCACTGGACATTGTGAAAGGCGTAATGTTAGCCTTGAATTTGTCAAATACGAATGTAAACATCGCTTGTTGTTGGCTCCCGGAACTTTTGTTTTCTTATCTTTACGGTTCTCATAGGGGAAAGGGGCGGGCTTGATTATTACGACTCAGAACTGGGTAATTTACAGCCCACCTCGATTACAGCATAATTTGGAGGAAGTTTTTCCATGTATTCTCTGTATCGCCATTTTTACTGAACTTCTAATATTTTTAAAGATGCCCGTAGTCATGCCTAAATACGTTAAAATCTGCTTAAATAAAAAGTTAAATCATCCTTTTAAATTATTTTTTTTCTGTATTCAGGGGAAATTTAACGTAGGTATACTTACTTTTGGTCACTTATTCCATCGACATTTTAAATATTTATAACATTTTGGTGATGTTTGTGGCAAGTAAATCAAGTACGTTCTTCTCTGTATTAGGCAAGGCTACAATTTTATGTACATCTACATCAACATAATACCCGGCAAGCCACCATTAAGGTGTGTGGCAGGGGTTAAACTCTCGCCAAACATGCACAACATATCATGCATAAAAAAGGATTAGTATTTCTACAGGTACTGTTCAAAACTACGCTATTTAAAAAAAGATAAAAATAGCAAAGCATACAAACAAAAACATGCTGTTAGTTGGGTTAACTATAAGTCCTTATATCAACATGCAGCTGCCAATGTTATCCATTGCTACACTCATACTGGATGTATTTAACTTTATTCATATCCCTAATAGTACGAGGAAAAAAGGACATTTTGAATCTGTCAGTTCGGCAATCAATTACTCTAATTTTGTGATTTTGGTCCAGTCTACCATAGTAAGTTGGGGTCCGCAAAATATTTTTAATATCATCACTGAAAATATGGTCTTGGAATTGTTTAAGAGATTAAGTCTTAATTTCACCCTGCGATATGACAATGATTCCCAATTTAATTCATTTAACAGACTGGTTACGCTAATAAGGTTATCATACCGGCCCTTTACAAATCTTGCCGATATTCGCTGCACACGTTCAAGTTCGTTATTTAGACCGATTTCGTAGGAATCCCAAACACTGGCAGCATTCTCCAAATGAGGTTTTACATGGGAAAAGTAGCTGATTTCTCGTACATGATCGTCACATTTACGCAGTACTCTTTTGACGAATCCCAGTTTACGATTCGCTTCACCCATTATTTCACGTATGTGTTTACCCCAGGAAAGATCATGTGTCAGTCTTATTCCAAGATATTTAATGGATTCCACAGTTGTTAATTCATTATTACTTATTTTGTAAGTGCTAGGAGGAGAGCTTATCTTTTCCGAAAATTCATTACAAGACATTTTTTTAAAGTTTAATTCTAACTGCCATGTATCACACCAAGTTTAAATTGCTTGTAGGTCAATATTTAAATATTCTTCATCATTTGGGCGTAGAATTTCCCTGTACACTACAGCGTCATCGGCAAATATCTAAATCTATGTCTACGAGATACCCTGCAAGCCACCTCAACGGTGTGTGGCAGGGGGTGCATCCACACCAGGAACAGTAACACAACAAATAAAAATGAACACTACAAAACTAACACTACACCTTTAAAAGTAATTGGGGAATAAAAGAAGAAAAACTACTAAATCCCAATCATGCAGGACACACCCATGAATACCATGCATGCCTTGAAACCCGACACCAATTTCATAGATACTCATGCATGCAAAAGAAAAGCATTGCATGCAAGTCACACGCTGATTTGAACATGCAGGTAAAAAAAAATACTATCGACCTACTGCAAATATTACCTCTATAATTATTACCGTTTTACGCGATGTTTAACTTTCTGATCTCGAATCGCACGCAGAAAAAATTACATATTTAACCTGTCCGTCCTGCAATCTATCTCCTTAGTTTTACTAGAATTATCGAGCCTACCATAATAAGTCGGATCCAGCAATATATGATTAATTTTTCCTAGAAGAGTAAGTCTATAATTCAGCCTGCGTTGTGACAGCGATTCCCATCCCAAGTCGGCTAACATACCAGACACTGCTTTCCCTATCGTTACACCCTTTTACATATCTCGCCGCTCTTCTTTGTACTCGATCTAATTCGTAAATTAAGCCTGCTTCATAAGGGTCCCATATACTCGCAGCATATTCTAAGTGTGGTCTAACAATTGAAAAATAGCAAAGTTCCTTCCCCTCTCCTCACTTTTCCGTTATATTCCTTTAACAAACCCCAACTTTCTATTTGCTTGACTGCATATTTCCCTGATATGTCTCCCCCCTGATAGATCCTGAGTAAGTGTTACACCTAAGTACTAAACTGATTCCACGTTTACGAATTCCGTTCCTTGAATCATATACTTTCTTTCTATCGAGTTTTTCCTTTTCCTAAAATTTACTGTCACGCATTTTTTTCTGTTCAGTTCCAGTTTCCATTTATCGCACCACGCCTGAATTGCTACGAGGTCCTTTTCTAACGATGCCTTGTCTCCCGGACTACTAATTTCTCTATACACTACTGCATCATCTGCGAAAAGCCGAATTCTACTATTTACTATAACCCTGCCGAGGTCATTTATATATAAAAGAAATAAAAGTGGGCCTATCACACTTCAGACTTTACGACTAGCTTGACCCATTATTTCACGTATGTGTTTACTCCAGGAATGATCATGTGTAAAAATGATTAATACATGAACTAACATGGGTTCAAACAGTATCGGTCTTGCGAAACTCAACTAGTTTTCTTTTCTACAGATAATTCAGTTTCGGGAGAAGTAAACATTAATAACTATTCAATATCTAAGATGAGGGCAACAAAATCAGAACGCTACAGCATTCCAATCCAAAGATGCATAAAACACGAGACACATATTTCAATCAACGGATTCAAGCACGCAATAGCCAGTAACACCAATGTCTACGGGGGAAATCAAAAGCGGTTAATGGCTAATTTATATGAACCTCATTCCAAATCCAATAACAATATTTCTTCGAAAAACTACCTTTAATGAAATAGACACAGGAGCAATTGGTACTTACGGAAAAATAACAGGATGTACAATCGGCCAACCTCGACGATGTGCAAGTCTGGACCTGTGAGGTGACTATATCTCCGTAGGTAAGCAGGGGAACAGTAGAGGGCTTAGCTCCGAACGGCACGACCAACTCGATGAACCGCCGACTGCAGAATGACGAAATGAGAGACGCGCCCGTTGTTAACTGCTCCCGAGTCCGTCGGATGGCAGTGCGAACGCAGCCCTCGTGACTCCCCTCCACCTCCAGGAAGCGTTCCCCTCTCCGTGAAGCATGGAAGTCCGACTGAACGTTGTAATTCTTTACCCGGGGGTACTGTTTACCTACTACACTTATAAATGGTGCTGGTGGCGTTACTACAGAAGGCCCGCTAAATTTGAATTCAACGCGTCGTCGCATTATATATTTCGCCATATTCTTTACTCTTTTATCGTTTTTCTGGTTTAAATTTAGAGATATAGAACTTACTTCAAATACGCAGGGTCAGCATTCATCTTCAATCTGCAATAGAAGTGGACTTGGGCGTCACAGATAATAAAAACAATTGTTCCAGGCATGGAAATTGATGACCTTTATTAATAAAAAAAATGTTACACATCCATTGCCATAATCATTGCCATTGCCATAATGAATGTTGCATATTTTAGGACAATAAATAATGGCAGATTAAACATTTCTACAAATATAAAGTAATTATTAACATAAAATAGGATTCTTACATTGAAGAACCCTGGAAGAAAGAAGGAAATAATGAGACAAGCTGCCAAGCACGTCATGCGAGATTTAGAATGCCACTTTCTGGAGGCCAATCATCACCGGGAATGAGAATGCATTCTTACTGGAGGTTTATTTTTCATTTCCTAAGCGCAAATGTTTTGTGTTGATCGTTAGGCTGGCTGATATTATTTGTCAAAAAACTATTGTAATACAACTAATTGTAATACGACTAATAATGTGCTACAAAGTTAACAGTCACACTGGGAGAGAGGACTTAAAAATAATCAGATTCTCATTAAATCTTCAAATTACGACCAGTTAGTGGAGAACCACTAAACTAACACCTTCACCTAACTTAAGCATACTTTCATAAAAACACTTGGAAACTGTGATGAAATGAAGTATGGAACCTTATAAATCTATGGATAGTTATAACGTCTGCATAATAAATATCAATATCAACTACGATCATGAAAGAAGCCTGAATGAATGAGGAAGAGTGAATACCCAAATGTGAGTGCCCACACTTACGAGCTGGATGGCCATACAGTCTCCGTACATTAAGGTTAAGTTCATCTAGGGAGCTACAAGGGTGTTTTTTTAGTATTTACACAGACAATTAGTTTAGATACATGAAGGAAATCTATTGCAGACACTTCCATTAGAGTATATTCAAATTCAAAGTTCTTGACAGATCAACACATTCAGCAGGGCTGCACAATACAGCGTATTCTCATCTAAGTAACTACCAAATGGACCAAAAACAACAGAAGAAGCTACTTCGTAATGAGATTCCCATTGTTCAGTGCGTGCTCAAGTGCGATAGGCAATACTAACGATAGTAACAATTGTCTTAAGGCACTCGAGGGTTACTCACTGATATTTACGCCACCAAGCAGCACGAAAAAGCATATGCGTGACCAAATTCCGACGGTAGAAATGGCTTGAAAATATTTAATGCCAACACAATACTAACATATAGTAACACAACCTGTATGATGACACAAATTCATCGAAAAACTTTAATGCCTTACCAAGTGTCCGTTCGTGGAATTCAAATATACTAAATCTCTGGATTAACAGCTGCTGACAGCGCAGAATTACACATTTAGAGGCTTTACGTCGAATTTCAACACAATCATATCACTTCTTATACAACCAAACTTAGGATTAACGGTCTTAATCACTCTTATTGCAAACGAAAACAACAACTTCCCAACCGACTTTCAGCTTAAATGTAGAGGACGTACAGGCGGACTGCGATCTTCGTTTGTCAAAGGTTTCGATGTCGTAGTAGTAAAATTGATATTACGCTTCTAGTAATCTAGATGCAACATTGAATATCTAAAATTTAAATTTTAAGAAGAGCTGAGTAAATATATTAATTTATAATATACGAAAACGTTTCATTAACAACCTACTACACCTATAGATGGCATTACTGCAGGCGGTACCACATGCGCAATGCCAGTTGGACCCCTATGCCGTGAAGTCATGTCCTCCCCTTCTAGTCACATTCCCGTGGAACTGCATCTCAAACGACTTATTGCTGAACGTGAGCAGCTGTCGGTAGTCAATGTGTGAAAGGTGACACTTAATAATCCTGAACGGTAGAAAAAGCTCCAGCATGTTTATATAATTATGAAACTATCGATCTTTTATGATTATAAATACGATTTTCATACGAGTACCCTAGCCTCCGTAGCCAAACAATTATATATTTTTTGTCAATACCACTGACTCGGAATATGATAAAGTAATAAATAAATATAAGTTCTACCGCTTATGATTTGTGACGATCGGAATAATATAATGAATATGGTTGCTTACCTTAGAGCGGAGCATTACCAATTCATCATTAATAAATCGTATTTATGTACCTGTTCATAAACGCCACATGTATATTGATAATGAATATATTTTCAACGTATGACGTATTCTCTGTCATGCTTTTTACGTAAATTTGCGGCTGATGTTCACATTTTTAAAGTGCGATAATACTTTTTAGATCGTTATTAGATACATTTTTCTTCGTTTCGCGTGACTAACTCGTTGGCGTTTTAATCATTTCCTAAACTCCGCCTTGTACCACCTTGGTTTCCTATTCATCCTCTCCCACTTATGTGGAATATATCTGATGATAAATAGCCTGATGATGGAGGAAGTTTTTCCACATATTCTCTGTATCACCATTTTTACTGAAGTTCTAATACTTTTTGAAAATGACTGCGGTCTCGCCTAAATCCGTAAAAATTTGCTTTAAGAAAAAGTTAAATCATTCTTTTAAATTAAAATTTTTTCTGTATTCAGGGGAAATTTAACGTGAACTAACTTTTAGTCCCTTATTCCAACGACATTTTCAACTTTTATAACTATTTTGGTGATGTTTGTCGCAAGTAAATCAAGTACGTTCTTCCCTCAATTAGGCAAGGCTACTATTTTATGTAGTGCTTACTACGCGAACAGGTTCAGCAATGACTCACTGATTTCTTTGTCCCTACTCATATACTTATGACTAAATGTTTTACAAACCATCTATGGTGTAAATCTCCCCTTACAATAATCAGTTATGGGACTTGATGGGCCTTATCTGTTTCTCGAGTAGCTAATATTAAGTGTACATCGGAACGGTGTGGTCCACAGTAGGCACAAACATATATTACTTTCGATTTAGCACATTGAATGGAACATAATCTATATATACATCTACGCAATACCCTACAAACCAATACGGTGTGTGGCAGGGGGTGAACATCTGCTACAGAAACATGTTAATAATATGGGTCACATGAACCTACATGGTTAGTATCTACAAAGTAATAAATGGATTGGCTGTTAATACATGTATCATGCGTACAGACTAAGCTACAAAATTTCGCCCAACTATACCTTTGCTATGCTGCCTATTGTGATCTCTTATAGTACGGGGGAAAGTGTCATTTGAAATCTATCTCTGTAATATTATGTATCTGATCGAATCTTACGATCATGTACGAGAAATCAGCTACTTTTCCCTTGTAAGACCTCATTTGGAATATGCTGCCATTATAAATGGGATCCCTACGAAATCGGTCTACATAACGAACTTGAACGTGTGCAGAGAAGATCGGCAAGATTTGTAAAAGGCCGGTATGATAACCTTACTAGCGTAAGCAGTCTATTAAATGAATTAAATTGGGAATCATTGTCAGAACGCAGGTTGAAATTAAGACTTAATCTCTTAAACAAATTCAAAGACCATATTTTCAATGATAATTTTACAAATATTTTGCGGACCCCAACTTACTATGGTAGACTGGACCATAATCACAAGATTAGAGAAATAGATTGCCGAACTGAAAGATTCACAATGTCCTTCTTTCCTCGTACAATTAGGGATATGAATAACGGTAAATATATCCAGTACGAGTGTAGCAATGGATAACAATGGTAGCTGCATGTTGGTATAAATATTCATAGCTAACCCAATTAACGGCATGTTTTTGCATGTATGTTTTGCTATTTTTATCTTTTTTAAAATAGTGTAGTTTTGAACAGAACCTATACACGTACTTATCCTTCTTATATGCATGATATGTATAGTGAATGTTTGGTGAGAGTTCACCCCCTGCCACAAACCTTTATGGTAGCTTGCAGGGTATTATGTAGATGTAGATGTAGAATCTAGCTTAATACGCAGCTATTTTGTTATGTATGTTTAACAACCTCAGTACAGCTATCCGATTGAAATTTATATAATAGATTTAATGTGTATTTTATTCAACGATATGATGATGATTCCCAACCTAATTGTTGAATTAACACTGATACTTCACTAAACCTATCGTAATGCCTTTTAAGATCCCTAAGTGCTCTACGCTGCACACTGTCTACCTCTCTGATAAATTCTATTTCATTTGGATCCCATACACTGGCTACATATTCAAGGTGGGGCGTAACTAGTGATAGATAGCATCGCTCTTTTGTGTTCTTATCACAATGCCCAAATACTCGTTTAATAAATCCCAGCTTTCTCTTGGCTCGTCCGCTTATTTCCCGGATGTGCATTCCCCACGATAAATCTTTACAAAATATTACAACCAAGTACCAAAATATGGTTTCAACGATCTTGAATTTCGTATCTCAAATGCTATAGTATCGCTCTGTCTAATTATTCCTCTTCCAAAAATAATAGCTTCACACTTCCTAAGGTTAAGTTCCAACTGCCATTTGTCGCACCACTCTTGAATTGCATCTACATTCTCGCTAAGGGATTCGCTATCGTCTTCTTTTGATATTCTACTGTTCACTACCGCATCGTTAGCATAAAGTCTAAGTTTAGGACCAAAATATACACTATTGACATGCAACTAGGGTACTACATGAAAACATGCCTATGATATGGGTCAAATGCACTACATGGTTAGTATCTACACAGTAATAAAGTAATTATTTACGGGGAAAATTTCACTATCAGCAGTTTCGCTTGTTAACCAAATTTCTGTTCCTATAATTATGGCAGAATTACTACTCTCTATAAGCTGATGGAATCCGGGTATTTTGCTTCATAAACTACGACAATTAAATACTGAAACTTCATATATTTTAATATGGCTACCTATTGTATGTGTGGGGTTTCTGTTTTCTATATTTTGGGAGAGTTACGGTTGAGAAATTAGGGTTTTGTATTTTTATTAATATGTTTTTCCTTCTTCTGTTTTTTCTTCCATCCCGATGAACCTACACTGTGTTGTCTGAATAACTCATTATCATTTGCTATCTTGGTAAATGGTAAGTTGGTAATGGAATATCTTATTCCTCTTCCATTAACAAATATTTTGCGGACCACAACTAAACATCTACATCTACATCTACATAATGCCCTGCAAGCCACCACAAGGGTGTGTGGCAGGGGGTGATTGCTCACCAAACATGCACTACATATCATGCATAAAAAACGAATAGTATTAATATAGTAGTCAGAACTGCACTATTTAAAAAGATAGAAATTGCAAAGAAAACATGCAAAAATATTCTGTTAGTAGGGTTAGCTTTAAGTACTCATACCAACATGCAGCTACCAATGCTATTCATTGCTACTCTCCGATAGGACATATTTACCGTTATTCGTATCCCTAATTGTGCGAGGGAAAAAGGACATTTTGAATCGGTCAGTTCGGCAATCAATTTCTCTAACTTTATGATTATGGTCCAGTCTGCCATAGTAAGTTGGGGTTCGTAAAATATTTTTAACATCATCACTGAAAATATTGCCTTGGAATTTGTGGAAGAGATTAAGTCTAAATTTCAACCTGCGATCTGACAATGATTCCCATTTCAATTCATTTAATAGACTGGTTACGCTAATATAATTATCGTATCTTCCCTTTACAAATCTTGCCGATCTTCGCTGCACACGTTCAAGTTCATTACTTAGACCGATTTCGTAGGGATCCCATACACTGGCAGCATATTCCAAATGAGGTCTAACAAGGGAGAAGTAGCTGATTTCTCGTACATGATCGTCACATTTACCCAATACTCTTTTAATGAAACCCAGTTTGCGATTCGCTTGACCCATTATTTCACGAATGTGTTTACCCCAGGAAAGATCATTTGTCAGTCTTATTCCAAGATATTTAATGGATTCCACGTTTGTTAATTCATTATTACTTATTTTGTAAGTGGTAGGAGGAGAGCTATTCTTTTTCCAAAAATTCATTACAAGACATTTCTTAAAGTTTAAACTTAACTGCCATGTATCACACCAAGTTTCAATTGCTTGCAGGTCAATATTTAAATATTCTTTATCGTTCGGGCATAGAATTTCCCTGTACACTACTGCGTCATCGGCAAATAGACGAAGCTTACTTTTTACCACCTTTTGGATATCATTAATATACAAAAGGAATAGGAGTGGACCTATCACACTACCTTGTGGGACACCCGAAGTGACTTTAATTGCCGGTTAGGAAACACCGTCCAAAACAACCCTTTGAACCCGTTCGTGCAGAAAATCAGTGTGAAGTATACAACACAAACCTTTATGGTGGCTTGCAGGGTATTATGTAGATGTAGATTTAGAATCTAGCTTAATACGCAGCTATTTTGTTATGTATGTTTAACAACCTCAGTACAGCTATCCGATTGAAATTTATATAATAGATTTAATTTTGGAATAAGACTGACACATTCTCTAAGGCAAGGGCTGACTGACTAAGGCAAGACTGAAAAATTCTCTAAGGCAAGGGTTACTCTCTATTGTAAAAAACGATTCCCTTTGGCAACAGAATATGTCTCCCATGCAACACCTTGGAGACAATTGAATTTCTCGTTGCATTTGGGATTCTGAGAGGTAACATAATACTCGTGGTATCCTTCCATCCTTCAAATTCTCACGTCTCCTCGAAGGAGGAATGAAACCTGACACTGCTTCAGATGTTGAGTCATCTTCACACGTGTTCGACCACACACTCCGACTTCTCGTGGTGTTGTTATCTCAGGGGTGGGGAGTTTTCGGAGCCGGAGTGGGGGTAAGACTGAAAGGGATCACATCTGACATATGTTGCAGGACTACCTCGCGTGGAGGTAACCTTGTTCAAGGTATAATTCGCCTTTCTGGGAGATTATTCAGCTACACGTAACGGTATGGAAAAAATCTTCCAAGCTTGAGAATCTTAACAGAAATGGTACCTTCGCCTTTCTGCGAGATTCATCCATTACTCGTAAAAGTATGGAGAATAAACCTCTAAGGCAAGAGAATCTTAGCAGAATTGGTGAAGTGAGTTCACCTGGCAATTCTCCTTGACAAAGTTAACTTGCTAAATTCCTTCTTCCAAACCGTTTTTAACCCACCTTCCAGCGATCCAACTGTCGTGTTACCTGACCTCTTTCAGCGGCTGATGCAATCAATAGAAATTTCCTGTAATGGTATTGAAAAGTTACTCAAAGATATAAGTCCCAACAAATCTCCTGGCCCTGATCAAATTCCCTCCCGCGTGTATAGAGAGTTAGCTTCCGAAATTTCTCCTTTCCTTCAATTAGTATTTAATAAATCCCTCACTGAATACGTCGTACCGATGGACTGGAAAGTAGCCGATGTAACACCCATTTTTAAAAGTGGTGATAGGGAGCTGCCATCTAACTACAGACTAATATCTCTCACATCCATTTCATGCAAGGTCCTAGAACATATAATTGTCAGTTCAGTCATGGGGCACCTAGATAGCCAGAATTTGTTGTCCAACTTTCAGCATGGCATCCGGAAGAGCAGATCATGTGAAACTCAACTTGCTCTCTTTTCCCACGATATTTTAGTTTCTGGCGAAAATAATATTCCAGTGGATGCTGTTTTTCTAGATTTCAAAAAAGCTTTTGACAAGGTGTCTCATAGCAAACTAATTTTGAATTTAAAATCTTATGGACTACACAGTAAAATTATATCATGGACAAGTTAATTTCTACATGATCGGGTTCAAAGGGTTGTTTTGGACGGTGTTACCTCACCGAAAATCGAAGTCACTTCGGGTGTCCCACAAGGTAGTGTGATAGGTCCACTCCTGTTCCTTCTGTACATTAATGATATCAGTAAGGTGGTAAAAAGTAAGCTTCGTCTATTTGCCGATGACGCAGTTGTGTACAGGGAAATTCTAAGCCCAAACCATAAGCAATATTTAAATGATGACCTACAAGCAATCGAAAATTGGTTTGATACATGGCAGTTAGAATTAAATTTAAAAAATGTGTAGTAATGAATTTTTTGAAAAAGAATAGTTCTCCTCCGAGCACATACAAAATAAGTAATAATGAAATAACAAACGTGGAATCCATTAAATATCTTGGAATAAGACTGACACATGATCATTCCTGGGGTAAACATATACGTGAAATAATTGGTCAAGCTAATCGTAAACTGGGTTTCATCAAAACAGTATTGGGTAAATGTGACGATCATGTACGAGAAATCAGCTACTTCTCCCTTGTTAGACCTCATTTGGAATATGCTGCCAGTGTATGGGATCCCTACGAAATCGGTTTAAGTAATGAACTTGAACATGTGCAGCGAAGATCGGCAAGATTTGTAAAGGGGCGATACGATAATTATATTAGCGTAACCAGTCTATTAAATGAATTGAAATGGGAATCATTGTCAGATCGCAGGTTGAAATTTAGACTTAATCTATTAAACAAATTCCAAGGCAATACTTTCAGTGATGATGTTAAAAATATTTTACGAACCCCAACTTACTATGGCAGACTGGACCATATTCATAAAATTAGAGAAATTGATTGCGCAACTGATAGATTCAAAATGTCCTTTTTTCCCTCGAACAATTATAGATACGAATAACGGTAAATATGTCCTATCAGAGAGTAGCAATGAATAGCATTGGTAGCTGCATGTTGGTATGAGTACTTAAAGCTAACCCTACTAACAGAATGTTTTTGCATGTTTGCTTTGTAATTTCTATCTTTTTTAAATAGTGTAGTTCTGACTACTATATTAATACTATTCCTTTTTATGCATGATATGTAGTGCATGTTTGGTGAGCAATTACCCCTGCCACACACCCTTGTGGTGGCTTGCAGGGTATTATGTAGATGTTCAATGAAATCATTCGTCAATGTAATTTCAGCTGCTTGTGCTCTCCTTCTGAACTCAATAACGTATTTTGTAGAACGTTTACGAAGGTGCCCTTCGATTCTGAACGGGACGGATACAGATAGGAGATAATATGGCAGTTGCGATTTTATAGGAGAGAATATAATTATAGAATATACCTATTAATAATAATAATAATATTGCCCGGCCGTCCCTTCACACTCGTATTCACTAACTTTAACGGAGTATCCGGCAGACTATTATTGACGTCGTTGCAAACGCAATGTTCTCTACGTTACCAGTAATATCGATCAACATCTCTGCAAGCGACGTGTTGCGCTCATTAGTTCCGATTTATTTACATGCGAAAAATAGGGTAACGCTTATTTCGTTGAACATCCATCGCTTAACAGAGCATGTCGGTATGAAACGTATTCGTTACATGGGCCTAACAATGCACATACATGGAATTAAAATATTAAAAATGATAATGTTAAATATAATATAAATTCAAATGCATTTTTCACTTCACTCTACTTAATTTTGGTTTAACTTCATTCGGTTAAAATTGACAAATACAGACAGAAATCCTGTATCCGTTAAACACTTGAATCCCATAAAAACCTTCCAATGTGTCCTCTTAGTTTTACCAAATGCAAAAATACTTAATCCGTGAGTAGTACTAGTACATTATTTGTAATGAAAAGCTTAATGTCCTTATATATACATGCAACAATATATGACATCAATTGGTACACTCGTATGTATATTATTGGTGATATTTTCAACTATACATATCCGTAATTGCATGAGGAAAGAAGGACATTTTGTTTCTGTCAGTTCGGCAATCACTCTCTCTAATTTTATGATCATGGTCTAGTCTACCATAATTAGGTGCAGTTAGCTAGATATTTATATACCTACGTTACCATCCATTCACATTTCAGCCCGTTTCAAGAATAAATTAAAGTGTACCCATTGAGAGTGTAAACCGGGTAAGAAGGGTGTGATAAAATATATATCAGGATATCGTAACTTAAATCCATTGATTACTCTTCAGTTGTATGTTAGGAGAATGCTAATGAGTATCAACGTCTTTCATGGTATTCTAATTGCCAATAGAATATGTCTACTAACAACACCTTGGCCACAGATGAATTTCTCGTTGCCTTCGATATTCGACAAGGTAACATAATACTCGTGGCGTCCTGACTTCCACCAAATTCTCACGTCTCCTCGAAGGAGGAATGAAACCCGACACTGCTTCAGATGTTGAGTCATCTTCACACGCGTGGCTTCGACTTCTGTGGAGTGTTGCAATCATGGGGGTGAGGAGCTTTCGGAGCCGGAGTTGGGGTAACTCGGAATGGGATACATCTTACGTATTTCCATGAAATCTTTCGCCTCTAACGTTTCAGCTGCTTGTGCTCTCCTTCTGAACCCAATAACGTTTTTTGTATAAATTTTATAAATTTGTAGCACGTTAAAAAAACGAAAATTTCTTTTCACTCCCCATTGGTGGCGCAGAAATTACAATGTGCCCTTCCTTATCTATTAAGTGGAATTTGTTACACGTTTTGTGACAGGCTAACCAGCATTTGATTATCTGCAAACTGCACTTTTATCCCACTTCGTGGCTAACCCCAATCCGGTTTTTCCGCAACGGAAATATTATAAAATTCGAACATATCGGACTTGCTACGGCCTTAGGAATTTAAAAAACTTAGTGACCCGTAAGGTAAGGTAATGTTCTTCGTTGCTCTCTTTGTAATGTTTTATTTTTTTAACTAGGATCTGGTCCTCCGGTATTCTTGAGAATCAGCATCCGGACCTGAGGGCCTTTTCCCAAATGAAGTCTTATATCACTCGAGTGCAAATTCATGGGTTTTTGGTGAGAGACTGCAAGTTGATGCTTGGCCACATTCCTTCAGTGAACCTTCTTGTTATTAGGGTTTTTGAGTCATCCTTTCTCCATTTATTTCCCTCCGTTACTCGACAAGCAGCGTATTCAGGCAAGATATCTCGCCCATTATCTCCTGGGCTCTCAGAGAGATGAAAGTCCATTCATCGGAGGTCGTAATTGCAATGGTCGACGCCGAGGGTCGTTGTTGACGCCTGTACCTTTTATTTTCAGTACCAGGTCCGTCAAACGTAAAACCCTGGACACCATGCCATTTTTAGCGGATCTTTTTCGGTGTTTTGTATCTTATTTTATCCGCTGACTTCGCGGAAATCAATATATTCATGTAGAAAACATTCACGTCAACCAGTCATTTACAAATGATTTGCGATCCAATACTCCTCGCAAATATGACACAATGAAACATATCCGAGTACTGCATTTCAAATTACTCCAATGTAACTGAACCAATCGAGGAAATAGGATTGACTTCACCCTAGTGCCTAACAATAGTCACTTTGTTCAGTTGGTGGTAGAAGAAGCCGCAAAGAATATTGCCAGTGACCGGAGGATTCATTTATCAAATTTATTGAGGATGAAGAACTGAAGAAGCCATCGTAAGTAACTTGTATACTAAGGAAGAATGCAAATAGCTAATTTTGAATTTAATCTTGTTTAAGGCAACCCGAATTCGAGAAAAATAACAGGATTGTGTTTCCTTCCAGCTGCAAAGGAGATGGAGGTTTGGTTCTCAGGCTATTGGGAGACTCACATTTCGTCAGGAGGAGTAAACAACTTCGGGATCAGGTTTCAACGCAGCTGCTTTGGAGGGGACTGACTTTTTCCCAAGCAGCATTCGTCGTGGGAAATAAAGAAGGGGATACAATTCATGCAAAGTGCCATGATTGAGTAATAGTGAGTATAAATCGTGATTGAAGTAGTTTAACTGAAAATGCAGCTACAGTTAACTGTTGTTGGACGTGGTAAAATATTTATTTAATCGTTTGTAACTCAGATACTGCATTCCGTAAGATTGCGTATTTGATCTCATGTTCGTGATATCAACCCCAAGGCGTTGTAGCAGTAATATGGTCACTCCTTGAGAGTTTGCATGAGAGGGCAACGAGAACATCTACATCTACACATCTACACGATACCCTGCAAGCCACCGCGAGGGTGTGTGGCAGGGGGTGAAGGTCACCAAGCATTCACTACTAGCATGCAAGCAAGCAACTAAAGGGTCTCATGCAACTAGATTGTTAGTATCTATAGTATTTGAGGGGTTAATACATGCATCATGCACTACAGAATACTCTAAAATATTTCCCCTACCTATCCCTTTCCTGATGAGAACAAATTGATTTGAACGGCATTCACCGGTCACGTTTAGGGGAAGCAGTACTTATAACAAAAGTCATTTGTGGTGACCAAGAAACATCGGTTCCAAAGTGGAATGAAATGAGAGACACCTCAATTTACTCTTCCCCGGCGAGTACAAATTTCCTCTTCCGAATCGGAACCCAGAACCATAGATAGAAATTCAAATATGTAGACATATTAGGCCTATATCGCGGAATTCATTGCTTTATAACGGACGGTAGATTGCATTGCATCGATCAATCACAAGGCATGCAAAAATGCAAAGAGGTCATGACATATTTACATCTACATAATACACTTCATCAAGGCCATCAAGGTGTATGGCAGGGGG
Source organism: Platycnemis pennipes (assembly GCA_933228895.1). Lineage (NCBI taxonomy): Eukaryota > Metazoa > Arthropoda > Insecta > Odonata > Platycnemididae > Platycnemis > Platycnemis pennipes. The sequence continues at coordinate 1,404,475 of CAKOGI010000006.1, read as the reverse complement.
TACATTATCACCAAACATGCTCTATATATTATGCATAAAAAGGATTAGTACTTGTATATGTACTGTTCAAAACTAAAGCTATTTAAAAAAGATAAAAATACCTAAGCATACATGCAAAAACATTCAGTAACTTAATAATATACGTCTTTACTATAATTTTTTTTAAAGATAAAAATTGCAAAGAAAGCATGCAATATAATGCTGTTAGTTGGGTTAGCTTGAAGTCCTTATACCAACATGCAACTACCTCTGCTATCAATTGATACATTGGATATATTTACCGCTATTAATATCCCTAATTGCACAAGGAAATAAGGTAATTGCACAAGAAAAAGAATCTATCAGTTCGGCATTAAATTTCTTTATTTTGTGATTATGGTTCAGTCTACAATAGTAAGTTTGGGTTCGCAAAATATTTTTAGCGTCATCACTGAAAATATTATCTTGGAATTTATTTAGGTGATTCAGTCTAAATTTCAACCTACGACCTGACAATGATTCCCATTTTCATTTATTTCATCGATTGGTTAAAATTACTACAATATATACATTATTACATTTGAAATCGAAGTCCGACAAATTAGTCTATTGTGAATTCACAATAAGGCTCCCATACCTGAGAATCCAATACTTTATTTGCGGTCCTCAAAATGTGTAAAAACAATGGCCTCATGAGGAGACATACAATTGTGTGCCCATGCGATCTGGATTCATTCAACTCTGCTAAAGACATCACCCTATCATGTACCAATCTTCCATGTTGTACCCTAGGCAAAAACGAGAGACTCCGTCATATCTGTAGGGACATCGGAGTCGGAGGCCACCTTTGTTGACCTCCGACCAACTCCGTTCGTTGAGGCACCCCCTAAGTCGCTCCGGGATTCATTACACGGCCGAGGCGTCTAGCCGTGTAGCGGATAGGATATTTGAGCATTGTAGGCCTTTTTTAGGATAAAGAGTAGGGCAAAGAGTAGGTCAGCAAGTGAGTGTTAAATAGAAAATCACGAAAATGTTATGAAAGTAAAAGAATTGAAAAAAACCGTAAGCTATTCGAGTTTTTTTGAGGAGCCAGTCATAGAAAATTTAAGTGAATCAGTTAGTCATAAGCTCGAAAAAACATTTAAAAACAGCTTTCACAAGTCGACTGTAATTATAAAAAATGGCGTCATAACTGTGGTCGTACTAAATTGTCGTATTTTGAAAAACAAAGTTGCAGATTTTCATCACCTCATCGAATCCACCGACGCAGATGTAATTATAGGAACTGAGAGCTGGCAATATAAAGATATCGCAGATAATGAACTATTCCCGAAATCATTCAAACTTTACAGGAAAGATAGAGACAGAAGACCAGGAGGAGTAGTTTTTATCGCCGTGAAGGATTGTCTTACTAGTAGAAGGGAGACTATACTTGATTGACAAATAGAAAGCGTTCGGTGTTCCATACAAGGTCCTCGAGCAAAAAAAGGTTTACCTATGTGCACATTATAGACCTCCGGATTCGGGCATAAATTCAATATTAGAACTGGAAAATCAAATAAAGAAATTAATTCAACACAAAAATGACCGTCACATAATCATTGGGGGGGATTTCAATCTTCCATCCATAGACTGGGACACGTGTAGCGTCATCCCCGGGGGGAAGGACAAAGAGCTCTGTGAGACACTTCTGCACACCTTTTCCTCTTATGCACTTCATCAATTAGTAACAGCCCCAACCTTACTCGATCTCCATTCTTCTACCTGCACTCGGAGAGGACGGTCGCGTGGTGAGAGCTCCCGTCTTGAGTTGTGACTTTCACTTTTTTACCTGGTCGCCAGTAGCAGCTTTAACGTTGCCTAGCTGGGTCCGTAGTTTTAGCTCTAAAATTGTGTCGTCCTAGGCTATCCCCTATTTCATAGTGTAGTGGTGTATTTAGTAGTGAGTGTTTAGTTAGTTAGTAAGTGAGTGTGTTAGTGTGTGAGTTTTCTGTGCCTGCTGTGGCTGTAGTCCCTGCCATCCCGCGAGCGTCTGCCGAGAGTGTGTGCCGATAGCGATAAGTAGAACTAAACCAGTATCTTTATTACTTTTATATACTGAGATAAATACAAATCTTCCACTATTGTTTAACATCGTTGTGGCTATTCCATAGTTAGCGTATTTACGTTTTTTATTTATATTTTATCATCACCATAGTTTTGTTATTCTAAGTATTTCTCAGTTATAGAACCGTTCATTATAATCTATTGTTAACAATATATCTCTAGACTTCACTCGGCTTTAATTTAATTTAACTTTATTCGTTCTAGCTACACTGCATTACTTATTGTTTCATAATATCCGTGCTTCCGTACCGCTGTTTAATCTCCGTGATATATATAGACTTGTTCTCCTACAAGTGAATTTCTAATTTAATATTATCTTATTGTTATTTATTCATAGTCCTGTGTAGAACCGTATAATCCATCCTAACGTGTAAGGTGTAATTTGCACTTGTGTTTATTATTCATATACAGTTTATAGTAACTCTGTAGTTTGCGTAACTTATTTTAACCTAGTAGATTCATATAGTTGATCTTTTTATCGCTTATTGTTATTGAAATTAGTTGGTAATAGTTTATTTTTTTATAGATATAATTATATTTCCTTGACTAGTGCTTAATCTAGTTCGTCTTTCGTTGATTTTTTAGTAGTAGATATTTAATACATTTACTTTAGCTTTATACACATAAATTTTATTTATACATATATAGTTTATACTAACTCTGTAGTTTGCGTAACTTATTTTAACCTAGTAGATTCATATAGTTGATTTTTTTATCGCTTATTGTTATTGAAGTTAGTTGGTGATAGTTTTTTTTAGATATATTTATATTTCCTTGACTAGTGCTTAATCTAGTTCGTCTTTTTCGTTGCTCCTTTAGTAGTAGATATTTAATACATTTACTTTAGCTTTATACACATAAAGTTTTATTTATACATTTATAGTTTATACTAACTCTGCAGTTTGCGTAACTTATTTTTTAACCTAGTAGATTTATACAGTTTTTTTTAAATCGCTTATTGTCATTGAAATAATTCGGTAATAGTGTTTTTTTTAAAGATATATTTATATTTCCTAGATTAGTGCTTAATTTAGCTCGTCTTTTTCGTTGCTTCTTTTAGTAGTAGATATTTAATACATTTACTTTAGCTTTTCTGTTGACACTTTTTGCTTCATCTCTTCGTAATCGCTGGTTTTGCGCATCCTACAGCCTACATTCCTCTCGTATACATTCCAGAGCTCCCCCCCCCTTGTGCTTCCCTTCCCAAACCTCAGCCTAACCAAGGTCAACCGTGACCCACCTCCCATCGCGACTCCCTACCGAGCGCTACCCTTGCAACCACTCACCCGTGTAGTTTTTCTACCTGTGTAGTTTACTCCTAGTCCCTGTCCCCTTTGGGTTAATTGGCTTCTGGTGATAATCTGTGGTCAGTATTTGCTTGCTTGCTCGTTTCTTCAAGAGCCTTGTTAGTTATTTATTAGTGTGTAGTAAATAGTAGATTCTTTTACCAGATAGCTCCGCTGCGAGTCTAAGGGAGAGAGATAGTTAGAGTTAGATTAGGATGACTCCCATTAGGTCAATTGTCAACCTCTTCCGTGACTCACCCGATAGCGAGCCCTTGCGGACTCGAGTCGATGAGCTCGAGAAGACGGTGGATAGTCTTCGCTCTTTCGTGAAACGGCTGGTGACTACGTTGAGACGGTCGAGGGGGAGTGGGGGTCGGCCAAGGCCTTCCGCACGCGTTGGTGCGGGGGCGAGCCCTTGCACTGGCGTGGGTTGGAGGGTTGAGGACGTTCCCCGCACACCCGAGCCTATCGCGGAGCCTACCTCCGAATCCGGGGGAGAGTGGGAAGTGGTCCGTAGGAGGAGCCGTGGGGTCACACTACACAAACGGGGAAATGCAGAGGCAGAGGCTGAGCCTTTCCCCGTTAGTAATAGGTTCGATGGGCTGGCGGAGGTCGACACATCGAACGCTCCGCCTCGGGAGACTTCGCCGACTGGGAGTCGGGAGGGAAGGGAGGGAGTATTAGTGATAGGTAGCTCCAATGTCCGCCGGGTAGCGGACTCGATGCGTGCCAGGGCCCGTCGGGAAGGAGGTGGTGAATCCCAAGGGACAGGTGACGAAGAACGGGTACGTTCCTGGTGTATACCAGGAGGTACGGTGCCCCAGGTGACGAAGGCGTTGAAAGCAACGGTCAGTGCCACTAACTGCTCCAAGCTGCACGTAGTCGCCCATGTCGGCACTAACGACGCCGCGAAACGGGGGTCCGAGGATGTAATGGATTCCGTAAGGGATCTATGCACCGAGTTCCACCGTGTTCGTGGAGGTCTGGGTATCGATATGAGGCTGACTATATGTAGCTTGGTACCTAGGACGGATCGGGGGTCGATGGTTTGGAGCCGAGTTTTAGGCATAAACCGGAGACTCCGTGAAGTCTGTGGGAGCGAGGGAGCTGAGTTTTTGGACCTCGGGCCGGAGCTGGAAACGTGTCGGGTGCCCCTGAATCGCTCGGGTGTCCACTACACGGACGAGGCATCGTCTAAGGTAGCGCGTAGGATACTGGAGCATACACGTAGCGTTTAGCTCAGGTGGTAGCCCAGAGTGCAGGTCAATCCGCGGGGGAAAAATCGGGCAAGAATTTGACAGAACATGCAGAGTAGTTTTAGAAGGTCAGAGAAAAACACATGGAGAGAACGAACATGATAATTCATCAAAGGTAATAGGTAGACCAAATAGTTTGTCCGTCAAAAAATTATCGAAGAAAATTTTAGTTGGAAAGGAGCACCAAGAGAGAAACAGATTGGAAGAAAAAATTTCAGTGATAGTAGTGAATTGTCGTAGTATAAGAAATAAAGTAGCAGAATTTCACCACCTCATTAAGAGTACTAATGCAGATATAATCGTAGGTACAGAAAGCTGGCTTTCGAAGGACATATCAGATCATGAAGTATTTCCGAAGTGTTTTACAGTATACAGAAAGGATAGAGTAAGCAGAAACGGAGGAGGAGTATTTATAGCTGTGAAGGACCCGTATGTCAGTAGAAGAGAACTTATTTCAGAGCGAAATGTAGAAAGTATTTGGTGTTCCGTTAAAAGTAAAAGTAGTAACGCAAAAAAGATATATGTAGGTGCATATTACAGGCCACCGGACGCACACGTCAATTCTATAATAGAGCTAGAGTCAGAGATACGTACATTACTTTCTGGGAAGAATGATAGAGGAATAATAGTAGGCGGAGATTTCAATCTCCCCTCGATAGACTGGAATACGTGTAGTTTCATTGCAGGAGGTAAGGATAAGGAACATTGCGAATCACTGTTGAACACCTTTACGACACATTCTTTACAACAGCTAGTAACAGAGCCGACCAGGGGAAACAACATTTTAGACTTATTAGCAACAAATATACCCGAGAGAGTTCTAAATACAGTTACAGACACAGGAATTAGTGACCATAAAATAGTGCATGCGAAATTTATTGTAGGCGTTGAAAGACATTATAAACCAAGGAGGAGGGTATACTTATTTGGCAAGGCAAATTACGACGGTATGAAAGAGGAATTAAGGGAAGCATTTAATGTATTCAGCGAACAAAGCAAAGGATTAAATACAGAGGATTCGTGGAGAGAATTTCTTGAGGTCACCCGTAACGCAGTTCATAAATACATACCAAGTAAATATATTAGTGATAAAACAGAGCCAAGGTGGTATAACGCGGAGGTTAGGAAATCACTAAAGCGACAAAGGGTATGCCACGCTAAGATGAAAAATGCCAGACGGGGTCTATCGGTAGAGGAAAAAAATGAGCTAGTTCAAAACTATAAAAAATCGAGAGCATTAGCAAGAAAATCATGTCGGCAAGCGTTATCACATTTCAAGAGCAAGATGTTAGGAGAATATTTAGATAGCAATCCTAAAGCGTTCTGGTCATATGTGAGAGAGCTCCAGGGAAATAAGTCCACAGTGCACACACTTAAAAATGATAAAGGAATCAGAGTCACCAGCAGTGTAGAAAAAGCCAATACTTTAAACACCTTCTTCCAAAGTGTATTCAACTCATCGTCACAAAACGCAGTGGAACCACCGCTGAACACTTTCAGTGAGCAAATGCCCGAAATAAACATTTCATGTCGCGGAATAGAGCAGCAGTTAAAAAGCATAAGTAAAAACAAATCACCAGGTCCCGATCAAATTCCTTCCAGAGTATATAAAACATTAGCTTCTGAAATAGCCCCCTATCTAGAAATAATATTCAATAAAACACTAAAGAACCACACAGTACCCAAGGATTGGAAAGTAGCTAACATTACACCTATATTTAACACAGTACCCAAGGATTGGAAAGTAGCTAACATTACACCTATATTTAAAAGCGGTGATAGGGAAGAACCTAGTAACTACAGACCCATTTCACTCACGTCAATCTCTTGTAAGATATTTGAGCACATAGTAGTCAGCTCGATCATGGGGCATTTGGATAGTCAGGGATTACTCATAAACAGCCAGCATGGGTTCCGGAAAGGTAGATCCTGCGAGACACAATTAGCTTTATTCGTACACGATATTTTAGTCCACGGCGAAAGCAGTACTGAAGTTGATGCGATATTTTTAGATTTTAAGAAGGCCTTCGATAAAGTTCCTCATGACAAATTAATCTTGAAGTTAGAGAGTTTTGGTATAAATAAAGACGTTGTATGTTGGGTAAAAGAATTCTTAAGTGGGCGAGAGCAGAGGGTTGTCATAGATGGTATCATGTCGGACACAATCGAAGTCACATCGGGAGTTCCCCAGGGTAGCGTAGTAGGTCCGCTTCTATTTCTTTTATACATAAACGATTTGGGTACCGTAGTTAGTAGTAACCTTAGACTTTTTGCTGACGATGCGGTGGTGTACAGGGGTATATCAAATGAAGAGGACACGAAATCACTTAGCAAGGATTTAGATGCAATTCAAGAGTGGTGCGACAAATGGCAGTTAGAACTCAACCTTAAAAAGTGTGTAGCTATCAATTTTTGGAGGAGGAATAATTCGATAGAGCGATCCTATACAATTAATAACACGAAGATCGAAAACGTTGAAACCGTAAGATATTTAGGTGTAACAATCACTAAAGATTTATCGTGGGGAAGACACATAAGGGAAATATGCGGCCGAGCGAAGAGAAAGCTAGGATTTATAAAAAGAGTACTTGGGAAATGTGATGAGAAGACAAAAGAGCGATGCTACTTTTCACTAGTTAGGCCCCACCTTGAGTATGCAGCCAGTGTATGGGATCCTAATGAATCAGGTTTGATGAGAGAACTAGACAGTGTGCAGCGTAGAGCAGCTAGGTTCGTCAAAAGGTGTTACGATAGGTTGAGTAGTGTATCAGAATTAATACAAGAATTAGGGTGGGAATCATTATCAGAGCGTAGGTTAAAGTCCAGATTAAATCTATTGGAGAAATTTCAATCGGATAGCTTTACTGAAGATGTTAGGCACATATTAAAAACACCAGCGTATTATGCTAGATTCGACCAGATAAATAAGATTAGAGAGATAGATTGTCGTACAGATAGATTCAAAATGGCATTTTTCCCCCGTACTATAAGAGAACAGAATAGGCAGCATAGGAAAGGGATAGGTAGAGGAAATATTTTATAGTATTCTGTAGTGCATGATGCATGTATTAACCCCTCAAATACTATAGATACTAACAATCTAGTTGCATGAGACCCTTTAGTTGCTTGCTTGCATGTTAGTAGTGCATGCTTGGTGATCTTCACCCCCTGCCACACACCCTCGCGGTGGCTGGCAGGGTATCATGTAGATGTAGATGTAGATGATCTCCTCGCAACAAATATACCCCAACAGCTTGTAAATATAAGTACCGATGAGGGAATCAGTGATAGTAAAATTATAAAAGCAACATTTTATTATAGAACTAACAAAAATAGCAAATCCCAGAGAAAATATACTTGTTCGTTTGGGCGGGACTATGATGGAATGAAAACAGAGTTGCAGAATTCGTTCAGCGAATTGCAAGAAGCAAGTTTAAGGAAAGATACTGAGATCTTGTGGCATATATTCCTAGAAGTTATTCACTCAGCAGTTTACATGTATATTTAATTCCCGAGTAAATTAAAAAAGATGAATGCAGAGCCACGGTGGTATAACGCGGCGGTACGGAAATCTTTAAAACAACAGAGAATTTGCCATGCTAGACTGAAAAAAAACACCCCCTCATGAGCTTAACAAAATCATTATAAATTATAAAAATTCCAAACACTTAGCGAAAAAAGAATGTCGAAGAGCCTTAGGTGACTTTAAAAGTAAAATTCTAGGGAAGTATTTGAATGAAAATCCAATAGCATTTTGGTCGCATGTAAGAGAAGTTCAAGGAAATAAATCTACTATAGAAACGCTTAGGGATGATAATGGAGAAAATTTAAATGATAGTCTGCAAAAATCTGATAAGTTGAACATATATTTCCAAAGCGTTTTCACTGCCAGCACTTTAGATCCAATTGAACCACTAAATAACCATTTCAAACATCCGATGCCTGAAATCGATACTGAGTCTCGCGGTACAGAGAATCAACTTAAAAACATAAACACCAATAAATCCCCCGGCCCTGACCAAATTCCGGCACGCGTTTATAAAACACTAGCATCAGAAATATCACCTTACTTAGAAATAATATTTCGTAAATCGCTATCTGAGCATATGGTTCCCAAGGACTGGAAAATGGCTAATATTGCACCTTTGTTCAAATCCGGCGATAGAAAAGATCCTATCAACTACAGACATATCTCACTAACATCGATATCGTGTAAGATAATGGCACATATAATAGTTAGTTCGATTATGGGACACTTCTACATCTACATAATACCCTGCAAGCCACCACAAGGGTGTGTGGCAGGGGATGATTGCTCACCAAACGTGCACTACATATCATGCATAAAAAAGGAATAGTATTAATATAGTAGTCAGAACTACACTATTTAAAAAAGATAGAAATTGCAAAGCAAACATGCAAAAACATGCTGTTAGTAGGGTTAGCTTTAAGTACTCATACCAACACGCAGCTACCAATGCTATTCATTGCTACTCTCCGATAGGACATATTTACCGTTATTCGTATCTCTAATTGTGCGAGGGAAAAAGGACATTTTGAATCGGTCAATTCGGCAATCAATTTCACTAATTTTATGATTATGGTCCAGTCTGCCATAGTAAGTTGGGGTTCGTAAAATATTTTTAACGTCATCACTGAAAATATTGCCTTGGAATTTGTGGAAGAGATGAAGTCTAAATTTCAACCTGCGATCTGACAATGATTCCCAATTTAATTCATTTAACAGACTGGTTACGCTAATAAGGTTATCATACCGGCCCTTTACAAATCTTGCCGATATTCGCTGCACACGTTCAAGTTCGTTATTTAGACCGATTTCGTAGGAATCCCAAACACTGGCAGCATTCTCCAAATGAGGTTTTACATGGGAAAAGTAGCTGATTTCTCGAACATGATCGTCACATTTACCCAGTACTCTTTTGACGAATCCCAGTTTACGATTCGCTTGACCCATTATTTCACGAATGTGTTTATCCCAGGAAAGATTGTGTGTCAGTCTTATTCCAAGATATTTAATCGATTCCACGTTTGTTAATTCATTATTACTTATTTTGTAAGTGTTAGGAGGAGAGCTATTCTTTTTCCAAAAATTCATTACAAGACATTTCTTACCGTTTAATTCTAACTGCCATGTATCACACCAAGTTTCAATTGCTTGTAGGTCAATATTTAAATCTTCTTTATCATTTGGACATAGAATTTCCCTGTACACTACTTGGATAGAGAAAAGTTATTATTTAATAACCAACACGGTTTCCGAAAATGTAAGTCATGCGAAACGCAATTGGCACTCTTTGTAAACGACTTATTAGTATCGGGAGAAAATAATGCTCAGGTTGATGCGATATTCCTCGATTTTAAAAAAGCATTTGATTGAGTAACTCATGACAGATTGCTCTTAAAGCTAGAAAGTTACGGTATAGATAAACACGTAGTATGCTGGATTAATAAATTCTTAGTTGGCCGCGAACAGAGAGTAACTATACGATATCATGTCCAATATAGTTAGTGTCACATCAGGTGTTCCCCAGGGAAGTGTGATAGGCCCACTTTTATTTCTTTTATATATCAATGACCTCGGCAGTGTTGTAGTAAATAGTAGAATTCGGCTTTTCACAGATGATGCAGTAGTGTATTGAGAAATTCGTAGTTCGGGAGACAAGGCATCGTTAGAAAAGGACCTCGTAGCAATTCAGGCGTGGTGCGATAAATGGAAACTGGAACTGAACGTAAAAAAGTGCGTGACATTAAATTTTTGGAAAAGGAAAAACCTGAAAGAAAGAAACTACATGATTCAAGGAACGGAATTAGTAAACGTGGAATCAGTTAAGTACTTAGGTGTAACACTTACTCAGGATATATCATGGGGGAAACATATCATGGAAATATGCAGTCAAGCAAATAGAAAGTTGGGGTTTATTAAAAGGATATTAGGGAAAAGTGAGGAGAGGGTGAAGGAACGTTTCTATTTTTCAATTGTTAGACCACACTTAGATTTGTACATAAATGATATCCATAAGGTGGTAAAAAGTAAGCGTCGTCTATTTGCCGATGACGCAGTAGTGTACAGGGAAATTCTATGCCTAAATGATAAAGAATATTTAAATATTGACCTACAAGCAATTGAAACTTGGTGTGATACATGGCAGATAGAATAAACTTTAAAAAATGTCTTGTAATGAATTTTTGGAGAAAGAATAGCTCTCCTCCTAGCACTTACAAAATAAGTAATAATGAATTAACAAACGTGGAATCCATTAAATATCTTGGAATAAGACTGACACACGATCTTTCCTGGGGTAAACACATACGTGAAATAATGGGTACATATGTAGTATGCATTCAAAAATATTTGCAGCGAAGATCGGCAAGATTTGTAGAGTGACGGTACGATAACCTTATTAGCGTAACCAATGTATTAAATGAATTAAATTGGGAATCATTGTCAGATCGCAGGTTGAAATTTAGACTTAATCTCTTAAACAAATTCCAAGAAATTATTTTCAGTGATGATGTTAAAAATATTTTGCGAACCCCAACTTACTATGGTAGACTGGACCAATCACAAAATTAGAGAAATTGATTGCCGAAGTGACTGATTCAAAATGTCCTATTTTCTTCGTACTATTAGGGATATGAATAACGGTAAATATATCCAGTACGAGTGTAGCAATGGATAACATTGGCGGCTGCATGTTGGTATAAGAACTTGAAGCTAACCCAACTAACGGCATATTTTTGCATGTTTGCTTTGCCATTTTTAACTTTTTTAAATAGTGTAGTTTTGAGCAGTATATAAATACTAATCCTTTTTTATGTATGATATGTACAGGGTGTCTACCAGTCGGGAAAAGTCGGGAATCCGGGAAAAAGTCGGGAATTTATTAATGTCGGGAAAAAATCTGGAAAAGGTCGGGAATTCGCTGAAAAATAATCAAAAATCGGGAAAAATGGTTGCTTGCAAATCGTCAGGATAAAAATTGGAACGGCAGACATAGCATTACGAAATGAGATATTGTTTCCCTTTTTCTTTATTTGTCACTATCAAAGAGGTGTTATTTTAAACCTCTATGGTCAGTATTTGTGAGTTCGTGACTTTCGTCGTTCGATTGCACTAGACATGGGCACCGTTTCCTGCATCCTGCCGCGTGCAAATCGGTTTGGTCGGTTGCAGGTTGAAGATCGTATACTTCCCTCCTGCCCATGAAAGCTATTTCGAAAGAATTACCTTGACCGTGGTTATTACAACGCTCCCAAGGATTCAGGCGATTCATAGATCGTACCCTAGTACGATTGTGACATTTTGCGTTTTACCATGCCTCTGAGGGTGTAACTCGATTAAATTCCACTAGAAATATTATGTTTAAACCATCGCGTCCTAAGTTTCAATGCTGCGCATCATCATAATTGGTTGGGATTAATTAACTTTACTGTGGAATTGGAATGTTTTCTTTCTCTCATCCATTCAGTAAAGCTTACTGTTTGCCTATTTTGTTATTAGCATTTCCCATTGAATTGTGCTGCTTTTATACGCAAGCATAACGTCTTCGTGAAAGAACAGAGATCAGCCCCTGGAAAGTAAAAACATTATATTACGTTTTGGTGTGCTCCCGGCGGATTAGATGAGTGAAAGTTTCTCGGGCCTTCCACCGGGTCAAAGGCTCCATCTCTGCCGACGTTTCCGAAAACGACTAGTTTTACATCATCAGGGCTGTGAAGATGTCCCTGGCTCACAGCCCTGAAGATGGAAAACGAGTCGTTTTCCGAAACGTAGACAGAGATGGAGCCTTTGTCCCGATGGAAGACCCGAGAAACTTTCACACATCATATGACGTTGTCGCTGACGACGCCATACGTGCCGCCGCCGACGAATTTGTCGTTAGCTCCTGGATGATATACTACTGGAGAACTCGCCATTTGCCGGCTAGTGCAGTGGAATGTCTTTGCTATTCATCTGATAGCGAGCTCGCAAGCTCGAAAGCCGCCGGAAAGTCTAGTTTATATGTCGGCATGCGCGAGTTTGCAACAAATTCGTTCATTTTTACTGGAGAACTCGGCATTCGCCAGCTCGAGTTGAGTTTGTTCGTCAGTCTTCGGGTTGGTGTGTGCTCAAGAGGTGCCTTTGGTTGGACTGGCGAAGGACATCATTTCATTCAGAGGCTCCTTTCAGACGGAACGGCGGGAAACCGACCGCCGTGTACGGCGCACAGTGGTACAGGATCCCTAATACTTGGTATTTATGAGTCTAGAAAAACTTTCTATATAGGGTTTTTGTGCATATACGTTGTATGCACCGATTGACAAATTCAAAACCATCTTAAGGGTGCTCCCTAGCTGCCTCTAAAAGCCCGTTGCAGATGCTTAAGATGAACGCGACTCCGACTTTATCGTAGCTGCTGGTATTTTGGAAAATTTTCCCATTGTAGCAAAAGAATTGCTTTTTTGCGTGAGTGGAATGGATTTTTTATTGGTCTATTTGTTAGTTTATAAAAAATAGCCAAACTTTCCATTTTTGTCCCTTTTTAGTCGCTATTTGCGAAGCCTAGAATAGGAACAGAGGATTTTGCTTCCACTCTAGAGAAAGCTTGATCCTTCATCTACACATTCAAACAACAACTTTTGATGCTATTTCTATAGCTAGGTCATAATAGTAAACCCTGTGGAGCATGTTTTGCGTTTTTAAACTCGTTGTGCGCTGAAGTTCCGACCGAAGATTTCTGCCTTAGCGGTCTACCCCCACTCCTTCCCTAAGGCGTTCCACCCCTCTTGTTTACGAAACTCCAGATGTGTTAGGTCTGTGAGAGAGCGCGAGGGTTCTAGAGCGGTGTCAGGTTACCTCTTCTTAGATAACACCCCCCCAGCTGAGTCGACGAAGAGCCGAGGAATTCTTTCTGGCAGTCGTGGACATTGGAAAGCATATTTCGATGACGACTCATAAGTTTATGGCAAATTCACGAATATGTGGAAATGTTATTACTACACGTATTAAATAAAGATTCTCCACGAGAAATGGATTGGAAACGGCATGGTTACTTATCACGTTTATCACACGTATCATTTATTTCAGTGAAGAGCACGTGATGCATGAAGAAAATTCATCGGGTCATTATTTTAACATTTTCAGCTATAAAAAATTACCGAACTGAATTACCGGTCTCCAATATGATATGTATAGGGCTAGGTTACGCCCGAATGGCGGAAATGAGTACAATTTTGAACGTTCCGCACATGGCCAGCCAAACATTCCCGAATAAGCAAGTCGACATCGCTCCTGCCATACATGATGTTGCTTGGGAGGAGATGAAGAAAGCGGCTACGGATGAAAGTGAATTTGCGATCAAAGCAGGGGAAGTGGATTAAGATGGTACACCTTTGATAACGGTGGTGTGTGAAGGATCATGGGAAAAAGATCATACCGCACAAACTATATATAACTCTTTGTCAGGAGTGGTACGTATATTGTTCATGGACGCCAAATCGGTCGCTATTAATGCAAACACATTTTCAGGCTTACATTTTGGGATTTATAACTAAAAAAGTAACATTTATTGGAATAAGAAATAAGTACTGCAGTATGTACGCAAGCAAGTTCAAAAGACCCTACGAATAATGAAAGGTCTCACACATGTTTTAAGAACTGGAGTTCTTCTTATGCGGCAATGGAAGCAGATACCATAGTAGAAGGCTTCAAAACAGTGTTAAAATGTATAATTTTAAGTGCTATACACTCATAGGTAAGAAGTACTCTAGTATGTGTCAAGTTTTCAAGAAGACGACTATCTATATGCTCCACTAAATTCAATATTTTTTTAAGGCGATGGAGATACTAGCATCATGCAAAGACTTGTACTGCCATACGGTGTAGACCTTCCTGTTCTAAAGGTGGAATGCTCGAACCATTTGCTTCGAAATACTGCAACCGCATCAGAGATGTAGTAAGGAAAACGAATAACTGGAAATGCCATGCACCAGTAACTATTAGGAAAAATATTGGAGACAACTTACATCGGTTATGGAATGCGGTACCTTCTGCCATAAAATTTAGAAAGAGTACGTTAACTGCTGACCCCAAGGAGCTACAGAAAGACATTATGAATGGCCCCCGGCTTGTTTTCGAGGATCATAGCAAATGTGCGGCGTACTTTTGTCGTGGACCAAAGTCTCATGAGGAGAACCGTGTGCCTCTGTTGATGAACTTTGGGGTATGGGACGATATCATGTCAGTAGATAAACTCCTGGGCCAACCACACTCCCAGCTTTATCCTGGACGTAACCAAAAATCAAGCAGAATCCTTCAACTCATGTGTGGCAAAATATGTAGGAGGGAAAAGAGTAAATTTCGCTTTCATCTACATCTATCTGCATCTACATAATACCCTGCAAACCACCACAAGGGTGTGTGGCAGGGGTTCATTTCTCACTAAACATACACTACATATCATGCATAAAAAAGGAATAGTATTAATATAGCAGTCAGAAGTACACTATTTAAAACAGATAGAAATTGCAAAGCAAACATGTAAAAACATTCTGTTAGTAGTTGAATGAGAAGCAGTAACTTTGTAATTCCCCCTGTATTTAGTGCAAACGACCTAGGTTTCGACGTAGCACGTCGCACGTATCACGTCATCATCAGGTGTTGTCACCTGATGATGACGTGCTACGTCGAAACCTAGGTCGTCTGCAATAAATACATGTGGAATTACAAAGTTACTGCTTCTCATTCAATATGCTAAGCAAATTCCATGAAGTCAGGCCTGAAACAACGGAATTCTGTTTGCAGGGTTAGCTTTAAGTACTCATACCAACATGCAGCTACCAACGCTATTCATTGCCACTCTCCGATAGGACATATTTACCGTTATTTGTATCTCTAATTGTACGAGGGAAAAAGGACATTTTGAATCGGTCAGTTCGGCAATCAATTTCTCTAATTTAATGATTATGGTGCAGTCTGCTATAGTAAGTTGGGGTTCGTAAAATATTTTTAACATCATCACTGAAAATATTGCCTTGGAATTTGTTTAAGAGATTAAGTCTAAATTTCAACCTGCGATCTGATAATGATTCCCATTTCAATTCATTTAATAGACTGGTTACGCTAATATAATTATCGTATCGTCCCTTTACAAATCTTGCCGATCTTCGCTACACACGTTGAAGCGGGGGTCATATCAAACTAGGTGTGAAGTGGCCGCTTCAGCCTTCAATGCAGGACCAGATGTTCATACATTGATACACAGCAGCATCACAAACAAGAGTCCAGGATTTTTTACAAAAATATTCAAACTGGCCTCCGAAAAAAGGCAGAGATGCGAAAAAAGGCAGAGATGCGAAAAAAGGGAGAGATGCGAAAAAAGGCAGAGATGCGAGCAAAGCGACGTCTTGAATGTAAAGGACAATTGGAACATCCTGCTCAGCAATATGGACTGCATGGCCCACAAAATATCGAGAAGGAGTTTGAAATCGACTTAACTGTGAGATATGATTTCCTAAATTCCCTGAAATTAGACGAGGAACAAACAAGACAACTGGAAGCATCTACCAAAACTCAACGCCTCTGTCAAACATGGCATGTTTAGCGGAGAAAAAGGCTCACCGCCTCTACCTTTGCTCGAGTGTGTACATTAAGAGCAGGAACCTCTCGGGAGAAGACTGTTCAGTCTTTACTCTACCCATCTTTTCGCGGAAATAAAGCCACCGACTATGGAATTGCGAGTGAGGCATTGGCGATAGCGGAGTACGAGAGATTCAGGGGCAATACGGTTAACCCATCGGGACGTTTTGTCGATAGGAGGACCTCTTACATAGCAGCAACGCCAGATGGCGTCCTGTCAGATGTCGAGGGAATAGTCGAGGTGAAATGTCCATACGCATGCATGGATGCGCATCCGACGCATGCTGTCTCTCAAAAGAAATTAGCATCTTGTGAGATTATAGACGGCGAAGCTGCTCTGAAAATAAAGAGTGATTATTTTTACTAGATCCAAGTTCAACTCCATATCACGGAGAAGAAATACTGCCACCTTATTTTATGGAGCCAGTTAGGTATGGCAGTTTTGCGATTGACAGAGATTATGACTTCTGGTCAAAATATATGTAGGATAAATTTTAAAAATTTTACAAGGACAGCCTTTTGCCAGAAATTCTACATCACATTTAAAAGCTGTTGAACGAGAGTTTGATGGTGACGTGGGAGAATAATACTTACCCTGACACTCATTGAAAAACCATTACATTTCCCTTTGAGACCTAATCATCTTCTGAGAGTGTGGATTTCAACCTTATTTAAAGTGCTTTGATCATTTTTCCTTGACTTTGTTTATTCATGTTCCTTATCCTTTTATAAATACTAACGCAGGATCAAGTTCTCCCAAAATTTTAGTAGCATGCGAATTGTTTTCTCTTATTATGTTTTCATGTATTACTAATATAACAAATATATTATGCAAATCCGTGTGCTTCTCTTGTTTTTCATAGCAGTGTGATATTTTAAAAGCTGTTTGTTGACATTTGCTGTTAAATTCTATCTGCATTTCTAAAATATGTAAGCATTCTTTAGATAATCCGTGTTTGAAGAGTGTATTGTATTTCTGACTTGGCTTATTTTGGGGGAATTTCATAGAACGGCCTACACTGAAACCAATAGCCCAATGAAAGATTTTTGTCATTCTTTGTTGGAACTATTCTTTTAAATTATGCCACAAATTTTCCACTTTTCATCCTACATCTGTTATGCATATTCTAACTTGGAGTTTTATGAGTTTAGACAAAGATGAATTTCATAATGGGCGTAAAATATAGACGAGCAAGCAAAAATCTAGAGATATCTGGGTTTGATTCCCGATAAAGGCGAATGATATCTCCTCTGCGGCATCGTCGCGCTTCTACCTTGCCGTTGTCGCTTTACGGGTAATACCGCGGTTAGTTAGTGGCAATCTCAAATAAATTCAACCAGACGGGGGCATAGGTACCTACAAGATTTTAGGTTATCTGCTAGAATGACAATGGCTGCATAAAATTCATAACGGCCACGCCTGCTGCTAAGGAAAGCGAATGTGTATTCTCCAAGGAGTTGAAAAAAAACTTGTCGATTTCGGGAATATGCAGCCATAGATTTTTGTAACAATTTCTAAAATTTCTTTTGTAGACTGAAAATTTTAATTTAGCAGCACTGTTCCCGGTCCGAAGAAAGATAATACCCACAAGACTTGTTTAGGAAGAGGATTTCCCTCTCCATCATCCTTGCCTCTCGCTTATCAGCTACGACTGCTAATCAAAAGTATTAAATTTCGCTTTTTGCCTTTCCGTAGGCAAACCTTTCTCCCCCCTTTCCACTTTTTAATCCCTTCTTCCTCTTTCCCCTCTCTTCTTCCGATTCCAAGCGTTCCGGCTTGTGCCCTGCGAGAACCGATAAATAGGGACTTTCACTTGCCAATTGGGGAGGGAGGGGGTCTAAACAAAACATCATTGCAAGTGCAAGTCGGGAGGAATAATTCTTCCATTATCAAAATTTAAAACGATGCCCAGAAACTGTACTGGAAAATTTGAGACCCCGTCATCACAGAAATAAGAAAAGGTGGGGTTGAGACATCTGGGTTGACCGAGGGGGAGATATCGCAACTTCCGGTCACTCATCGAAACAAACCACTTAGAGGGAGGCGAGCGATGCTCGGCAAGCTATCATGTTACATTTAGAGGAGGGGGATAAGGGGGGGAGGGGCCTTCCCTTTCCACTTTTTAATCCCGCCACCTATGCGGGGAATCGTAGAACTACAATAGAAAAGCCGTTACATATGAGAGTGGCCTCAGCTAGGGAGCCCCCTTAAGACAGCAGACCAAGTCACGGCTTCTTCATAGGTTCTGTATTATTTAACCTGTAACCTATTTCTGCATTTATTTATCAATATCTTACCCAAGGATAGACCACTACCCCCTCGGAATGTTGTCGTTTTTGTCCACGACTGCTTATTCGACGAGTAAACTCGCTTATCTCGCAGCTAACCTCTATATCTAGAGGTCGACCCGCCATCCGCAACGCGGTGGATGCACTCAGTGACTTTAAGCTTAGCCACGAGCTAACAATAGATGCAGTTGGAAATTACTTTGTGCAGTTACGTTTAAAGGTTAATTTTTTATCATGTGTGCATTAGTTTCTGTCTCGGAGATGTATGTAGCTGTATGGTATAATAGTATGCTCTCAAGATATATATATATTGTGACGATCTGCTTGTGTGAGCGTGATCACGGCGTCTTCGCGCGATCGTGTGGATGCGCGTGACAGACGCAGAGAGAGACGGCTCGCGCGGTGGTTCAAATTACCGCACACAATTTTTCGATCCTCCATTATTTTTGAATGTTAGTTGTAGCGCCGGTCGCAATGACCGACGATATAAAAACGGGTTCCCCAGTGAGCTCGCCCCAGACCCAGACCCCAGATCTGAGACTCCAGAGTGAAAGACGGCAGACGTAAAGATAGGCGACTCGAAGGAAGGAGAGCGACGCGACGCAAGCGAACGCAGAGAACGGAGAAGCGAGGAGGACAGATTGAAAGCAGCCATAAGGCGTGGAGCTGGAGAGGCGGACCTGCGAAAGAGTCATCGCTTGAGAGGACACATCTCCTGCAAGCGGACGACACCGCAGCCAGGCGACAATTTCCCTGTTGGCTCTAAGGCGGACGTAGAAGTTTGGGCCGAGGACCGGCGCCAACGATTTCTCACCCCAGGGCCGGGAAACCCACGCGTCTCCGGGCATGCTCCAGACACCTTACAAGGCATAAGTACTTTCCTATCAAACCCCCCGAGCCGATCGGCCAACGATCGAGCGAACTCCGACCCCGTCTTCGACGCCCAGTGAATCGGGGCGAAAGCCGTCGCTACCAAACTCCTGAGTCAACTCCACCGTCCTGCGGAAGTGAACTCACATTCTCTAAGAGGGGCGCACGTCATTTGAAAATCAGTCCCAAGCAGACTGAATTTGTATCACTCTCCTCCCGTCCTAGTGGTCATAAGGAATATACGGAAAAAACATAAGGAATTAACTTCTGGAACTCAATAATGCGATTTAGAAACAAATATTATTTTGGTTTTCCCATTGCATAAACAAACAAGTGACCGCGAAATACTGCCGAGTGTGAGGCTCGCGCTGCGAAGAAGGGTCGAGATAATCCCCGCCTCTAGGAAGGGTCTTCAGAGCCGCGAGGAAGGGTCCTTTATGACACCTTGGACCTTTTCTGCCTACCTGGCCCTAGCGACGTTTTAAGACGCCCTTCGTTCTCTTGCGTAGAAAAATCTGCGGCGTTTATAAACGGCCTTCGTTCACAGGAGTGAAAAATCAGCGGCGTTTATAAACGGCGTTCGTAGCGAAAGGGTTAAGGAACCACTTCAAGTTTTTTTTTGTTGTTTGTTTTTTTCGTGCAGAGCGCGAACTCATTTTTTCTTGTGTCCTTTTTCATCCCGCGAGAAAAAATTCATTCGTGCTGGGGGGCGATGTGACGATCTGCTCGTGTGAGCGTGATCATGGCGTCTTCGCGCGATCGTGTGATTGCGCGCGGCAGACGGAGAGAGAGACGGCTCGCGCGGTGGTTCAAATTACCGCCCACCATTTTTCGATCCTCCATTATTTTTTAATGCTAGTTGTAGCGCCGGTCGCAATGACCGACGATATAAAAAGGGGTTCCCCAGTGAGCTCGCCCCAGACCCCAGACCTCAGACTCCAGAGTGAAAGACGGCAGACGGAAAGAGAGGCGACTCGAAGGAAGGAGAGCGACGCGACGCAAGCGGACGCAGAGAACGGAGAAGCGAGGAGGACAGATTGAAAGCAGCCATAAGGCGTGGAGCTGGAGAGGCGGACCTGCGAAAGAGTCATCGCTTGAGAGGACACATCTCGTGCAAGCGGACGACACCGCAGCCTGGCGACAATTTCCCTGTTGGCTCTAAGGCGGACATAGAAGGTTGGGCCGAGGACCGGTTCCAACGATTTGTCACCCCAGGGCCGGGAAACCCACGCGTCTCCGGGCATTCTCCAGACACCTTACAAGGCATAGTACTTTCCTATCAAACCTCCCCGAACCGATCGGCCAACGGTCGAGCGAACTCCGATCCCGTCTTCGACGCCCAGTGAATCGGGGCGAAAGCCGTCGCTACCAAACTCCTGAGTCAACTCCACCGTCCTGCGGAAGTGAACTCACATTCTCTAAGAGGGGCGCACGTCATTTTAAAATCAGTCCCAAGCAGACTGAATTTGTATCACTCTCCTCCCGTCCTAGTGGTCCTCAACCATATTTCAAACGAAAGGACGAGGAGCTTGTAAATATTGTATAAAGGGTTTCATGTCATTTCATTTCATTTTTCAAAGGGTTTCACTGTTCATTTTTTGTATCATTCATTAGTTTTTAGTTAGGTTAGTTATCATTTGGGTATATTTCATTAATGTTTCACGTATCACCAACTCATTCATCCCTCATTATGGTATAGGAGTGTAATTTTCCTATGTGTCTAGTAATAAATCGGTGTTTTTCCTGTGAACGCGAGTCGTCCTTTACTCCCGAACGCGGTGATCCGCGTCCATTCGATTTTCAGGTCCGATCACCGCCGATCTCGGAGGGTAATGCTGCAGTTCCGCGAAGGCCTCACCCTAAGATATTTTTTTCGTTGATCTCTGCTTGCTGATCAGCTTGACCCCGGTTTTGAGTGGCACCCCTTGTCGCTTCTCATTAGGAGCAAAGCTTTCCTTTCCTTTCTCCGGAGTGGCGTTGGCGCGTTCTCATTCGTGGCTGACGGAGGGAGTGAAAAGGGGGGGGAAATCGCCCGACCGCAGGATCCGTACGGAGACAAACCCCTGCTGAGAAGAGGTCGAACAGTCCAGCCACGCGTCCCGTCACAGATAAGATGGCGCCCAACGTGGGGCCGGAATAATTATCGTCCAACTAAAGGGCCGGAATAATTATCGTCCAACTAAAGGGCCGGAATAATTATCGTCCAACTAAAAGGGCCGGAATTAAGATGGTGTCCAATTAAACGGCCGGAATAATTACCGTCCAATATTTTAGGCCGATAATTTGTAGCGCGATTCGCATTCCAAAAGGAAGATTGAACCTAGGAATTCTTTTATTCCTAGCACGTTCGGATTATTTCCATTGTATTAGCTGTAGGTTTCCTTTTTATTTCAGGGTCCGTGTTAAATTAGGCTCCGGATAATGAAGTTTAGCAATTGTTAGCATAAATCGTGTTTTTTGTGTGTATTTCTGACAAAAGTTTCATTTCGGTGTTCATTTCGAGTTTTCCTGTGCGTTCTTCTTAATCGTAAGATGACGGACGAGGAGAATAGGTCGGCAGCGTTTACGCAATATCGTGAGAAAGAGAGGGACGAGGTCGACTCGGACGACCATAGTGTTCGCTCCGAAACCGATGGTTTGACAACAACATTCCAAAAGACGTTACGAATGTTGTATATTTCTTTGAATTTTCAGACAGCGGGATTTGATGAAAAGCAGAATTAAGATCTAGAATAGTGAAATACTTGGCATCAGCCAGATACTGAAAAGCGTGTTCCACAGAAGGAGTCGGATAACCGTCTTTCTTAATTTGTCTGTTAAGCTTACGATAATCAACAACTAACCTTTGCGAACCATTTTTCTTGGGAATCAAAAAGGCAGGAGAGCACCAGTTGGAATTTTAAACTTCGATAATTCCCTTATCTAATAACGACTGCACATGTTGCTTCATCAGGAGGGTTTTCGGCGGTGAGAGATGAAAAGGATGACTTCTCACAGGACATTCGTCTATTAATTCAATTTCATAAGTCATCAATGATGTCACTCCTAGATTTTGGGTTACAACATCGGGATAATTAGACAACAACAATTTCAACTGACTCACCAAATCATCACATGGAAGTAGGGAATTATTCCGAGAATCAACGATTTCGTTTGCAGCGGACATGTGTTCTGCAAACGCTTGAGGGATATGCGATGCTCGACTGTTTGAACAAAAATGAATTAAATGACATGGCGCCGATTCAAACGCGACACCATTAGTATGAATTACAAGTTTCGATTTACGAATGAAATCAATCCCTAAAAGGACAGGGAATGGAATGTCTGCTAAATAAAATTCATGAACCCAAGAGTACTTATCAATCTTAATTTTAAGTTGGACCGAACAACTAACTCGAAAAGGTTGTCCAGCGACCGTCAAGAGTTCGATAGAATTGATTTTTCTTTTCAGTTTAGAAGCCGAAGAACCTAGGCTGGTGAAGAAATTCTCGTCGCAAATCGAGACTGAACAACCCGTATCAATCAGGGCATTACAAGATGCTGACTGCAATAAAATAGGTAGCAAAGGCAAATTGATATCGGGAGATTTGTGAACACTCATTAGACTGATTGCGGAAGGCCGTCCTCTTCGGTGCTTTTTACGACAATCCCTGACATAGTGCCCAGCTTTGTGACAATAGGAACACACAACTTGCCTAGAAACGGCAGGAGGAGCATAAAATGATACGCCGTGAAAGGTGTTAGCGTAATCAGCTGCATCCATTAATGCTTTTGACGCACGACCAATGACCACGTCTAACTCTTCGAAACTAGACGGCGGGGTGGGCGTCTTGATAGCGGAAATAGTGATAGGATTTAAACATTGAAAAATTAAATGAACAATCTGGCTCTCAGAATACTCTAATCCTAATGCAGACACAGCGTTTCTTATGGCAGACAAAATCACGCTGTTTCGCGAGGGAACTGGAATCTTTTGACCTTGGAAGCGATAAGCCGATCGAATTCCCGATCGCTGACTATTTCATTCCAAAGTTTGCTCGTAATCTGGGCCCAAGAAAAATTTTGACTTAACATAGAAAGCCATAAACGATGCCAACAGGAGGGTAACTTAGGAATAACCAAACTCAACAACGTTGATAAAGGAACTAGCGAGAGAGAGACTAATTCCGTCAGCTTCAACATCAGATTATACCAATCTTCGGCACTGGAAACATCAAAGGGAGGAAAATCCGCGATCCTTTGCTTGACAATGGCCAACCCTTCGGATAGTGGTAGTGCCGACCTAACTCGTCTTGGTTCCGCCGCATTTGAAGTAGCCTCTGGAAATACCGGCAGAACTTGGGTAGGAGGAGATTCTTTTGGCAAGGACTCGGGCAAATCGACCAAATGAGTTGAAAGAGTTTCAATGGGCGAGGACCTAGGCTAATTCACCTGAACTTGGGTTGGGAGTGGAATTTCAGATTGCCGAAGGTCACATTCTTGGGTTTGAGGAACAAAGGAGAGTTCGTCTACTGAAAATCCGGTATTATCAAGTGAAACCACAGTCTCTCCATTTAATCTGGCCCTCCTATCCTGAGCAGTAGTGCGATAATTTTTCGCATAAGGGTCATCTGATTTAGTAGTCATTGTGGCTGGGACAAAAGCGGAAAACACGAACCCTGACTCAGCTAAAAAACACAAAGCAAAAATTGAAACACTGGAGAAATATGAAGCGAGAAACAATCTAGTTACACAGAGATAATCAAGCAAAATCCTCAAATAGGAACACTCACCACCTGCTATGAAAAGACACGTAACCACGCTCTGCTACCAAATGCAGCGTTTCTCGAAAGAAGAACAGCAGTTCACGAGAAACGCTTGTCCAAAGGACAAATATTCTTTCCAAGACGGGTGAGCAAGATGAGGTCAGAAATAGAAAAAAACACAAAAGTATGACAATCTAACTAATCAAACACTGTATTTAAACAACAAAATACAAGGTACAAACCAACAAAATTGAAATACTCTTCACAATTTCGGGAAAAGTAATAACTCGCACCAGATGTCCATGGCGCAAAAAGGAGAATCGACAAACACTAACTCTCCTCTCACCTCGCCTCGATATCGTCTCTTTGCCGTCTCGACTGGAACAGAGGGCGTGAGAGGGGAGGTATTCTCTGGGGTAAGGAGGGGTATATTCTGGAAGGTCAAAGTGCAATGGGGTTTAACGTGGAATTCCATTGGTGCAAATTGAGGGGAGGAAAAGGTGGCATGATGTGAAGGGGGCGAGGTGGAAGATTAGGATTGGATCATCCGGGGCTCATCCGCCTGTCGTTAGCTACGCCTGTCGAGCAAGTCCTGCGGCTAAGTCCGGAGGGTAATTAGTCCGTCGAGGGGTAATGTCCAACGATGGGGGGAGGGGGGGACCAAAAAAATGCCACACCATTGATCACATATAATGTCTAGTATTCATTTTAGCTATAGCTTTTAGACAGCTCAATCCATAAAATTTATCACACACACCAACAAACGCTTTATTGAATTCTTTCCCATAACATCGACATTTATATTATCACTGTGGTGATTCCAAGATTTAGCAATGAAAAGCTGTTGGTATTTTACATTCTCCCTATTTACTATATTTCATGGCAATTGAGATGAAACTTTTACCTGGCAGATTAATGGAATTGTAAGCAGAATATGAAGGATGTAGAGATTGGACAACAAAAAACAGGTATACACAATGTATATAATCTGCAGATGATTCCTTATTGACAGTTAATGCCCCAAATTGTTCATTGCTCCTCCCAATCCTTGCAATTCCTAAGGTACCTCCCTCAGAGCAATAATCCAAAAGAAAGCTGCTTTCTTGCCAGGACGCATTCCTTGGAGCCAAGTATTTGCCACAAGGCACTCTTGAAGCCGTCCCCTCCATTGCAAAACTACATATCCAGGATATTGGGTAGTGTCCCCGCAAGCCGCTGGAAGGGTAAAAATGCACTCACTTGCTGGACCAAGCCATTATTTCATGGGTCCCACAAAGGCCAAAGTTCTTTTGTGGTCAGGGATTTAAAAAATCACCATGAAACAGCATTATAATACAGTAAATAATGGCCTACATGTATCCCATGTATTATAATGCTGCCCACAGTAAAATTCCCATGATGCTTTTCCCATGGGAAATGATGGCTAAGCTTCCCCATGGGCAAAATGGTCTTTCCCATTGATTTATGGAACGTTTTCCCATGGGAAATTCCTCCCCATGGGAAATTCTTCCCCATGGGAAATTCTTCCCCATGGGAAATTCTTCCCCATGGGAAATTCTTCCCCATGGGAAATTCTTCCCCATGGGAAATTCCTCCCCATGGGAAATACTCTCCATTGGCAAGGTCTTGGTCAATGCTCATAAGAAATTCCCTAACTCATGGGTAGGCATGAAAAATATTGGTCACATGGAGAGCAGCTGACTACAATCATAAAACTTCAAGGTCATATAATGAAAAGTACACAGGATACATGGTGGCAAGAAATAAGGAGCATTATATAAGCACAAGGAGCATGTATTATAACAGAAATGCACAATGATAAAATTGGCAACATTTATTGCATAAAACATCGTCACTATAATACACAGATAGTACTAAAATTTTACATATATATTATCATTCTAATTCAGGGCTTGTTTGTTCACTCCTCTCTTTTTTGTTCTCCTTCTGTCGCACTTTTCTCTGCAAGGTGACCAAATTAAAACTTGTAAGTTTGATAAGTACAATAACTCAAATTAATGCAATGAAATGATCAAAATGGAAATGTCTATAACATTTTTAACAATGATTTTGAAAACCAACATACCATTGAATCTTTAAATTTCCCCCTTAGGCTATCAAGGCAACTTTTCAAAGCCCTCTCTAGGTGATCCTCATTACACATACCCTGGTAGATGAGCTTCGCACGGTAAACAGCTGCAAACACAATACTTAACATAAGTAACTGATGACCAGTATTATAAATTAAACAGCTAATGACTAATAAATGAAAGTGTGATTCCCTTCATATATGTGATCTTATATAAGTGTAATTACCCATGATCACTTCCACCACTTCCAATGGTGCGACCTCCTTAGGTGGTGCATTCGGAGTTTTAGGGCTCACTCCACCATACAGGCTGAGCTTTGCACACATTTCAAAGCCCCAGATCTCCTCTGCCAAATCTAGCACCATAACTGAGAGTTTAGCAGATTCCTTCTTAATTCTCGACTCCCACACGCTCTTCTTAATCCAGACTTCATTGCCTAGAAGCACCTTTGGAAAAGAGCGATTGACAATCAGAAATGACAAACCACAAATATGATTTGCCCTGTATACAGGGAAAAATGCTTGAGAAAGAGATAAGTGTTAAATGAGTACAGAAACATCAGTATGATATTAAAATCCCAAGTACTTACATTAAAATTAAAAAAAAAAATATCTTACCTTTCCGCAATTCTCACTATATCTCAGAGATTCTTCTCCTTTAAGTGCTCTAACGATTGCTGGAGCCAACTGCTCATTGGTGAAAAAATTTGAGGCTGCAAAAAAGTCGAATAGTGGTGAAGGATATACATGAGATTCATAGAAATGTCACCTGGAATCAGCATAAATCAACAGTATTAACCATGTAATTCTTACCTAAAACTCTATCCCTCTTCTTCCCTTTACTTATACTTTTTGTCCCTGCCTTGGGACTAGGCGCCTTATTTCTGCTCTGGCAGATTTCAAAATGTTCTAAAAAAATAAAATTAAGCCTTTGAAATGTACTAACATTGCCTATATAGATATCACATTTCAGATAATGTACATGGTTCACTGAAAATTACCTTCCTCTTCAGGTAAATGTTCATTGGTGACAGCTTCTGTCAAAGGAGCACGAAATTTAGGAATATCCACCTTCTTCACCCCTCCTGGAATGAGAATGATATGTGTAAGAAAGGGAAAGGCATTGCTCTGCCTTAATCAGCGTGTAAAACACATGTACAAAAATGATCGAATCTCACTTCCAAGCTATGACTGGATTAATTTACCTGCTTCTACAATTGTTGATTGTAGGGACCAATTAGCAGTACTCCTACAGGAGGCTATTATAGCTGCACAAGAGGAATAAAATAGTATATAAGAAACCGGATATCTGGATGGACAAATCATAAAACAACAAAGGTCGAATAAGCTCCTCTAACCTGGAGAAGGCACTGTGGGTTTGCTGCTGCAGAATACCGCAAATGCTGCTTCCCACTTCTCAAGCCTCAGGCACGCATTTTCTTTTTCGGACTCAGCAATTTCACGTTTTCTCATCTCCTGTGACAGCTGATTTCGCAACTTGACAATTTCTTCTCGTAGAGTCTTATTCTCTGAATTGAAAAAAAACACCCTGATAAATTAAGCGAATAGTTTGGTTTAATTAATTGGAAATGAATCGCGAAGAGTACAATGTCAGACATAGATGAGAAATGCATGCACACTGATATACATAGTATGTTCATCATATGAATTAGTTGATGAAATTTTGGTGAATAAGTTACCTTTCTCGAGAGATTCGGTATCGACTTCCACAGAGCCACTTCCAACTGCAGCAGCACCAGACATGTCATTGCCTTCACCGCAGCCAACGACCGAGGCAGCAATGTCCGTCTTATGTAGCTCAACCATAGCTTTCATCCTATCATTCGCGGTTCTTTCGATAGCTGTGGAAACTTGTACCCGAGTCTGCGTGGAAGGAAAGTAGAATTAGTGGTGATAGAACAGCATTATAATACATGTAAATAATGATACAGTAGAACCTCTTTTTTACGAACCTCTAATTTACTAAATGACATCAATTTACGAACCATTCCGCCGGTCCCGATCTTTGTATATAGGAAAACCATGTAAAATGACCTCTATTTTACAAAACCTCGATTTTATTGATTTACGAAGTGAAAGGCCGGTCCCTAGGAGTGATTGACCTCTGTTTTACGAAGTTTTTGAAATGATTTTGTAGCACTGAACTCAGTATAATGGAATAATGATCGCTGCATACCGCGACAGGAGCAGCTGAAGCCAGATAGGTCATGTTGAGAGGGCCCTCGGTCCAAGTATTTCGTATGGGAAAATGTGGAAAAATCAAATGTGAGCATAGTGCTTTTTGAAGTGCGTAAACTGTAGCAAAAATCGCAAAGACTGATCATCCAAATCGAAATTCAATCCTAATTATATGATCCAAGGAAAAAAATGTTTAAAGACGCATGGCACGACGCCAACTTCTCGAAAACAATGCCTCAGTTCAAAAAATAATCGGATTAGTGCTTGGTAATTTCTATTCCTTTTCTATCATTTTGTGTATTGCGAATACCTAACTCGTCGTCACAAAGGATCCATATTTTCTCTGGAATTATTTAAAATTAGCTTTAAGGTAGCCGCCGCAACCCCAATTCAGAACTTTGTTCAGCCTTTCACTTGAAAATAGCCTTCCCGTAGGAAGTTCTTTGCTGCAGCTGTCGTGGAGCTTAGTTTCATTACAAAATACTAATTTTGCAATAGTAAATTACTTATATTCAAATCTTGATGCAATTTGATTATTTAATTTTTCATTAGAAGTGTTTTACGTCGTTAGGTAAGAATTTGCGATCGTGACTTTGAGATCGCGACGCTTTCTGTAGCCGCGAGTAAATAGTTCTCGTAAATCACCGCTAGATGTCAGCACTGTAGAACGCATCTTAAAAAAGAGGGAATTTCAAATTAACTGAGTGAATTGCTAAGATTGACTTTCATCAGCGGCGAAATATTATTAAATGTATTTGAGATGATACGCTTTCTTCAAAAAAGGCATGTTATGGTCTTTTCACTGAAATATACTAGGTCAGTTTGAACTTAGTTTTCAAATATCCTAGTTAAAATGCATCCCTGGCTTTCCCATGTTAAAATGGCTTCTTTAAACACAAATCGACTAGCACTAAATATACCCCTTTCGTTAATTAATGCATAACTGCATATGCTTAAAATACTCCGCAGGATGAGTTAATTCTTTTATGAGTTATTCCCCTTATTTTGAGATCTACCAACTGAACAGCTACAACTACTTAATTCACTTGCAGCAGCCAAGTTCATACCATTATAAATTTGTAGAAAAAAAATATTCACCTTTTTTTTTTAATTCATGGCTGTTTCATTCTCTTTTACTAAAGTGAGTCTCTTAGCCTTTGGAATAATGCCTTTGCTATACAGGGAATCTCAATACAATTGAGGTGTAATTTTTAAATCCTTTCAATTTCTGGCAAATACACTGCACACAGAGAATTTCACCTAATATCTGTTTTTTTTCCCTGAATAAGCAGATGACTATTATTTGTTATAGTAATTAGTTTGATTTCAACCGTAAGATAACTATTTGACAAGTTAAGTACAGCATAGTCTTTAATTGCATTGAAAGTACACTCGCATTCCTGTCAGCAGAGTTTTAGTAGACGTACATTTGTCTCAGATCAAGCCCCTTATGTGCATGATGTGCCTCCATGGACATTGCTCCATGCTGTGCAAGGTGTTGCCAGAGCATGGGAGTGTCACCGCAAAAACTATTTCCTACTGTTGGAGATCAGCTGGTTTTGGTGACACATCATTTCCGGAGACAGGAGTTAGTGGAAGATAACCTTCAACTTCGTAAAATAGAGGTTCTACTGTATATCAAGTCTCCTCCAACTCAGGACTTCCCAGAAAAAATTCTGCCGCCATAGTGGTAAGATTTTATTTTGGAAGACTACCATGAGACTCCTTGGTTTTCCATTTAGGGTAATCCCAACAGTTTCTCACTTACTTCCCCAAAAGTACTCAGTTGTGATCTCATGTAAGCTTTCGGGAACATCTGGACAAGTATGCTGGACAGTCTTTTGTTTTGATTATTACATTACAATCAATATTTAGAGACAATTCACATTTTCATTAATTTCACTTTGTTCTTGTGCATATGTTTTCATGGATTACAAATTAAAAATTTGTTCTTATGTAAATTTTCTTAATTTAGTCCATTTTTTTAAAATAAGCAAGTGCACTAAACCCTAATGATTACACATTATTCGAAATAAAGTCAGATCCAAACAAATGTGTCATAATATAGGTATGATGATAATTAGTTACCACACAGAAAGGGCACTGGTAACTGTATTTCAGACAAATATAAGCGTAGAAAAATTTCGAAGGATAATAGATCTTGATGTAAAAAATTGAGCTTTTTCATTAGCTGAGTCACATGACCTCGTGTAGTTTTGGAGAACATCTTCTGGACAAAATGGAAGGGAAATAATAATGTGAGTAAATACTAAAAAATACATTTTGACAAGAAGAAAGCTTTGACCACTAAAACACAAAAAATTAGGTTAAAAACCTGGATTTTTTTATTGTAGTCCTCACATTAGAATCAATTCCAAGGCATTCTGAGCTGGGCTGACTACTATGGTCACTGTCCATATCCTTGCATGCATCATGTTGTAGTGGATCCTCAACAGCATTATCCTCTTCAGTCTTTATAGGAATCTGCAAGGGATAGCTTATTGTAAGGCAGTGTTGAAATTATGACATTGATACACACATCTTAATATTTCAATTTTCACCATTCAGGAATACATAAAAATGTGCTGACTAATACATACATAAAAATGTGCTGACTTATTTGATATGCAACATTCGGTGGTTTGAACTGAGACAAAGACCCCTGACTTTTCATATGATTAGGTTCAGGTTCTATTCCTTTTCTGGATTATCCTTCACCTCTCCTACACAGGCCTTGAGCTTGATTTTCCCTGAACACTTGCCACGAGGCTTCACCCATATTTTTATTCACAGCATTGGAAGACATTGCATTTCTTGTCCAAGATGTGGTAAGTATAGTAAGATATTTTTTCCCAACTTTGGCAGCCAAATTCGTAGAATTTTGGCCTGACAACTCATAGATATAGTTACACATTCCATTCAAAGAATAACAACTTGTAATCATCTTAGGATTAATATTTCAGGTAAGATGCTGCAATGAAACGTTAGCTAACTGGGAACTAAAACACCCTATTTAATCAGAACATATTATATTTTAACTAGTTGAAAAGAAGCAAGAGTCCATGCACTATATTCATAGGAAATCTCTCCCTAATCTACCTATTCCTACAATATTTCACCATGTAATGTACAGAGTAAATTCATTACTGCACCTGAAACCCTTGCATTTTAATTCTATCACTGCTTTACAAAGCCAGTGAGAAGCTGAACAATCCATCAACTTACTTATGGAATCAGAATGTACAATTTAGTAATTTTAACTCACAATTGCAAAAATTTGGTACATCTTACCCATTATCAAAGTGGTGAATACCGCAATCTATTATTAAATCATTTCCAAAAACATAACGGTAATTAAGCAACTGATTACTAATACAAAAACATTGTGCATGAATCTTTTTCCAGTCTACTCACATCAAAATCACTACCATGGCCTGTTGCTGACTGTGACACTTCAAACGAATTGCAATCAGTGGAGTTGTGTGAGTCCAAGTCCATTGACTTCCAGGTAGAACCTTCTTCAGACTTCACAGCAACCTGTGGGGTATATCTATATCAATGACATACCCTGCAAGCCACCTCGAGGGTGTGTGGCAGGTGAAACACAGGGGAAGGGTACATGGTAGTTAACTAAACACAGAGCTGCATGTCATGCAATAAAGGAAGGAGGAAAAATTAGCTGCCACTTCAAACACACACAGTTAGGACATTAGGTTAACAGTGAACATAAAGGGATTCCTAGACTATATGTTAATTTTTCTACCTTGATATGAAGGGTGACCAACAATGTACAAGTCACACTACCTCAGGTATTCGTAAAAGTTTTACACATGATAAGTTATATAAATTAAAAAAATAAAGAGCCTGTATTCCAAGGTAATGCCAGCGCTTAATCAATAATATGACAAGATTTTAATCAATGCCCATATTTTTTTAATACGAACTAAATATTTGCAAGATATATGCTATATCTCGTTTGTCTTGGATACGAGCATCCCATTTCCACAGAAGAGCAGATCTAATTTTCGTCTACTGCGGAAGACTGCCACATGGAACGTGAACGTCTGAACCAACATTCCTAGCAGAATGAAGTACCAGTCCTCTTTTGGCATTCCTCATGTCGCATCGCTCGAACTTTTCCAACGTGTTCACCACATAATCTTTACTGCTGCGAATAAACCCCTATGTGAGTAGGGGAGGAATGCATGTTCTGGGTCAATTCCATTTGCATTTCACTTATGTGCACATGTCGAGGAGACACCTGTATTTGGAAATCGTAAGGATCATTTCCACATTACTTCCCACAGCTGTATTTCAATTCAACATCACGATGCTGAATCGTTCCCAACACGATATATCCCCTTCCCTATCCAGCTTACGAAAGACACCAGCGATTGGAAAATCTCCAGATTATTTCCACATTCCTTCCCACAGCTGCAATCACAATATAACCCCCCCTCTTTATCCATCTTACCGATGCTAAATCAAAGCCGCAGAACTCAGAATATACTCCAGAGCTACTGAACAGATCCCACTGTCATGGAATACTTCTAAAATCGCTGATTGGCCCCCTTTCATTATTTAATCAATAAGTGGTGCCAAAGGTAATCAGTCGTTGACAATTAGTCACATTAGGATGTTTCCCTTAGTCTCTGTGAAAGATAAGCTTGGTGGGAAGTGTTGACTACTTGTGCTCAACTTCAACGATAAAGTGAGCAACATATATGAAGTGCTCCTCCCATTACCGCTACTGGACAACAATGAATATAATGATCTTATACTCTGTCTGGAGTTCCATAAAAGATGCTCTACAGTGTTCAAATACATAATCAACACCATTGATATCATGGGACAACATGTAGTATTCTCAGGGTTTGAAAATCCTGAAGCAGAGGAAGGAGCATGTCAACGTGTCCTCGATCAAGCAGCTGAAACTCAAGGGGGATATGCTAGACAAGGCCTAGAAACATGACCTATCCATTAGGTGTCATGCCTACAATATAAAGAAGAAGACCATGACATATTCGAATGTAATCGCAAAGGGAGGAAATGAGTTTATTTAAAAAGGTGGAAGAATGTCAACAGAATTATGAGAAATGCAATAATTGAAAAATTAATGTACTTAATTAATAGATCAATCCTTATTCTCAAAGTTTGCACAGAAAAAAATTGTTTAAGTAGCAAAGTTGGGTCTTCAAGTCAATTGCTCCTTGATGGCAGAGTTAAAGGTTTGGTTGGTTGGTTATTTAGGGGAGGCGACCGACAGCTGAGGTCATTTGCGCCATTTAGGATAGGTGGGTAATTGGGTAATGGTAGGAGTTTTTAGGGAACGGAGGAAGGGTGGAGAGAAACCCGGCATCGGCATTAGCCTACTCTTAACGAAAGGTGCCAAGGGGACCACGGCTTAGCGTCCCATCCGACGGACGGAGTACTGTACTTGATATGCCCTCCACTAGGCACTCAAGTGGGGACCGGTTTTCCACTGAAAAATCCGCCACTGCCGGGAATCAAACCCAGGCCCTCGGGATGGGAGGCCAGTACTCTAGCCACCACACCAACCCGATCCCCACAGTTAAAGGTAAGTAGAATGGTGGCAAAGGCTGGTGTGTTTAGAGAATTCATGCAATATGTCGCATGATTTATTTTAGCCATTATAAAGGTAAATTTTACAATGGAACATATAAAGTTGAATAATAAGATCCATGAGGAATCTATATTTGAAAGCGGTATATGAACCTAGGCAGCAGCCACCATATTGTTTTCCTGTGCTGTCGTATATCCTCATCCATATTTCATAGATGAAATTACCATGGTCGATATCTTGTCCATTCACAGTCAGCCAATGGATGGTGCACATTAATGAAATGACTCCAGGTATACATGAATCTTTTTTGTCAATGGATGCCATCCAAATGTGAAAAAGATATGATCACATCTAGAAAGTCTGGGATATGATTGTTCACTTCATTAAAACTCTTATTTTACATGTTTACTTTTGCTGTTTCCTCAACTTAACTTACTAGTTATTTTATCTTTGCCTGGGAGAGGTTTGTTCCGTTATTCCCTCTATTCCTGTGATGGACCCTTCACATCAAACACACTGGGTAACTAACAAACATCATCATTCTTATGCTACTGGCATCCAATGAATTCACAGCCAGTTTGGATTCTTTTTAATTTATTACTCAACTCAGATTTGATGCCAGAGTGCATTGTATTGGTATGATTTCCTAAACCAACTGCTCCATAATTGAATGTATCACGTGTCACTCGGTGGAAAAGATACATTATCAATTAATGAAAACTAATTTTTTTCCATTTCGGAAAGGGTTTTGTTGACGTCTAAAGCTTTGTCTTACAAGTGACGGAGCATAGGCTCGAATACCAACTGAGGCAGTGACTTTTCATAGTTACTCAGATCCACTGTTGGATGTTGGGTGGATGGCACTCCTTTAACAAATTTATTCCTAAAAAAACAATTACCGAATTACCATATGATGTCCTCCAATGCCTAAGATAATGGCTGAATGGATTACATGTGCTTTATGGAGAAGTACACAGCAATTACATTTCAGAAGAGATCTGAATACAATACAAATTTGGAACTAGACAGTATAATAGTGCCTTTACTTAGTACAGTAGTGCAAGAAGAGTAGTGCAATTGAGAGGATGACGTGAATATCTTATCCACTGTATGGACTTTACACTGGACCCACTTTTCTGGTATTATGCACACATTGAACATAATCATTCAAAGTTCACTAAAAAAGTAGAAGGCCTGAAAATTAGGGCATAGGATGAGGCATATTATTTCAAGAAAGGTATTGTGGCCCGTTAAGAACTTTAATCTTTGAATTCTCCCAAAGTCTATTGGTACACTCTGAAGCAGAATGTACCCATTACATGGAATTGTACTTATGTACAGTCATTTGCAAAAGTCTGTGGGCAACTTCCACCGCGTCAATATGTGCCAAGCTTTGAATCCACCAAGTATGTTGGCACTAACTGTGTGGTAGAGAAAATTTGTGCTAAGGTAACGGTAATACACGATATGTATTCTCGCATATTTTAACCTGGAAAAATGAAAATTTTGGCCCGAAGGACCTCCTCTTCTATATCAAAGCTCAGTGATTGTTGGTATTTCATATTCCCTGACTGATGAGTATCAGTTAAGATGCTTTCACTTGTTTTTCTGTGCTGATTTCTAAAATAAGCCCTTGGAAAGGTATTGGAATTTCACAGAGTTTTTCAATTATTTAAAAATCTGTTTGTACCCAAGTAAATTCATTTTTTAACCGTGCATGAGCTGACGGGATAGGTTCCTTATTTCACAATACAAAAAGGAATATTATGTACAGTCATTTGCAAAAGTCTGTGGGCAACTTCCGCCGCGTCAATATGGGCCAAGCTTTGAATCCACCAAGTATGTTGGCACTAACTGTGTGGTAGAGAAAATTTGTGCTAAGGTATTGGTAATACACGATATGTAAAAATGGCGGATTTTAATGCCAGGGTCCTTAAAAAAATTAATCGGCAACGATTAATAATGACGCATAGGATCAAAGTCGCGCAATAATTAGGGTCCTACCACTTTTATGATGCAAAATATATCACGAAAAATGCTTGCGATTGCTTAATACTCTGATTAAGCCTGTGGTATTTCCGCTAAGTGTCGTGCCGTAACACGTTATAAGATTCATTTTTATCACTTAATACTTCATTATCAGTCCGTTTCTCTTTCTCATATGATATAGTTTCAACGGCAAGCTTACAGAATGAAACTCCGAGCGTGCGCAGTAAGAAATAAAGACATTAGTCGTCGTTGAAAGTTACTTGGCCTAGTCAAGGCAGACGCATTCATTCCGTAATTTATGCTCTATTGCATGAATAATTAAATAATGTCACTGCTACATAAAAAAGACGTCTTACCCACTACGTGGATTCCATTTCACTATCCAAAACAGCTCGCGCTATCAATTTATCGCAGTCTAATCAGTTCACCAATATAAATTAACACGTATTCGTGGTAGGTTAAATAATCATTTGAATGCATGCGGTTAATAGAATTTATTAAAGAAACCACTCTCATACACAATACGATTACAAATAATTTTGCGGTCCGAAGTATTTATGGACATTTTCAGTCATTTATCTTCCGATGAGTCTTGCTTCAATCAGGGTCCACCACCAACACTAGGTATCACCGTAGTTGGCTATTTTACCAGCAGCGCACCGAATATTCTTCTATCAATCCTCATTATCACTACACTAGAACGTCTTCACTAATCATTTAGCGAGTATTCCTCCAAATATTTTACAAAATAGGATTAATGCCATACCTATGTATTCCTTGGGACTGGACCGCCATTCCAATGTTCACAGATATCAAGGTAATGTTTATTTACGCCTTGTTGTTATTGACGACGAAATAAATACACAAAAGTTATGGAATTAGAGAACTACTCGTTGTTGCAATGCATTTTATGCCTTTTAATTTTCATTTAACGTATTCGTGCTTGAAGATTCGTAGGGAAACCATCCCTGTAGGAGTCATAGGCGCCTCTGAGATGGTTTTTATGTTAATAATGTGTCATTTGGACTCCCATAGCATGTTTTAAGTTATTTTGTGCTTCAGTTTTTTGCAATTGTTTTTCGGATGGCTTTTGTTTCGCTTGACCATGTCATCGACCCACCGATCATTGTTGAATTTGAGCGACTGAATTACCAGTGCCAAGGGAAATCGAACTGGGGATGGAAAAACAACCTGTTGATTGTTATAATTTTTAGTCAATAAGTAAAATAGCCATTTGAATAATTTCTTCGAGGAAAGTTTGTTAAATGTTTACACTTTGGTCAAGAAAAGCATATTTACTCGCTCTTAATCCAGTTCTCTTTGAATAATATTTGTCTCTTCGTCCTCACGCATTAAAAGATTCAATAAAATCATTGACGCGGCTAATGTTACTTTCAATAATTTAACGGAAATTTTATTAAAATGGCCAAGTTCGTGTAAAATATTGTGATGGTCAAGTGAAATGATGCATCAGTATCATCCGTCAGTAATCTTGAAATTGTCGCAACTCTCTACTAAATACAGTACAATAAGTGTAATACGGAAATGTAATTAAAAGTGTAAGTGAGATGGGCACTGTCAGAGAAGATCAAGAGAAACCTAGCGTGGAGAACACGAGCTTTTGCTCATGTAAATGTAATGCAAGAGGCTATCGTCCTTTTAGCGTCCCTCTGCCTGCTTCAAGCACAAGATCCTACGGATTGGAAACATCATTGACGATCTTAGTTATCCAAAATGAAAAAACTCTCTAGAATTTCCGGCATTTATGTCAGCAATGACACCCGAGGCTCGCCGAATCATAAGAGGTGGATGCTGCATTAGTAATAAAAATAAATAAAATACATAACTCTGGTTATGAAACCGCGAGAGTCAGTGACATACGAGATCTCTGCCTGGCATTAGTTTCTAGTCAGAAAGTGTTATATACTGGAAAGCGTCAGACATGCGAAAATATTAGTCCGCAAAAACTATCTATATTTAGCAGAGATATATAGAGCTATTACTTTGTAGTATACATTAGATATGGTTCCATGAGACACATTTAGGTGAAGTTTTATTATATGAAAAGTAATGTTTATCAATCCGGAATTTATGTTACTGAATTATTTAGTTAACATTTTCCGGAGCATGCCTGAGATGGTAAAGTTAAAACATGAACTTTTTTAATCAATTCAGTCCCGTCTATATTAAAGTCAAATTATCTATTCTAATTTCCACATTTAACTGCGATGTATTCTTTTACTTCCCAAATCGTGCTCGAAGAAAATGAATCTTTGAACCAACGTGCTCCCATCCGTCTCTCTAACTTATTTTTAAAATATATCCTGCCTTGGGACGCAGGTTTTATTAATATACTTGAATAATCTTTAGACACAGTTGTGCTTTAATGCAACTGCATGCATGTGTGCGTGGCATACTATTTGTCACTTAAATAATATCCTAACCTTCGTGTTTTACCAACTTTGTTCTGCATTATCCGTTATCAATTTACTTGGTATATGTTTGTGAAACAATTACCGCGTGAAACTATGAAATTTAGTTAACTCACCTGTATCTAATGTTTGCTTTGCTCACAAAATTCATAAAATGAACGCCTTGAACTCCTCTTTGTACAATCGGAATTTTCTTTGCCAAATGAGTCCTTCTCTTTGGTTTAAAATGCTTTTCAACGAGTAGGATAAATTTAGCAAGTAAAATATTTTATTGCCATTAATTCAAACACCTACAACTATATATTCAATTTGTTCAGAATTCTTGAAACCTGCTATGTGCTATTTATAAAATTTTACAGGAAACACAAAAAACTGTTAAAAATTGTTAAAATAATATTTATGATATAAAAAACATTATTTAACACTTTTTAACAGTTTTTGTGTCCCCTGTAAAAGTTTATATTCAGCCCATATTAGGTTTCAAGAATCCGCCGACGTTATCTAGAAAAATTCTTCCTCTGGTTGGTGATGTTACGAACTGGCAGAGAAAATGTGACGTAAATGGGTTCAAAAGTGATTTACAGAGTTCCCTATTCTTATTTAAAGTGATACATTTTCCTGTTTAATGAAGGTTGAATAAAATCTCCGCCCGTTACTATACCCCTATCCTTGTTCCGAGAAAGCAGTGTGACTATCTCTGACTCTAGCTCCCTTAAGGAGTTGACGTTGGTATCTGGTGGGTTTTAATATGGACCTGCAGATATCATCCCTTTGTTACTTTAAATGGGATACAAAATATTTTCTACGAGGCCCTCGTATAGAAGCCTGGAAGGCGGTGGTTGGAGAGAGCAGAGAAGGAAGTAGCGTCTTTGAGGTCAGTTTTGGAAAAAGAAATCAAACCGGGGAAGGTTGGTAGTTTTGTAAAGAGAAAAACATGCTAACAATTCAAAGCTCGCGAGGTAGCCACGAAAACTTTAATGGAGTTACCCGCTGGTAGAGCACCTGGCCGGAAATCAGGGGGTCCGGGTTCGAGTCCCGGTCAAGGCAAATGATTTTTTCTCTGTGGAATATCTTGCAAAAACATGCTAACATCAAACACCTTATCGAGCAACCCCAGGCGAAAGATAGGCATTGAGGATACCGTGAGGCAAAGCAAGATACGTGATTGAACACATACTTGCCAGAGCGAGACTGTAACCGAATGTAACAGTGAAGGAGGCCATAATCTAACGATTATGGTCAGCCGCCTGCGATACAAGAAGATGAAGAGGATGATGAAGAAACAAAGGCCGTACACAAATACACTGGAGGAATAGGAAGTAAGAGAAAGTTTCACTTCAATCATCGTTGCAAAATTTGAAGTGAAGGGGACTAGCATTATAGGAAGATGAGATGATATAAATATGATAAGTACAGAAGAAGCATACGAGCAGCTCGTGAGTGCGACGCTGCGAAGATATAAATGACAACATAATGAAAGGAAAATCCGATATGGCTCAAAAACTAGAGAAGGCACAATTAGGGAAAAGGAAAACGAGATCTCTGAACATAAAGAATCGTGTAGAAAGATATTTATAAATCAGGAAGACATAATAATGAAAGTAAGGCTTCTGGTATTGATGATTTCCCTGCAGAACTAATTAAAAATTCAGGAGAGAAGACATTAACTCATCTTTACAAAACCATCTTCGACGTGTACTCAACAGGAGAAATTTCCATGGACTTCAAGAAAAATATCATCATTCCTATTCCCAAGAAGAAGAGAGCTGAGAAATGCGAAAATGTTAAGACTATAAGCCTGACGACAAATGCATCGAAGATACTGACAAGGATCATTTGAAAAAGAATAGAACGAAAAGCAGAGGAGTTCCTGGATGAAGATCAATTCGGATTCAGGAAAAGTAAGGGTTTAAGGGAAGCAATATTGGCCCTTAGACTGCTCATAGAGAATAGAATGGAAAAGAACAAGCCGACGTTCATTGCATTTGTGGATTTAGAGAAGAGTTTTGACAACTTGGATTCGGATTCAATGCTTGAAATTCTGAAAGGAATTGGAGTGTCATACAATGACTGAAGACTTATACACAGTCTGTACAAAAACCAAGTAGCTATGATTAAATCTGGACCCAGCTGTGAAGAATCAAGAATAAGGAAAGGAGTGAGACAAGGCTGTGCACTATCTCCCGTAATTTTTAATGTGTACATCGAGAGAGCCATCAATGAAATCAAAGAGAAGTCTTCTGGAATGACTATCTACGGAGAAAAAATAAGAATGCTGCAATTCGCTGATGACATAGCACTCATAGCAGAGGCAGAGAGGGATCTGAACAAGGATCTATTAACCATGGAAAACAATGGCCAGATATCAGCTGAAGATAAATAAGAAGAAGACTAAGATACCCGTATTGGTGTGCAGCAAGAAAGAAGAGGCCAAGACCAATGTCAAACTAGGAAAACAAAAACTTGATGAGGTGAAGGAGTTCTGTTTCCTGGGAAGCAGAGAAACCAACGACGGACGAAGCAAGAAAGAAATAGTTAGTAGAATAGCCCAAGCAAAGAGGGCATTTTATCAAAATAAGAATCTAATTACAGCTGGAAATACAAGTGTAGAAGTAAGGGAACAGTTTAGCAGAAAATACATCTGGAGCATGTTTCTTTGCGGTAGTGAGGCATGGACGATGAGAGCAGCGGAAAAGAAAAGGGTGGAAGCATTCGAAATATTGTGCTACAGAAGAATGCTGAAGATTAAATGGATCTACCGAGTAAGTAACGAGGAAGTCCTAAGAAGAGTAGGAGAAAAGAGAAGT
Organism: Platycnemis pennipes; assembly: GCA_933228895.1. Taxonomy (NCBI): domain Eukaryota; kingdom Metazoa; phylum Arthropoda; class Insecta; order Odonata; family Platycnemididae; genus Platycnemis; species Platycnemis pennipes. The sequence continues at coordinate 1,363,206 of CAKOGI010000006.1, read as the reverse complement.
CTGCTGAAAACTCTAAAAAGAAGAAGGAACAACTTAATCGGCCATATCTTGAGACACGATGGCCTGATGAAGAGTATCGTCGAGGGAAAAGTGAACGGGAATATTGGAAGAGGCAGGCCTCGTATGAGATACATGAAACAGGTTGTGAAGGATGTAAAAGAGAAGAATTACGTCACAATGAAAATGTTGGCCGATAGAAGAATGTAGTGGAAAGCTTCGTCAAACCATTCCTAGGATTGTTGACCAATGATGATGATGATGATAATGAAGTTTCTTTATTCGAGCGAGGTTGTGACTGTAAATTCCCCTTTTCTGCCTAACCCATCGTCAATCTAACATATAAACATATACATCCATTTTAGGAAACAAAATACAATAAATGTCATTATTGTAATAAAACATAGTATATACAGTACCTATAAAAAAATACGCTTTACAAGTTTAATGCCAACGTAATTATAATAGAAGAAAAGAAAACTCTATTGTAAAAGATTCACATGTGTGGAAAAACGTGAGGATTGGAGCAAATATTCATCGACGAAAAAACCCACTGCAAGAAAACATAGGGAAGATATAGAAATAATACATCGAAGAGCCCTATCACGCGCCCAAAACAATCAAAAAATCAAGGTAGAAGATTTTTGTGTATTTATTTCATCGTCAATAACAACAAGGCGTAAATAAACATTACCTTGATATCTGTGAACATTGGAATGGTGGTCCAGTCCCAAGGAATACATAGGTATGGCATTAATCCTATTTTGTAAAATATTTGGAGGAATACTCGCTAAATGATTAGTGAAGACGTTCTAGTGTAGTGATAATGAGGATTGATAGAAGAATATTCGGTGCGCTGCTGGTAAAATAGCCAACTACGGTGATACCTAGTGTTGGTGGTGGACCCTGATTGAAGCAAGACTCATCGGAAGATAAATGACTGAAAATGTCCATAAATACTTCGGACCGCAAAATTATTTGTAATCGTATTGTGTATGAGAGTGGTTTCTTTAATAAATTCTATTAACCGCATGCATTCAAATGATTATTTAACCTACCACGAATACGTGTTAATTTATATTGGTGAACTGATTAGACTGCGATAAATTGATAGCGCGAGCTGTTTTGGATAGTGAAATGGAATCCACGTAGCGGGTAAGACGTCTTTTTTATGTAGCAGTGACATTATTTAATTATTCATGCAATAGAGCATAAATTACGGAATGAATGCGTCTGCCTTGACTAGGCCAAGTAACTTTCAACGACGACTAATGTCTTTATTTCTTACTGCGCACGCTCGGAGTTTCATTCTGTAAGCTTGCCGTTGAAACTATATCATATGAGAAAGAGAAACGGACTGATAATGAAGTATTAAGTGATAAAAATGAATCTTATAACGTGTTACGGCACGACACTTAGCGGAAATACCACAGGCTTAATCAGAGTATTAAGCAATCGCAAGCATTTTTCGTGATATATTTTGCATCATAAAAGTGGTAGGACCCTAATTATAGCGCGACTTTGATCCTATGCGTCATTATTAATCGTTGCCGATTAATTTTTTTAAGGACCCTGGCATTAAAATCCACCATTTTTACATATCGTGTATTACCATTACCTTAGCACAAATTTTCTCTACCACACAGTTAGTGCCAACATACTTGGTGGATTCAAAGCTTGGCCCATATTGACGCGGCGGAAGTTGCCCACAGACTTTTGCAAATGACTGTACATAATATTCCTTTTTGTATTGTGAAATAAGGAACCTATCCCATCAGCTCATGCACGGTTAAAAAATGAATTTACTTGGGTACAAACAGATTTTTAAATAATTGAAAAACTCTGTGAAATTCCAATACCTTTCCAAGGGCTTATTTTAGAAATCAGCACAGAAAAACAAGTGAAAGCATCTTAACTGATACTCCTCAGTCAGGGAATATGAAATACCAACAATCACTGAGCTTTGATATAGAAGAGGAGGTCCTTCGGGCCAAAATTTTCATTTTTCCAGGTTAAAATATGCGAGAGTCCAAAACTGGTATTTAGAGCAAAGAGAACATGAACATAGAGAAAATTCTGAAGAATTACAGTTCTCTTTGAAGAAAATTGAGCTTATATTTATAAGCTTAGTTAATAACTCATGTACGTTATCAGGACTTCTAGTGAACATGAGGGAGCAAATATTGCTTGTAAATGCTTTACAGAAGGAAAGGCTTTACAGAAAAAACTTGTCAAGTGTGAAATAAATTTGGGTTTTATAAATTCAGTCCTCACCTTAGAATCAAGGCTGAGGTCCTCTGCAACAGGCTGATTACTGTTGTCACTGTCAATATTCTTGAATGCATTAGGGTGTAGTGGATCCTCAACAGCATTTATTTCTTCTGACTTTACAGGAATCTGCATGGGAATAAAAGCATCAAAATCCTTTTTAAAAGCTTATATTTAAAGGTCATACGATTTTGCAATATGAAATTAATTAAACATTTGTGAACTTGTGTTGGAATTTTATGATATAGCACCACCTCTTCAGGTAATAGTGGATGATATCCAAGTAGAAAATGGGACAGCAATGTTGCAATCCCAAAGAAAGGGTCCTAGAGAGGTAAAGTATAATAGCAAGGTAATAAAAATGGTCGAGAAAAAATATTTTCAACTGGGAAAGAAGATCATGTGATTGTGTGGGGCTATCAAAATGTTTCACCTTTATCTTTAGCGAGGGAGATTCATCCATTCACTAAAGAATTCACACAGATTTTGTGACCTTATCAAAAATGAATTTCAAAAAATTAAGTATTTGTTGATGAGAGTACTTACCATGAAACTTTCAAAGCTGGTTTATGAGCATGCAATTCTGTCAGGTAGGGAAGGTCACATGGGGTAGTTAATATGAAACAAACTTTAAGAACTCCAGTTTACTTATAACACTAAACAAAAGATGTAAAGGATTAGTGCAGATATTGTAATGACTGTCACTAAATGGCCAACAATGATCCGCGAGAACCAATGGCATTACTAGAATCATAAACAACAAACCAAATCCAACGGAAGTAAAAAGTTCAGTTGCTTAAGGCCTTCAGGAGAAAATTTAAGAGGAGTGTTAAAACGTACACTTGTCAAGTAGAAATAAAAGGTATGTTGTCCAAAAATGCTAATAAGCTGTAATATACATGTAAAAATAAAATGTTGTAAAAAATGGTTTTATAAGACATTTGGCTACAAAGAAAAAGGGTTCCAAAAATGTATGATGGATCTGTATGGTATAATCTTTTTTCTACACCAACTTGGTATCGCGAAAATGGAAGTCAATCACAAATAATTACACAAGGAAAATATTAATAATTCTCAATGAATCTAAAAATTGAGGAGTGCATTTTTTTAAACCAATTGCCGTATTAATAACGGTAAGACATCCAGCTAAAAGACAAACAATCTCTATCTCTCATTATAAAGTGATATTATTTTACAAAATTCCCTTAAGTAGTAACATGTAAATTCTTCATTATCAGAAAACATGTCCAACTTCAGATACTCCTTGAAATGTGAACGGCATCTTCACATACAATTCGTTAGTTATTTTGAATCAATTTCTTCACATTTCCAGGAAGAGCTCTGCATATTCTTTTAACCTATTGTTACGCCTATTAACAAATCTAGATGCTCCTTACTGCATTCAACCTCATTACAGCAAAAAACCTAATTTTTGCGCATACCCGTCTTAGACACCACGCAAATTCTAACAGGAGTTCAATAATAATAAATATAACGTGATGAATACTTACATCATCGCATTCTGTACTCTGAACTTGGTTTACCGGCCAGTTATTCCCTCTGATGCGACTGTCATAAACTTCCTGGTTCTCCACGCAACGTTGCTTGAAAAAATGGAACTCCCTCAACTTTTCCAAGCAAATGGAACAAACCAGCCACGGATACAAAGCTTCCTTCAGAACCTGAGAAATACGAATGAAATCAGCAACGGTTTATTGAATGACAAAATAGATTCCCACGTCAACCACTCAAAGAATAACACCAGTGCGGAAGTGGAAAGTACAATTGATAAAAACACAAGTGGAGAACTGGTATAGAATTAAATGATGTACACTCACCACTAACTGCAGCAGTTCTTCTACTGCTTGCTTCACCACGAATTCGTCGTTCCTACTTTCTTCTAGTATGTCAATTAAACGACAACCGGTACTAAGGCACAACCTACATATAAGATGCTCGCGTAATCCACGCATGGTGACACTCTCCAATAGCTCACGATGTATACTATAGTTACGCTAGTTAGATCAACAAACGACAACAATACAATATATTATCCTCCTAATGAGTATAAAGAGCGAAATTAGCATTCGTGAAACTAGATTCGTTCATATATATGAAACCAGGACGTTAAATTAGGAAATGCAACGTTAAAATATACGAAAGGAATGACCGAAATAAACTCTCTCGTAAGAGAAAAACAAACGTCAATTTAACCCAAGAGAAGAAAATGACGGTCGTTAGGCGACTGTATCTGTCTAAATTATTTATCGTATTTATCATCTGCGGAACAAATTCACGGAAATGACATGGATTAATTAATGCGAAAAATATCGCGGTTGGTAGAGTTATAAAACTTAAGGCGTGAACATTATACATGAAATGGTGTCGCCTAGCCAAAGAAATTGCTGACCTCTTATGCCAGGCCAAATCAATATTTAGTTGATCCAAAAATATTTTTTTCGACTTAATCCCAGGGACAAAACGAAGCCTGAAGAGATTTCAGTATTATTTCTTTTACCCCCGGCTGTAAATTCCATACAAAATACTTTTGATTTAATATTGTGATGTGAAAGAATATATATAAGTATGAGTCATCGCCGAACGATCGTCATTTTCTTCGTCTGGGTTAAGATGACGTTTGTTCTGCAACCAATTGTTTATTTCGTGTGGTCAATACTGCCCAACAATTTAAGCTGTATTTCCTCCAGTTTTCAATGTTACGAAAGAATTTTATTTCACGAAGTTTAATTTTTCTTATCTATCCAATCGGAGGAAAATACTCGGTAATTTTGTCGTATGGTAGTTTGTTGTTATAACTAGCGTAACTATACTATCCATCTATTCATCGTGAGCTATTGGAAAGTGTCACTATGCGTGGATTACGCGATCATCTTATATGTAGGTTGTGCCTTAGTACCGGTTGCCGTTTAATTGACATACTAGAAGAAAGTACCCTGAGAGAACAAAGTTTGCAGCACACCTAATGTAAACCTAATTTCAACGTCTACATCTGGTATTCAGCTAACCATAAGGTTTGCTGAATTCCTAGATGTAGACGTCTTATTTTGGTTTACATTACGTCTACATGTGGTCGAAAAAATGTGCAAATGTCCGCCATTCGTGGTCTACTGGTGACCTCGCAAAGTTTGCAGCAAACCTAATGTAGACCGAATTTTAACGTCTACATCTGGTACACAGCAAACCATAAATTTTGCTTCATACCGTATGTAAACGTCTTATTTTGGTTCACATTACGTCCACATGTGGTCGAAATAAGGTGCAAATGTCCGCCATTCGTGGTCTACTGGTAACCATTAATGTAGGTTTTCCACATACTAGATTTAAAAGAAATTGTTTTCACGGTAGTGCGATAATCAACACAAAAATGTAACAAGGCATTAAACATGGGTTTTCCACACAGAATATTAAAATACCTACTAAGTACGTAGTTTAATATTTAATACACTAGCTACGTTATGTACGTTTCTACGACACGTCATCATCGGGTAAACTAATAATTACGCTGCGTACTCGAAACTTACAGTGGTACAGTACAAAGCTCACATCTACCAACAATTTATTTGACTATTACAAAAAAAAATACTTCGTCAAATATGCCTGAAAAACACCAAATCCAACCGCTTCTACAGGAATTACGCTAGAAACCATCAACATATAACAAAAATATAATAATAAATACCTTTATTTATCAGAAGACCAGTGCAAATGAATTATACAAAATTTACACAACAGCACCTCAACACACAATCAATAGCACTTCCTCAGCGTTTTCGAAGACACTGTCTATGCATTACCAAAATTTTAAACGAAAAGAAGTTTGAGAACAAGAGTTCACCGATATCACACTATTTTGTTGCCAAACACGGTTATTCACTCGGCAATATAATGCAAACCCCACCAACACACTTACGTTAGAAATACGTTAGTATAACGTTCGAACGTACGTGGTTTGAAACACGTTATAATGTCCAACCATCCTAACGTTTGGTTTTACGTTTCGAGCAAACCGTTTGGGATAACGTTAAAATTACGTCACCATAAAACGTGAATGTAACGCCTTACGCACGGCATTCGTATACCACCCAATCACTTAATTACGGTCGTTTGGGATTATAGAACTATGACTTACGTGAGAAGTAAATGTAGAATGAAATTATGTAAATCTTAACAAATTGCCAATGAGTCCATTCGTGACGTATTTGGGAAAAACGATGCCGTATGTAACTAACATCGACAGCTATATATTCAATCAAATTTAAAATGCAGCAAGATTTAACCCACCTAATTTTGTATAGTAACCATTACGTATAATAAGCTAAATTTCCGATAAATAAGCAATGCAACTACGTATCACCGACGAAACTACGAAAGCTCGACATTGGAAAAGTAAATATCCTAACAGCACATTATGGAGGCGAACTTATAATAAACATTTTACTTAAGCATTGAAATCATAGCGTACTTATTTAAGCGCTTAAATCATATAAGGGTCGACCATTGTTTTTTAAACAATTTTTACGCCTCTTAAATGTCAACCTTTCAGTGAACCCGGCCCTAATAAAATAATGCCAAACAATTTTTACCACCGCAGACTTACTAATTATATTTTATACGGCTGGCTTATGTTTAAAATATCATTAAGATTACAAGATATAGAAATAAATTTGAATAATTTTCACTATAAGTACATTGAATAAAAACAAAATATGATGATGCAAGAATATATGACTACATTGGCAAGAACCCAAACTGTTTATGATTAAAAAATATACTGTACAAAGGAAAAAGTAACACTGTGGACGTCAATTTATATTGAAAGTCCCCCATGTCAATATATTTGTCGAACTTCTTCAAACCCCCATATTTTGTTGACATAATTAATGTACGTCACCATAGCATATAATGACATCTATGGAACTTTATACTTTGGCATGCTTCTTAAGACTCCTGAGAAAGCAAACAATTCCTACAAGGTATCTAAAAAATAAATTTAAATAAGAAAAAGACACACCCAGTCTGCATTCCAACGTTTAAGTAGTCTTATAAATGTTTATACAAACAAAGTTAAATAAAGGAAAACCTATGGAACATGAAAACTATACAAATAATTAATAAGTTGTGCAGAGACCATGAATGCAATTATGCTGGAAAGATTAAATCAAAAACAAGTACAAATATATAAAAACATGATGACATCGACAAATACAATGAAAAAATAGAAGAGAAAACACTATTAAATTAAAAATGAAAGTCCATGTTCTCATGCAGTCCTTCAGCTTCTTTGCTTAGCAAATTTCCGGCTCTTCAGCCAATCTTTGACCCCTAATGATGCAGCCTTTGGGTCCATTTGGGGTCTCAGCTTTCTCACAGCACCTTATAATGATAGGTATAAATTTCAATTAGCACATTTATCGAAAGAGTAAAGAAAATACTCCATTACAGGAGTGCTTGGCAAGAAATTCTACTCACTCATTACTGCTTCATGCAGTGCCCATGACTCAAATGGCACCTTATCATTATGGCCCTTCCAGTTGAAGAAGGTCCTTGTGTGGTTGGTCATGAGCAGGGCCATGACCTTCTTCGCACACTCTGAGTCAGAGGCTCCAGTTGTTGCAAAGCTGATTTTCTTCACCTGTGAAGCACAATACAAATTTAGAACAGAACACCTGTCACGAAAAAGCGTATTTCAACAGAAAGCACATAGCAATGAAACCTTACTGAGTCTACTTACAACATAGTCCATCACTGATGGGGTACTTTTCGCCATGTCCTCTGCTATTTTGGCATCCTCAAATGTGACTAAAGGCAAAGCTGGTAACCCAACTGGGTGCTTAAGCACTTCTGTCCTATTTAATAATAGCTGCCGAACCTCTTCCACAACAGATCGCAGAATGCCCATTTCTGCGTGCATTCTGCACATTTTCTCGTATTGCAGTTTCATCAGATCTGGATGTAAGAAGTTCGATAATAATTAGTAATGGAAACACTGTCAATCATCAAGGTAATCATTTCATAATAAACACTATTGCGCTATTTCCTAGTGAAATATAATGCATTTTGAAAAATACCTGCAACTGTCATTTTTTGCAGTTGCTTCGATGATACTATCTTTCCACCATCATCAGCAGTATTCATCTCTTCATCCTGGCCTGCAGTACAACTGACATGGTCCATGTGCCCTGACTGTATACTGTCTGCTGCACTATTGGTCAACTCCCCATCAGAATCTGAAATAAGATCACAATTGTTAGTAAAAATCTTACAGGAGCCATAGATTTCCTAATAAAAAGACAATAACCAATTAGTACCTAAGTCTCCTGGCAAGGTTTGTTCCTCTATAGGCAATCCAATTTCATTTGGTTCTGAACTGATGCCTGGCGATGGAGAGACTGTGGGGGCTGCAAAGAAAAATGTTTTTACAATTCTCATTAGACTAGAAAATTTTGACTGATTTTTCATCTTTATATATCAAAGCATGTATTTTTACAATATGAAATTTCCCTGAATATTTTTTCAGTGGCAATGAAACTAAAGGAAAGTGCAAGATAGAAAAAACAGGCTTATAGCATACCAAAAACATTTAGACCTTCTACATCAAACACTGGCAGTTGAACAACTGGAAGCTGCTTCGGCACTGTTGCCTTTTTTTGAGCTTCCACATTGCTTACGTCAATTCCATCTTCAGAGTCTTCATCCTCACTGGGAAATTTCCTTTTCCTGGATGCACGTCCTTTCTTATCTGCCTCGACTTCTGAATCCAGGTCAGTTTTCTCCCCTGCCCGCTTCAGCTTCCTTCGGGCATCTTCATAAGAAACTGAAAGATGCAAAATTATAAAAAAAACAGAACAGAATATATTTCATGCGTACCTCAACGATTTTTAGTTCACATACCAAACCAAGCTCGAATTTTGGCTGGATACTCCGTGAACCTGGAATCTGGCTCCATACATTTCCTTACAGCTGTTGCCTGACGTTCTGGAGGCAAGTGTGTGGGGTACTTGCACCTCCCTCCATTTTCACTCAGCCAGTTCGCTGCTACTATGCAGACATCCCAAAATTTGTCACCCAGTGAAGTGACTTCTAAATCTGCAATTGCAAATTTCTTATCTGAAATGTGGAAAATGATAGGTTTTGGACATGTTTCACAACTTAAGTCAGAAAGACAGTGATACCTTTTAGCTCCCTCACCAGTTGCTGCTCAACTGATGGGGCCTCTTCATGGAATATGACCCTTCTTATCTTCAAATTATATATAATGCATTGTGACAATATAAAAACTGTAACATTCACAAACAACTTTACAATGTGCAATTCAGAGTAACAATGACTACCTAACGCACGTAATTACATGTGATACAATGATGACCAAGATGACAGTAATACATTTGGTCAATAGACTCAAATCACCAAAGCATCAAAACACCAAATAGTAACCGAAAGATCAATAAATGAAATAAGTGGGAAATACACTTTCAAAGAAAAATCTAGATATGTGTCCATATTAACAATATGAACGGAATTGCTCTGTACCATCTACTTAAGGCTTACTTAGTAGCTTCTCAAGGCACGTAAATCATGGAGTTCTATGACAGCATTGGAGCCATACAATTTTAAAACTAGCAACAACTAAAATGAATGAAACAAAGGAAAGGCTATCTTTTCATTCTTCCAGGGAAGAATTACATACTTAGAGGAAATAGAACCAACTGGTACAACAATATCACGCCTTGACCAAGCCATAGTCCCCAAGTTGTAAATTCCAAGTATACTGGACTTGCATGGGTAAGTGAAAAAGTCAGCTTTGGTGTCACAAACATCAGCAACAATAAAAATGGCTCCATCCTCAGATCTTTGAATGCACGCAACTGAAGCAACACTACCCTCGAATCAAAAAAAGCTGTCTTTCCTGTGTATTGCACTAAGAGAAAAAGAAGGAAAATTGATCACTTCAAAGCGGTTCGTGCCTGGTATAGCACGCCGTGCTTCTATGGCTGTGTCTTCTACACAAAAATCGTACAAGTAGTTCCTCTCAGTAAGCCTAAAAACAAGTTGTTGCAATGGATTTGTTGGAGAACGCAACATTTTCTTCAAAATGTTCATTTTACTTTCGAAAGGGAATGCACTTATTGTTGATATTTCTCCAAACCTCTTCACATCATCAACAACATGGAGCATGGAATGCACATTGTAAACACAGAACTTTGAGTCAAATACAGTTTTGGCCACACACGATTTTACAAACTCTTTCAAAAGATCACTGGCAAACTTAATATATCTTTCATCATCAACCAGCCGCTGGACAGATAAAATGGTGCATGCTGTTTGTAGCATTAAAAATGTTTTATAGAGGAGATCAGCAACTATGTCTTTGAATACAATACAACCTGCATATAGGAGGAAGAATCTCCACTGGGTTCCCTTCCACTTGGACATTTCATCCACACCTTTAGGTTTACGGTTGAACTCTTTTGGAATATGTTTACCTAATCCAACCAATCTTTCAGAAATGTTTGACATGTCACGTGCAGGCAAGCGCATTCCTGATTTTGTACCCTTCAAAACAAAGTGTACAAATCTTTTTACTGTGCCCAGCAGAATCAAGTGGAAAGGGTCAAGGACAAACTGACTTACCATCCCCATAGGTAAAGTTAACAATGGGGAGACACCATCATGGTGATCGGGATCTGACTGCAGTCTAAATTCTTCATCAGACCTTAGTATGTGGTGGATTTCCGAAGCAAAGCACATTCTGTTGAAAGCATAATACCCTGGCTGACAACACCTCTCACATGCATTGTAACCAGTGTGACCAACAACTTTCTTTAAGTATTGTCGGGCAGGTGCATCGCAAATAAAACTTCTGATACGAAATTCATACTTTTTACCGTCAACCTGAATTCCATCACTTAACAACCGGTGGCAGTCCTCAATAAAGTTTTTAAGATAGTCCTCCACTGGAATAGGTTTTCCAGAACCAACAAATATCCCAACCAAAAATGGTCCACAGTCCGTCAAATCCAGAGATCTACACATGATTGGCCATACATCTGTTACAGAACTTTTAGTTACACTTAAACCATCAATGTTGACATCAAAAGCAACACAAAAAAGTGAAGGATTTTTTGTCCCCTTTGCCAACCTCTTCTCAAAGCCCTCAACCAAACCAATATGCACATATCCCCCATTTTGAAGCTTTTGCACCTTTGTGCACCTTGGAGTGCAATTCAAAGTCCGAGGATCACGAGGCAAATCTGGATGCAATGGCTTAAGAATCCCCAGGAGTTCTCTGCACGCATCTTGGGTGATGTTATGCTTAATATTCCACAGCCGCAGTTTCTCGGAAAGCAACTTTTCCTCTTCGTTGGAAGAGTCCTCATCTGAACTTGAGCTACAGGAGTAAAATAAATCCTTCCTAACGTATGTTTTCTGTAGCGTTTCAAGATAGTCTGGAGCATTTTTTTCCTCATCACCAGGGAACAATTCATCCGCCCCCGCAACATATCCATCATTACCTGACAATGACGTTGCTGAATCAGAGCTATCATCGGGAATCACAAGAGGCTCATCTAAATGAACCTCTTCATCCATTGCCATTTCACTATAGTCCACTTCATCGAACTTGATCGATCCACTTTCAGTTTTGGCTAAACGTATTATCTGTTTTTGGCCTACAAATCTCTTCAGAGGGGCATCCATGTTTAATAGTGGAAAGAACAACTCAAATTTTAGGAAACTGCAGATTTAATATGTACTTAAACCGAGGGTTGGAAGGCTGACTGGATGATAAGTGGGTAATCTACGTGACGATAATGTATGTACGCTATCTTCTTAGATGGGAAACTGAAAAATAAAACGGTTTGTTTACGGACCTCACTTCTTCAACTGGTATAACAACATTAAAAATGACCCCCACTACTGCTATTAATCAACACTAAATTAAAATGAATGAATCCCAGGATATATGGCAGTATTTAAAATTGCTACACGTTAGCATTGCCGAGCACTCCAAAACGGAGGAAGATAGCGAATAGTAATTAAGAATTTCTATTTTAAAATATACTAAAATAAAAAAATGAAAGCTTTTGTATTCGATACGTGCAAATGATTATGGTCATGCCCTCCTTTTTGTTGTTACGAAGCACGGAATACACTGCATCTGCTGGGGGTTCCCGAAAAATGTGCTTATTTTCCGTTCTCGAAATTATAATACCAATAAATAATACCTACTATTAAAACAATGTATCAAAGAACATTTCTAGTTTAAGCTATGGATATTATGGTTGAAATCGTTGGGGGATACAGAGTATAAAACGTATGTGACCCCAATATGATGCGGGTTTCACCGAGGAATCTAACACAAAGATATTATTAAAGCCTAGCACATGATGTCGAAAGACAGGTTGCCTCCATGAATTAAAAAAAAAATTATCGCATTGCTTAAAGATTTGAACTTTGATTGAGATTTGAGTGCAGATGCAGCACACCCATGAGGAAGGGCAATTAGGTAAGGTCGATTACCATGTGAACGATAAAATAACCTTCTCTTGGTGAGCCTCCAAGCATTTATATTAAACAAATATCGCATCGGTAAGAGATTACAACTCAGGAGAGCATCATCACAATGCAGCACACCCATTAGCAAGGCAAGGCGATTATAGTTAAGGCAAGGATAACATCGTGATTGATAAATTATAGCTTAACCTATTTCTCTTGGTATGCCTCCGAGAATGTATAGCTAAATCTATGGTATTGGTGAAGGATTATTAATCAATTGGACTAATCATACAATCATAAGACAACAGGTTAACCACGTGACTTAAAAAAACTTTACCTTCCATATCTGGTTCCACTTCAACACGACGATTTTCTTGTCCACTCCAACAATGTTAGCACGAAAGAATCAAGTCGTTGACTTGAAAGAACAGGAGAATTTCCTGTTGTGGGAAACCGATCACTACCAGAGGTAAATTTCGAATTCGCACTGCTGGTGAAGCACACCACTTATCACGCCGGAGCTCAAAACGGAAAGGACGCGCTTCGAAAATTTTGCTCGCGTGCAAAGCCCTTTCACCACTTTCACCGATGACTCAAACCGGAGGTGACCGAAGTTTGGCGGAGAGCTACGACGCTCGGCCCCGGCATCTTCCGCGACTCGACAGAGGTTAGCGGTGAACGTTACCATACGTTACTCTTTCGTTCTTCTCAAACCACTTGAAGCGGCTGTAGAACTTGGCCGTTAGGGTGGTTAGGATATCTAACGAAAGTCGCGCGCACAAACCAAAAAACGTTATATTAACGTGATTCTAACGTTAGTGTGTTGGTGGGGAACCAAACAAAACGGAACCTCACTTGGCATAAATTACATGAAAAAGGTCCAAATACCCCACTACAGTACCATATCTGCTAGCAGTAAAGTAACACACGTTGAAACTTCAAGGATCCTTCGTTCAACGACGTATTTTTTTAACAACTTCGTAACGTTACTGGTAACTTCGGAGAACAAGTATTCTATACCGTATATACGGTTGAAAAAATCTGTAAAGACAATAAAACGCAGATGCTACAGAAAGAAAAACGGATTTCTTAGCAGACATTATTCCATTGCCTTTAATTTCAAATTACACTCTCCACTACGAAACAGCCTCAGTACACAAGTACCTAGCGGATGAACCGGAACCAAATTATTCTTTAGAATACAATAACGCATAAGACAACTGTATATTATGTAACTAGAGTGCGTAAAATAACACTGAGATAATAAATTTCAACTACACTCCAATAAGATTCTGCACATGTTTACGTGTGCATGCTTGCGTTTCCATGCGCGGGCACGATTTAACAAAAGAAAACTGCCGAAGCAAGCGCAGCCAACTTGGCCACATAAGTGGAATTTCTACCGTATGATATTGTTTAAGCGCAGTAATGGACTGATAAAAACGAAATAATGTCTGCCGATATACTAGTAATTCCGTTTTTTATAAATATTTTAACGGGTCTCAAGGTGAACTATTGAAAACATATTATGTTACATTTGTTTTGGTTGGTAATATTTGGTTTCAAATGTGGTCGACAGCATCCGTCATTAGGAATTTATCAAGGAGAGTAGTTCTCTACTCTCCTTGGAATTTATTATCGTGTCTACATTAGGTCAATTCTTTGTCTACAGCAAACTTCAATCAGTGAAGTTATCTGTAGACGTTAAATTGACCAAATTTAGACGTCTACAATTTTTAGTGTGCTCTCAGGGTAGGAACGACGAATTCGTTGTGAAACAAGCAGTAGAAGATCTGCTGCACTTAGTGGTGAGTGTACATCATTTAATTCTCTATCAGTTCTCCACTTGCGTTTTTATCAATTGTACTTTCCACTTCGGCACTGGTGTTATTGTTTGGGTGTTTGACGTGGGAATCTATTTTGTCATTCAATACACCATTGCTGATTTCATGCGTATATCTCAGGTTCTGAAGGAAGCTTTGTATCCGTGGCTGGTTTGTTCCATTTGCTTGGAAAAGTTGAGGGAGTTCCATTTTTTCAAGCAACGTTGCGTGGAGAACCAGACACATCTTACTAGAAAGAAGGCGAAGCCTCAAAGCTAATAAGCTCTCAAATTGTTATTTTTAAATGTCACCTGAAATAAGATGATTGTCTAAGTGATTCTAAATAGTTGTTTTTAACCCTTTCACTCTCTGGAAACCTGCTCAACACATGCAATGGAAAAGTGAAAGCCCTACAGTGAGAACGAGAAGGTACGTTCACAGCAGAAAAGGTTTAATACATAGATGTTTCAATTCAGTCAGACAGTCGCATCAGAGGGAATAACTGGCCGGTAAACCAAGTTCGGAGAACAGAATGTGATGATGTAAGTATTTACCATGCTATGGTATATTTATTTATCGTGAACCCATCCTAAATGTGGTATGCTAATAACTTAGCTTTTATGCTGTAATGGGGTTGGATTCAGCAAGGAGCATCTAGATTTGTTAAGAGGTGTAACAATAGGTTTAAACAATAATCAAGGTGGGTTTTGGAAAACTGAAAAAATATAAATGAAAATAAGAAACACAAGGTAGGTATGAAACCATTTACATTTCAAGGAGGAACTGAAGTTAAACGTCTTTCCTGAGAATGTATGTGATAAAACTACTGGGAATGATGTGGCAATTTGACCATACAAGTTAGGACAAAAACGAAACGAAAAGAATGAAACATCTGCCATCTTCTTTTTTCTTGAAAACCCCCCTATCAAAAATGTCTGATCTGAAATTGTCAGATCTTGAACATCATGTTCCTGGCATGGAATTGAACAGTTGGGAACTGGTAGGGAACGGCATGGAACTGGTAGGGAACGTATGGAATTGGTAGGGAACGGAATGGAACTGGTAGGGAACGTATGGAACTGGTAGGGAACGTATGGAACTGGTAGGGAACGGCATGGAACTGGTAGGGAACGTATGAAACCAGCTGGGAACTGGTAGGGAACGTATGAAACCAGCTGGGAACTGGTAGGGAACGTATGAAACTGGCTGGAAACTGGTAGGGAACCTACACATGGAGTTGGTTGGGAATGCAAGGAAATTATGGGAAACCATCAGGATGTCACTAACAATACCCACCAGCAGTATGGAATACATCAGGATGCCCACCTGCAACTAGACTTGGGTAATTACAATAGAAGATCTCGTAAAGAATACACAGGAACACACATCTAGTTGAAAACATTTATTTTTGACTTAATTCTTCAATTCTTTGTGCCCTTAACAATTTTTTTCTCGTGATCTTATGAGGATCACTGGCATTAACCATGTCAATGGCCTTCTGTGTAATTGCCCTCTTCCATGCAGCATTGCTGTCGTTAAGCTTCTGTTCAATTACAGCTGCAACAAAATTCCTCCTCTGGTACCACACAGTGAGTGCCGCTGAAACAAATGTTTAAAATCAAATTCAAGGATGGAAGGCTATCATTTCAACAGAAATGTCTTCCTGTTAACATAAATACATGTCACTGAACCCATCAATCTTTACCCTTATATCAGTCCTCAACTTCTCCCACAAACAAACCATACCAACCTACTTAAAAAGAATCTGCTACAGTAACTATAACATAGTAATACTGATGATGTATAAGCATAGCAAACAGACAAGACAAATAAATGAAAGTGGGTGGGATACTATTGTGTCGTTAATTTTTTTTAATTGTCCATGACAATTATTTGGAACTGGAACATTGTAGCTCACACAATACTACTACATGATTCAAATTGATCTGAATGCATTAAGTTCAAATAGCAATTAATTTGATGGAACTGTACAAGAGAAATTTCAAGTTTGATGCCATATCAATTAATTTTCATATTGATTGCTAGGAATTTACCTTTGATGCCCCTCTTAACTTCATCAGGAATGGCTTTTCTAGGAGGAAAATTTTTTTCTTTGGAATTGTGCGCAGCTTTGCCAGTGTAATTATAATTTTTGAGCTGCTCCCCAAACACTGCTATGGAAAGATCACGAGCCACCAGTGTGTCTTTACCACCGCTCAGTGCAGCTTCGTATGCGTCAAATTTTATCCACTTCCCAACATATATCTGTAATGAAGATAGCATAAATACTATACAACCGCAATAGATTCATTGCAGATCATGCAACAATAATAACAAAGTATCAGTAGCTGTAGCATCTGTGCTTCACTGAGTATTTCATGATATTAAAAAATCTCTGATTTGCAGACTAGAATACAGATCCACAGTGGAAATAGATATTTTGTTTATAATACTAGCTTATTTAAAGCTGAGAACACATTCAGAGTTACCACAAATCCCAGTCACTTTAATCTGACCATTTATCTACAAGGCCACACCCAAGCAGCATTTTGATGCTGGCCCGATGTCGGGCCAACACCGGCCAAAGTCGGTTGTGCATCGGCCCGATGTCGGCTGGTGACATTGGCCCAGTGTTGGAATGATAACGTTTGCCGGTGGAAAACCGACATTGGCTTCCAATTCCAATGCCGGAGTTATGTTGGGCCAACACAGGCTGATGTCGGTTATGTGTTGGCTTGATGTCGGCTGCTGACACAGGCCAAATGTGGGCTGTTGACATTGGCCAAACGCCGGCTATCAATGCTGACCCAATGTTGGAATGCATACATTTGCCAGTGGTAAAACGGTTTCCAATGTCAGCCCAGCATTGGTTACCAACATCAGGATAGCATTGGAACAACATAAAACGGTGAAATGACAATTTCAGAGGATTGGTGTTTGAAACGTTTTGGCCTTGTGTTTGAAAGGTTAGCTAGTGTTAAATTCAAATTAGGAACTAAATAACAAAGGAAATCTATAGCAGATGTAGAAGACCAGGAGAAATACATATGTATACGCGTATTCAGTTAAAAAGAAATTAAGCTAGACTACATTTAGGGTATGTAACCTAAGAAATGGGTAGGTATACAAATTAAGACTTAAAAAAATTTCAGTCAGAGAAATCCGAGGAATATATACTCTCGTATCACCTAAATTGAAAAACTATATGTATCCCACATAATTACTTATGACTATACATGCTTTAAAACGGGAATACAAATTATCACTGAAAGCTGATAAGTTGAAGAAATAAGTAGCATCACTTGGCATCATATGAGTGTTTTAAAGAGCAGTTAGGTAAATTCAACCATTATGAAGTTGCAACTTAAGTAGACTTGCACAAACCCCATGTAGCACCAACAGTTGGGCCAACGTTGGGGAACAGTTACGTCAACTTGTATTCATGTCCGTTTTTCCAACCGCTATGGCCCAACATTTACCCAAGTATTCACTAACAATCATAAAACCATATATTCCTATTAACCTGTGTTGCCATTAGGCATAGCATTGGTTGGAATATGCCAATGCGAAAATCCCTGTACTAATTACCTTCCCCTTTCTCTAAGTCAGAATAACTGAAGATCAGATTTCATTTAAAAGAATAATGATATTTTAGCACGAACTCAGATAGTATAGAACAGATGACGGAATGGGCTTCCACAAAGTGACGGCTACAATCAATAATCGTCATAATATAACTTTTAGGAACAACTCGGAAGCAACGCGTACGATTTTAAACAAAAACCGTTTTATACCTACTTTAATATTTATTGGCACTACTTCAAATTTCAATGACTGCATTCACTTGCCTATGTAGCACACATTTGAAATGAGATTCCACATTTCAGGCATTATCCAACGCTACATAAGTCACACCACATGGCATGGGAATCAACAGCTGCAATCGAGCTTGCTTCTTGCACAACACTAATTTTTAAAAGGTTTATCTGGGTATTCAGTAACCAAGGCCTTTGGTCCCGGAGACCCGGGTCTTTTAAAAGAATAATGGTCCACTCAAAATTAAAAGTAAATATTTCGAAGAGGGAGTTCTTTGAAATCTCATCGAAAGTCAAGACTGCACTGAGGAAGACACAAATACCCAAAAAGTTTCACATTCATCACAAAGTTTACATGATCATATTATTCACAACTATGAACAGAAAAGAACACAACCGCCATTTTGAATGTAGAATTCGATTAGCATTGCGATTATATCGATAGAATCGATACCTTTCACAGCCGCGAAATACAAATGAATATTCGGGTTAAAGTTGTACGTGGGCACCAAAGTTGTAATTTATCGTTGATGATAGTGCTCTAATTAAAAAACATACGTTTTCTAAACTGTAGTGCGTTTGAACGAATCTATGAATTTCATCAGTGGAAATTAAAATACAATAGTTAACTTGTTTAAAGACATGGAGTTTCTGATCCTAGAATATTACTTCTCGTATTAATATATTTATGTAAGCAATGGTTTTAAGTTTCCTGTCCAACATTACCTCATCCTCCTTCCTTGTCAGGCTCGCCGGCTCAGCAGCAATCCTTTCCGTGTTTTCATTCATTGATAGGCTTACCGGCACAGCATCAATGTTTTCCACACTGTCCTTCCTCATAGGGCTTGCCGGCTCACCATCATAAATCCCCACATCTTCCTCTGCCACATAAACCACATCAATACCAGTCACAGGAGGTACATTTTCTGTCCCACGTGTATCATCTGAAAATTAATAACCCTTAAATTAATGCCAGGCCGCAATTTATAATTGAAATTCAGATTTTTAAACTTCATAGCTACTCAACGACTGGCTTCATGGCTATACTTACGACCATTGCCTCTCAATAGTTAGGTATGTATCAAAATTAGTCATACCTAGGATGCGACTGCACACTTCCGGTACATTTTCAATGGGCGTTGCTATCCGCAGCGATTCTGGAAAAACATAAACAGAAATGTAATAAGGATACAATTGCCAACCATTAGTATATTTACATCATCAAGCATAATGTGATGCAGATAATCTGGCGCATTACCTGGCTTGGACGACAGCAGTGAAAGAGCGAGCTGCAATGATTTATTGGAGGAACTAAGCTGTTCGTTGATTTGCACAAGTAGGCGGTTCTCCGCTTTTAATACTGTATTTTCCTTTTCAAATTTTATCAGACCTTCTTTCATTCGCCGCCCTGCGGAAAATTCCAGTTGAAACGAGTTGAATTCAACTCGCATGTTTTCATCCGTTTTCAACTCGCTCCATCTCGTCATTCCAACTCGTTTGAACTCGGTTATGGCTCATTTACCCTGGATTTAACTTGTTAAATCAAGTCGTCGTAATTGGTTCTACCTTGTTTGAACTTGCAGTTCGTAAGTAGAACCTTGTCGTTTTAACTCTTTTCAACTTTTCCGTTTCACATCGTATTAACTTGATTCATCTTGAAGAGAGGCAACTCGTTTCATATCGTATTAAGTGGATGCATCTTGAAGAGCGGCAAGAGCGAACCTAGGGTACCATGTATCATTCAAGGTAATTTGTTAGCGTAACCAGTCTATTAAATGAATTGAAATGGGAATCATTGTCAGATCGCAGGTTGAAATTTAGACTAAATCTCTTAAACAAATTTCAAGGCAATATTTTCAGTGATGAAGTTAAAAATATTTTACGAACCCCAACTTACTATGGCAGACTGGACCATATTCATAAAATTAGAGAAATTGATTGCCGAACTGATAGATTCAAAATGTCCTTTTTCCCCCGTACAATAAGAGATACGAATAACGGTAAATATGTCCTATCGGAGAGTAGCAATGAATAGCATTGGTAGCTGCATGTTGGTATGAGTACTTAAAGCTAACCCTACAAACAGAATGTTTTTGCATGTTTGCTTAGCAATTTGTATCTTTTTTTAAATAGTGTTGTTCTGACTACTATATTAATACTATTCCTTTTTAATGCATCATATGTAGTGCATGTTTGGTGAGAAATCACCCCCTGCCACACACCCTTGTGATGGTTTGCAGGGTATTATGTAGATGTAGAGGTAGATGTAATGTAATTCATTTCAGTAGATATGAATTACCACTGGTGAACATGAGGCCTAACCGAATAATAATTAACATAGTTAACAACTTACTAACCTACTTATCTTTTTAGAAGTGTAAGTTGTTGGACCCACATTAACCCTTTATTTGCTACATTCTTTCTCAGTTTTACATGCTCTCAATGCTGAATTATAAACATGAAAATATTCACCCACTGCTGAATACTTTTTTTGCATATCTTTCTATGTTAGGTAGTTTTTTTGCAAAATATTATTTTAAAAAATTATTAACTTATTATTTTAACGAACTATTGCGGATTACAACTTTTACGCGTGTTGCGGGTTGCATAACACCGTATTTTATTTCCACCTGATTTTTAAGCTGGAAGAAAAAGTAATTTGTAAATAATAACAATGATAAACTGATAATGCATTTAATTCTTAATATGCTGATGCACAAATACAAAAAAAGTAAGGCTTATCCAAATGTTAAAAAGTCTTGTGTGTGTGATAGTTTTTAAAGCAGGGAGTTACACACAACTCCACATCACAATCAGGGCAACAATACCTGGATTCTCGTCTCTTATTACTCTTTTTACACACAACACACCATTTCCTTTTTCCTTCAGGAACTGCATCAATGAAGTGTCTTTCCGTTAATCTGAAAGGCATTTCTTCAGATGATCTTCTCCCTCCTCCAGCCTTCTTCCTCTCCCTCCAAAATTTTTTAAGAAGTTCTCTCACAACACTGAGTTGAAACTTTGACAGTGGAATTTTCCTCTTCGTGTTAATTCTATACAACGTATATGCGTTGAGAAGTGAAATGTCCAACAGATGAAAAAATAGTTTTCTATACCACTTTCTCGATTTTCTTATACATTCAATGGAGCTAATCATCATATCACTCCTATCCACAGCCCCCATTGACTTGTTGTAGTCTACAACTATGTTGGGCTTCAACACTTCAGCTCCTGTTATTCTATCCATCTTACCCGTTTTCACAAAACCTGGCTCGTGGTGCGTGGATAACATCCAGACCTCCCTTTTGTCACACCACTTAATGGAAATTAGATCTTTTGATGTCTGGAAGGTCAATTCACCTTTCTTTAATTTTTCTTCCATTTTCGGCATCTCTTTTCTCGTACGTCTTACAGTTCCACAAGCATTTGTTGCTCTGTTATAGAGCCAAGAAAATAGCACCAGACTCGTATACCAATTGTCCACAAATAATGTGTGGCCTTTATTTAGGTAAGGGCTGATCAGGGTGGCAACAACATCTCCCGACTTACCAAGCTTGTGGTCCTCTGTATCAGTTGTCGATCCAGTGTAGACAATGAAATCTAGCACATATCCTGTCTCACAGTCGCACATAACAAATATTTTTATTCCAAAGCGATGTCTTTTGCTGGGAATAAACTGTTTCAAAAACAAGCGACCCTTGAAGAGCATAAGACTTTCGTCAATGCACAAATTTTCCCCTGGAGAAAAAGATTTTTTAAAAACATTCCTTAAGTGGTTGATGATTGGGCGATTTTTTACCAACCTGTCCCCCTCATGAGGATCACTGTTATCAGAAAAATGAATGAATCGGAAAAGTAGGAAGAAGCAGTCTCTGGACATAATCTCAGAAAATATCGGTGTCAGCAATAATTTATCCCTGGACCAATATTCATTGACGTCAAGTTTTTTTACCCTTGCCATCAACATGCATACCGCAAACAAAATGTAAACCTCATCAGAAGATGTCTCAACCCATTTATGAACTCTCGACTTCGCAGTCTTCTGCTCAGTCTTAGTTTGAGAAACATAGTATTTATTTGTTTCTTCCGATATTTTGGCCATAATTTGTGGAGGATAAAATACGAGGAAATAACTAGAAAACTGGATACCTCAGGAATGTTCACAATGCAGCCGCTCGCTCCACCTACAAATGCGTGTCGCTTAAGTTTTCTCCTTACATTTCTCCAGATCCGCTCTTCTGGTTCCTTTGTTGCTTCAGTATCAGCATCCAAATCATCATCAGAGGAAGATTCCGATGATGAAGCTGACGAAAATCTTGATCGGGATGTTGGAGTACGCTTGATGATGGCAGAAGACGTTGAAGCAACAGGATCAGAAACATTCTCTTCATCAGAATCAGGTTCAGATGAGGGCATATAATCATCATCGCTATCACTTTGATCCAAAACATCAAGGATAAATGACTCGGAGGTAGATCTTTTCCTCTTGGGAGCCATTTTGAAGCTGAAAAATAATATGTTAAAAATATATAACTGCAGAT
The DNA here is from genome assembly GCA_933228895.1 of Platycnemis pennipes. Taxonomy (NCBI): domain Eukaryota; kingdom Metazoa; phylum Arthropoda; class Insecta; order Odonata; family Platycnemididae; genus Platycnemis; species Platycnemis pennipes. The sequence continues at coordinate 1,340,247 of CAKOGI010000006.1, read as the reverse complement.
ATTATAGTAATAATCTATGATTAAATTAAATATTTATTTATATAAAAATATTAAAAATGAATTCACTTCTCTTACTTTACAAATATTGAAAAGTACTCACATTTTAAAATACACGAAAGAGGAAAACGCGTTCCAATAGACCCAAGCGTCCAGCAGCGCCGTATTCGTTATTCCTTAGCGACGCACTCTTCTCAAAATTTCAACTGAAACTGAGGAAAACTTTTGCACACTGCGCTAGCCAAATACCAAGAACCGCTAGGTATTCAGAAAGATAAGGGCAGGGGAGGGTACTACGGAAAAACCCGTGGTAATCAGTCCAAGGAAGAGGACTTAAGAGAAAGAAGAGGGCCCTCAAATAGGCACTCAAAGGGTTAACCCTTTCGCGCCGAAGCCTCGTAGAGGGAAATTATTCTTCGTTACGAGGCTCTAGAAATTTTTCTGCACCCTCCTCAATGAAGTTCTCTCGAGCTGACCGAAGGCAGAGGTTTGCTCCCTTATCGTTTTGGGACCCAACCCAGCGGGACGCCGACCTATTTCCTCGGCCGCTGTCCATGACCCTAGAAGGATTAAAAGACTCCCCATAGCTCCAGTCCACGGTCAACTGACAAATTTCAATGTTTTATGTAAACAAATATTTGATGTTCGCATTGACTTTTATATGTTTTAAATGAATTCCTAGTGTTTATCTGGGCGTGTATAAATTTTAAACGAAGTTCTAGCGTACATATTGACGGATTTAGTTTACTTCTATATGTTGAACCACAAGTTTTTCCAAATGCGCTCGTTAATGCCTTTGTCGATTGACATTCTATAACTCCGTTGATATTAACGTTAGAATTTCGTTTGAAATTTCCATGTGATAAGCAAAAAAAGAAGATTTCATTTCTAACTTTAGATTTCTAAGGTAGACAACAAATATTTTTTTAGAAAAAACACTGCAAATAGTTGACCGCATGGAGAGGAATCGGCCGAAAAAGGCTCGCGCTAAGCTGGGTCTCGAAATCCCCGAACAAGCTGTCTTCATGTCCTTGGGAGCATAGGAAAGGCCACGCGGTGACCATACGTCTCTACGACTATAAGCGTGCGTAGCATTTCTGAGGAAACTCCGTTACGCATAAAAGCGTGCATAGCAGTAGGGGCACCAAAACACATTTACGCATATAAGCGTGCATAGCATTAGGGGCACCGAATCATACTTACGCATATAAGCGTGCATAGCACATAAAGGGTTAAGAACACCAACGAATTGCAAAGTACAACACAAAACCTCGGGGGCAACTAGCATATGAAAGAAGCAGAAGGCTGAAGTTGTGACCTGGTAGATTGAAAGGCATGTGGCCCACAATTTCACATTTCATGAAAAGTATACAAGTACAAGAATATGCGAATGTCAAGGGGGACAGAGGCTCAGGAAATGCAGAGAATGAATGATAGGCACTCAAATTAGAAACACAACTTAACTGAAGCATGAATTAGGCCCCGGACTGAGATATGTGCTAATGGAAGAAGTTGACAAACATCTACATGCTGAAATGGTTTGGGCGAATTATGCTACAAAAGGGCATATGAATATATTGCCATATTGCTCAACTATTTGCCGCGACATCATCTTATATTCATTAAGTTTCATGAATGGATAACAAGAAATAATGAACATTACCTCACAGCTACTCGAGGAGCCATCTCCCAGGTTCGAAACGCTCTGTCTTGGCATACTGTGCTTCTCCAGGAACTGGAGAGAATTGAAGCACCACAGGGTGGGCTTGCATAAGTCATCCACTCCAGCTCCGCTTTTTCTCCCTTTTTTAATTTTATTCCTCTCCGCCATAAATTGGGTCCTCAGCCCATTTATTTTAGATTTTACATCCTCCGGGGTGGTACCTGGTCGAAGCTAAAAATGAAAACATATGCAACAATCATTATAAAATACAACTCTTAGAAGAAATATGCACTAATAAATCATTTCACAGTAAAAGAAATTCATTTGTGCAAATATACTTAGGAGTATTCAGTTATAACCACGCAGTGGGATGCCTATTGACGATCACTAGTGCCGATTATAGTGCAAATGATAAGAAAATATTATTCCCGTGCAGTTTGAAAATTTACAATTACAATAAGACTTATTATTGATCATCATCTACATGAGGATTTAATTTTATGCTGAGTGACATAGTTGACTATTCGATATGATAAAGACGTCAATAATGTACTATTAGCGCTATCAATCGCGAGAGAAAAGTAGTTCCTCCAAATGATCTGTAACGCACAAAGGCTATTCATTATGCCGAGATGAAAGTGCTCATAAAAAATACAGCATTATCCTTCAACGCCAAAACAGTCACATAACAAAGGAGCACTGAAGCCATCAATAAAACGTAGGATACCATAACACGGATCATTACTCCAGCATCGAGCACTTCTAAATTAATAAGTATTAATTTCCCAATAATACCAAAAGTTTGACACGTCACCGTGGCAAACTCAGCGTGATTCATATCATGAAATTTTAATAATAGGACTACCAGGATATAGTTATAAGTTAATATTGTAACAAATCAATGCGTCCTGTTAAACTTATAAATCCAACTGCATCTAATTTAAAAACAAAATATTTAGTTAATTTACTTACATCGGCCAAGCAAGCTGCCATTTCTTTCAAAGCTGCGTTTCTCTTCTCTTTATTATGGTAATCTGGTGAACCTATCTCATAAAGACACCTTTTTTCTTCATATAAGCAGATGAGTAGTGCCACCATTTGTCTTCCCCACGTAGCCATCTTAGATTTCTGTGCTTGTTCCTCTTGAGAAAGCAGGTGGAATCCTGGGAAGGTTAAAGGTCGCTCGCTATTGGCTGAGAACCTTCAAACCGATTCAAGATTCAAGAATTTGAAGGCGACGTTACTACCGTCCAAGATGAGAGAAATTTGATGGCGACGAAGCCTTTCAAGACAACATGTCCGCTGTCATGACGTCATGTCCATTCGAGAAACCTTGATCAATGATTCTTGAATGGAATTTGACGCAGAATTTGATCGTGTGAAACGGGCTTAAGAAGGCGATATGGGAGTTAGAATAGGAAAATGTGAAAGATAGGCAGGGGGAAGCATGGAAATAAAGGTTTCCAATTAGTTCATTCTGTATGACCATAGGAGGAATATATCGTCGATATAGAGGAGCCAGAGGAGAGGATTTAAGGGGTAGATGGAAAGGAAAGTTTCTTTCAAATGGCTGAGGTAGAGATTTGTGTAAGAAGGACTGAATTTATTTAAAAGCTTGAAACCACATAACACAGAGCTAACATGCAAATTGCATCAAATGAGCTTAGTAGCAAGTTTTCAAAATGGTATATTGATGGCTAAAGCCAAGTAAATAGCAATGCTATCATCAAAACAATAAACAGAAAACACATTAAGCGATTATTCACCCACTTCCAACCACCCGTGAAGTGGCTTTATAGGGCAGTACATTCTAAACACAAAAGGCATCCCAGATGAAAGTTTTCTTCAATATTTGTGAAGCTCATGAACAAATGATACCTTGATACAAAAGGCAATGCAGAGAGTGAGGAGATAATAGGTCACAGGAAGGTGTAATATTACCTTGTGTCGGAGTGGCTTGCATCATCAGCATTCCACTTCCTGCCTCACACCCCTGATAATCTGTCCCCACAATGCCAATGCCTCCGGATGGGGCCTGCAAGAGTTCAAGAACAATACACTATAGGACTATACAAAGCATCTCCATCCTCACCAAGATGCAATCACTGCACCAAAAATTCAGACTCGTCCTTGGAGAACTGTGAGACATGTATTTAATCCTTTCTCTACAGCATCAACATACCTTCTCATTCTCCCAGCCATATACAACAGTGTACAAACTACCTCTTCTGGAACCCGAGAAGACTCTTCAAGATCAGGAGGCATTCTGCATGCTCTCGGCAGACATATAGAGGCAGAATTGTACACAATAGGCCACAAACACCCATCAGTGTCAGGCAGTTTGCATTCCCGCTAAATGTGTAGCTTAACATAAGCAGTAAACTGAATAAATTATTACATTTAAATACATAATTAAGATAAACTAGATGAATGCAACCATTGAAATTCAATGGGAGGCAGACATATAATAAATACAAATTGTATGAAACAATTTTAACATCTTTCATGAAAGGGTGGAAACAAACTTGTGTTATGGAGTTAGCTATGGCTCCAAGTCAGTATCGGAACCCTAAATATAATTTAAGCCAATGTAAACATATAATTACTGCCTGAACTCATACCTGAGCCTTTACAAAAATAAGAATATTATACAGAAACTTTCAGGCCAGAAGAAACCAAGGATGTTAGAAGGGGAGGTGCATATGAATGTCTGTCTATCATTGACAATGAGGCCACATTTGGGTTTTTGGGAATGGTATGACCCATCTCTTCGGCAAAAAATTTTTCTCTGGCCTTTAATGTATGTTCTATTTGTCTGAATTCTTCAACTGTATGACCATGGCATCAATGAACTTCCTAAGGATACTTGTTAATGCATTTTTTCCAATTAGAGTAAAATCTATTATTTTAACCTAGTACATATTTATCCTACTTAAACCAGGTACTTGTCGCTTAGTTGTGTATATTCACACCTTCTACTGAATATTTGATGTATAACTTTATCACAATTTTTTTCATCTTGATTCTCTTACTTTTGATTAGACTTAAGTTCAATAGCAAAATTCCACAGAGAAAAACTCATTCGCCTTGACAAAATGATTTTTTCTCTGTGGAATTTTTCTATTGTGCATTTAAGCGGGCAACCCAGTTAAGGATCTCGCAGCCAGTTCGCACTCCTTATATTCAATTAAGTTTCTTATCATGATCTTATGTCTCAAATGACAGCAATTTTGAAAGCGGACCACTTTGGCATATGGTCTAAATCCATAAAATATTTACCTTTTGAATCCTGCAGAATCTTTTATTTAAATTCTTTGAGTTTTACCGAATGCAAACCTATTTGATCTGGGAGTAACACGAAAAGTAGGCTGTATGATTTTTCCGAATAAAATGGCCGATCTAGATTCAGGAATTAGCTGCCATACCTCTTTTAGTACCTTTCAATATCTTCACAAAAAGAAAAATTCTATTTATGGCATCGCTTTTGGATGAAATATTTTAGCATCATTACAATGGCATCAATGAACATCCCATGGATACATAATGAGACATTATGAACCTTTGGGATTTCAATTTTACTCCCTGGTTTTATATTAAACTATTTCAAATCACAAGCTATCTTCACCGCTGATGATTTTGAAATTGTTCTATATCCTCTCTTTATGTCCCAGGTCGGTTCAAATGCACAATCCCGTATAGAATTAAAAAACATTCACAATTTGAACAGCCCTGATGTATTCATTTAAATACTCCTAATTATAATCGAATGCAAGCCTTCTAAATCGGTGATTAGTGCTAGCAGTCAGCACAGTCAGTCAGCTAGCAGTATCTTTCTACGGAAAAATATGGCTGACCTTGCTTCATGAATAGCCTACAATACTTTTAGTAGCTTTCTATATCCTCACGAAAAGCACAATGCCATTTATGGCATCCCTCTATGACGAACTGTTTCAGAGATGACAATGGCAAAGGCTTTAGCAATGCCTGGAACCGAAAAAAACACTAAATTTCAATGTATATTACACATTTCCCAGAAACCTCGAGGAAAAAGTGTAAATCGGTTAAAAGAATGAGAAAGTTTAAACATGTTCCCATTAAATACAGAATAAATTAAAGAAATCGATTAATATTTAGTTTTTCAGTGAACGAAAGAAAACACTCTTACACTGCCATAAATTGAAAAAGTCCATTTTAATTAAAGCTGCTCTATACTTCCCCCGTTTCTCAGATGTGATGGAATGTTGGGATTAGTTCTACGATTCCCCGCATAGGTGGTGGTATAAAAGTGGAATGGGGGGCCATCTCTCCCTCTTCTCCCCCTCCTCTAGATGTAACATGATAGCGGTCCGAGCATCTCTCGGGTCCCCTCGCGAGTGTTTTGTAACTTTTGATGAGTGAAAAGAAAGGGAGATATCTCGACCGTGGTCACTCGAGATTCTTAGAACCCGACCTTTTTTTATCTATGACGAAATGAAGGGGTTTCAAATCTTCCTGTCTCTTCGGTGGGCATCGTGGAATTTGCAATTATGTTAAATATGGTACAGACATTTAGAGCACGACTACAAGCACAAGTTAGGTGTTTGGTATCACTGAGTTGAGCTTGCAATAGGTTATACAATGAACCCTGATAGAAACGAAGTATCATGAATGTATATCGAATGTTTGCTTAGATCAAAACGAAGCTAAAAATGGCGCTCATAACTCTTTAGTATGATTTTTAGCAGAGCTCTAATTTCTTAACTTAATGTAACTCGAAAGAGAAGTGAAATTTTGTAGTTCGTTTTTATAATTTGAAAACCATATGAAAGTATTTTTTCAGCGTGATGTGAATTGTCACAAATAATTTTAATCGAATGTTAAGTGCATACGTTTCTCCTTATTTAATTACATTTATTTCTATTTCATTTCTCTATTTAATGTTATTAAAATTCTCTATTCTAAATTCTCTAATTATGTTATTCGGATTTCAGAAAATGATTTCGGATTTCAAAAAATTAAAATTTTTCATTTCCTAGGACCCTATGAGTTATGCTGAGCCCTCCTTATGTAAGCTTGACAGTTAACAGTCATTACGTACAAGGGTGTCTTTCTCTGCGAGACCCTTAGTGGTGAATCACTTCGGCAGGGCTGCTTTTACGAGAACTCTTTTGTGAATGCCCACCCCTTTTCGAATAGGCATTGGTTTCAACTTTCAGAACCCGAAGAATGTTTCTTTTCAGGAAAGGAATAGCGAAACATATTGTTTCTGATTTCCTAGAAAAATCGACGTTAGCAGCTGTACCACTTTCTTCAGTACAGATATGGGTTTTATAGTAACATTAAATAATGGGTGGAAGGATAAGATTATTATAAAAATAGAACAGTATGTATTTACACTCTCTGAATCAATAGTGTATCAGCTAATCGAGTCAAAAATAATACCTTTGCCGGATCAATACGGATTAGAAGTATAATATTCATAAAATGCCTACATTTACATAATATCCTGCAAGCCACCGCAATGGTGTATGGAAGTGGCCACAATTCACCAGGTGTACTATCGATCAAGGAGAACACCTAATACTATTGCCTACTTAATTAAACTATGATAGAAAAAGGCCAAGAAAATTTTTAAGGATAATAACTACAAAATCAATGAAAAAGAAAAATAATTGTATTCTTTTTGGGCCCAGTACAAAGGCACGGATTGCTAACGATCACTCAACTTCCCTAATCAACCCTATCAGTCATAAGTATCTACAACTTTTTTCCTAGAGCTAGAGTTTTTTGTTTGATTACGATATTTTGTTGAAGGAAATGCATATGTTTCGGTAAATAAGTTAAAACGCGGTACAATTAATGTTTCTTAAATATGTGCGTTTACATTGCACCCTGCAAGCCACCTCGAGGGCATGGCAAGATGTGAGTCTGAATCTATGTAGCGCCCTGCGAGCCACTCTCAGTGTTGGCAGGGTGTGAATATTTAATGATCATGTACTAGTAATAGCAATTCTAGTGAATCAGAGATTATTACTAATAGCTTGTGGACGTACACCGAAGATCTTACCTCTTTTGCGAATTGCAAGAAAATAAGGCAGGTGCAAGGATTGAAAAAATATAAAAGTTCCATAAATCATCACACCATCACTTTTGTGCCAGTGAATTAGCTATAATCTGTATCTCTTTCTGTTTGATTTAACGTTACATGTTACTGCGCTAAAAACAAACGTATAAGTTCCGTATCCACCAAGTTCTAGGGTGAGAATTATTTACATCCACAACAAAGGATAAATTTACTAACAAAATAAATGTTTTATTCACAACGTTACTTTTTCCATAGTTCATGCAATACGCTAATTAACATGGGTTTGGAAAACAAATTGAAGGATCGCAAACTAGCCGCGAGAACCTTAACGGTGTTACCCGCTGAAATGCACAATAGTATAAATTCCGGAGAGAAAAAATCATTCGCCTTAATCCGGGATTCGAACCCGGATCCCCCAATTCGATCCGCGGGCTCAAATCCCGGTCAAGGCGAATGATTTTTTTCTCTGTGGAATTTCTGCTATAGGTTTGGATCTTTTTCTGTTTATGTTCTCTTGTTCATCCTGAAAATTCCAATTGGGTTTTTACGAATGCTACTTTACTAATCTAGTTCTCGTGTCCAATCCAAATGCTTTTCCGAGGTGGTTGGCCAACTTATGAAAAGTATCTCCGATCTTCTGTTTTTACTGTTTTACTGTTACGTGTAGTCTTTATAAATTCTATTCTTTTATCTATGATCACATATTTCTGGCATAATTTTCCCTGGGATAGCTCTTGGGTAATCGTCAATCAATATCTGCCATCATTGTCTCAAACAAACCTCTTCATCTCTGCTTTAGATATGGCTCACGAAAATTGACATTATTCCCAGAATTCTATTTGCACATTTACTACAAAATGTACTCTTTACAGACTTTGATATATAAGATCATTTGCCATAAAAATGCATAAATGATACCGTATCAAGAGTAGGATTCATTTTATGCTCCTGTTATGTGTATAAGAATATCTGCGACATTATGTGAATTAATGTGATCCATTAGAAATACGCCCCTGGAGCTTGGTTCCACGTCCTCATTCACATCGACATTTTTTGCTGTATTTGATCTGTAGTGTTCATGTGGACCAGAGACGCAAATGCGTTTCCGCTGCTGATGTGATGTCAACAGCAAGCGGTGCACATCTTGCTTCTACTTTTTCCTGGGACTCGATCTTGAATTTATTCGTAAAAAGTCTGGGGCTTTTCTCCGTTATTTTATGTGCACCATGGTATGTAAATTGGACCCAACATTGAAAGCCGTGGCGGCCAGCCCACATCTCATACCGTAGGAGTCTCTAAGAGCAAAGTTTACTATTTCCCCTCAAATTATTTGGCAACGTACGCATTGTATAATTCGGCGAGATTGTTTGTCACGTTATAAATTAAGCTCGCATAATGTCGTGCCAGGAGGGTATTGGCAGACATCAGTTCATCCCAAAGCCCGTATAGTTTGATGCGAGGCAGTAAATTGACTTATCTATCCTTTGCTCCTCTGCAACAGTATGAATCGCACGTTTGATGCTCTCTGAACACATGATTGGGCCATATTTTATATCCAACTCCAGCTCAGATACTACCAGGAAGCTTGGAAAAAAAATTTTCGGCTGCTCTTCCTCGACCCAACTACGGGGGGTGTTATCTCTGAGTGGTAACCTGACACCACTCTGGGAACCCACACACTCGCACGGCGACCGAACCCATGTGGAGTTTTGTAAACAAGAGGGGTGGAACGCGTTAGGGCAGGAGTGGGGGTAGACCGCCGAAGGACGAAATCTTTCGTTGGAACCAGCATGCACAATGCATTTAAAAACGCGATTCATGCTCCACGGCTAATGGGTTTATGACCTAACTATAGAAACATTATCAGCAGTTGTTACTTGAATGGGTAGATGAAGGATCAAGCTTTGTAAAGAGATGAAGCAAAATCTTCGTACCATATTGTAGGCTTAACAAATAGCCACTTAAAATAGACAAAAATGGAAAGTTTGGCTATTTTTTATAAACTAACAAATAAACTTAGAAAAAATCTATCTTACTCAGGACAAAAAACAATCCTTTTGCTATAATGGGAAAAATGCCCAAGATGCCGGCAACCAGGATAAAGTCGTAGTCGAGTTAGCCTTAAGCATCTGCAATGGCCTTTTAAAGGCAGGTATAGAACAGCCTTAATGTAGATACGTAATTGGTGCCAGGAATCGAACCTGGGCCCTGAGTCTTTTTTATATAGCCTGCAGCACCTACTAGTGTATATGCTAGAATCCTACAAAATTTCAGCTAAATAGGTTCAGTAGTATTTGGGGAGATGCGTAATGAACATAGAACCAGCAGACAGACAGACAATCACCACTCCATTTTTATATATTAGGTAGTATAATAACTGAATAAAGTTTCCTCAGTTGCATATTCATAAGTTTCCACATAGTCTATAACACTACTCTACAAAAAAAAACATTTCGTCTGTTTCCTGGTTCAACTTAGCCAATTCTTATTAATTTGGGGTCAAGGAAAACGAATATGTTAATGAATTTTTTTTATTAGCTCTTGTTTCCTAGATACACAACAGTCCACTGGAGAATGAAATGCAAAAACCCACTTTTCGACTTAATGGTAATTTGAAGAAGATATACTTTGTTATGCTATGAGTACAATACAATAGGCAATCTTTCATTAAACAATGTTTACTTTTTATGAAGCAGTGGTTTATTTGAGCCTATTCCTGTGCACGTTTCATTTTGGGTTGCCTTTTGTACGTCAAATCCGGAGCATCTCTTGTCAGAGTCCAGCAGTAGTCGGCGAGCATTGATTCATCCCAACGACCCTGATATCTACGTTCCATTGCAGAGATATCATGGTGAAACCTTTCACCATGCTCATCGCTTACAGCTCCACAGTTTTCAGGGAAATAATCAAGGTGGGAGTGGAGAAAGTGAAGTTTTAATGACATATTGCAACCTACATCACGGAACTTTTCTAGGAGTTCTTTTACTAAATGTTGATAGTTTTTCTCTTTTCTGTTGCCTAGAAACCCTTGTACCACGCCCTTAAAAGCACCCCAGGCTGCTTTCTCTTTCCCCTCCAAAAGTGTATCAAACTCAGGGTCCTTCATAATAGTGCGTATTTGAGGGCCCACAAAGATTCCCTCCTTAACCTTTGCATCACTCAACTTTGGGAATTTCGCTCTAAGGTATTGGAAAGCCTCTTTATCCTGGTTCATGGCTTTCACAAAGTTCTTCATTATTCCCAGCTTAATATGCAGGGGTGGAAGCAGAATATCATTTGGATCTACTAGCGGCTCGTTTTGGATGTTTCTTTCCCCGGAATTCAGATTTCTTGAAGGCCACTTGTCTCTTATGAAGTGAGACTTTCTATCTCGACTGTCCCAAAAACACAGGAAACAGCAGTACTTAGTATAGCCTAACTGCATTCCCATGAGTAAAGCAATAACTTTCAAGTCACAACAGATCTGCCACTTATGATCCTCGTATTTGATTGACTCTAGAAGTAACTTTACATTCACGTGAGTTTCCTTCATGTGAACGGAATATCCAATGGGAATAGAAGGAAGAAGGTTGCCGTTGTGTAGTAAGACTGCTTTCAAACTCAGCTTGGATGAATCTATAAACAATCTCCAATTACTTGGATCATGAGTAATGTTCAGGGAATTCATCAAGCCATTGACATCCACACAAGCAACCACATGCTCTTTCTTCTCAAAAAAATGAAGAAAATTCTTCTGACGAGTCCTGTACTCTGTGATCTTGACTTCTGGTTGGAGTAGATTCCATTGCTTCATTCTTGACGCCAAAAGCTCTGCTTTCTCCTTGGGCAAGTCAAGATCTCTTACGAGATCATTTAATTCTGTCTGATTCAGTCTGTGGGGCTCATTTAACTCCCCTACCTCGAAATCTGGATCATAGGAAGTCCCAGATATAACGACTTCTTCTTCAGTATCACTCTTTTCAACCTCATATATTTGAGGTGATTCAGGAATCGGCAGATTAGCCGAGTGAGGAACGGGCCGAATGGCTGATGGAATGCTGGGATAATGTACCGATTCTTTCTTCTTTGTTGACCAACCTCGCTTCATGGGGGGCGTCGCGCAGAAATAGCAGTTGTCGACATGGTTTGTTGGCTCACGCCAAATCATGGGTACAGCAAACTTCATTCCTTGTTTCTTCCCACTCAACCACTCTCGCAATCTCACTGAGCAAGAGTTACAACAAACATGTGGGGCCCATGGTTTATCCTGGTCACCTATTTTTACACCGAAATAATGGTAGTAAGCTGTTTTAACGATTGGGCTGATGGTGCGCTTCTGGGCTGCAAAAGTCATTTCACCACATATGTAACAAAAGTTGTCAACGCCATTAACACACTTCCGTGGCATTCTGATCTGAAAGTAGAAAATTGAAACAATTAGTTAAATTTTAAGTCATCAATTATGATTATATTTAACCAATAAGTACTTTTTAAATACCCCCCGACATACGAGAGGAATAAAATTCAAATCGCCCAGACCCAAAATATCAAGTCATTTTTTTTAAATATCTTTTTTTGAAATCCAGTATTTTTCTGAATAATCGAAAACGTTCGTAACGTCTGAATAAAATTGCAACCACAAATGATCATAATTTCAGAAACCAGAACTGAAATACAGCCTCAAAACTTCAATTTTCATATTTTGAAAACTCCGAAGTGGGATTAAACATTTGGAACTTGATACAAAATGTCAAAAATGGATGCCATAGATTGGACTGATACAGATAATATCATTGCATTGCTTACCTTCAGTTGTAAGGCCAATTTCAGAGAATGCCACTGGAATTGTTGAATGTCTTCGTTCTGCTGACACTTTCACTCCAAACCCATGGCCGAAGATCGAAAGACGGTCGCTCTCAGGACAACAGCTTTCATTATCCTGGGAATATGATGGTCAAAAACATTCTACGCGGAGAGTAAAGCTGAGGGAATTACAGCTAATATAAGAACCACTGAGTGGGGATTATCATCTCTCCTCTCCAAATGCATAACCACATAGTGTCTCGGCCTAGTCGGCCCCAGCCTACAGTGTCCGGGCCTGGAACTACTGTGGCTCAAGTGTTTCCTTCAACAAGTAAAGACGACAATGTATATATGTAACAAATTCAGGACTCATTTCGTATAAGTAGCCAACATTCATTTTAGAATACATTTTCGTCTTCTACAATTTTAACATTGTATCGTATTAAAAATATATTCTAAAATGTACGACAATGTGTACACATTTGGTTTCGCTTAGTTCACTCCGTTCGACTCTCTCGGTCTCCCTCCCTCCCACATCAGTGAAGACCACCGACAGTGTCCAGGCGCAAACCAAAGGCATCCTTCTCCACTTGTTTAAGCCCTGCAACCTAACCCGCAAAGATAATTGGAACCAATTATTACAGGAGTACCAGCTTTCGAACAGTCGGTTTCCCACACACCAGCCATAGTGATATTTTATTGCCCATGTAGGCTCTGTATCTTGAAAACAAGAGCTAATATAAACTTTTTATGGCGATTTTCGTGTTTAGGGAGATAAAATACTTCGGAAAGAACTAATTTTGAGCCCGAAACTTTTTTGGTGTTGGGTAGTGTAATCAGCTAAGTGGCATGATAAATGCCAACTAGCAGCAAGGAGAGGAGAGAGTAGGTACATTTCATGCCATAAGTAGAATTGGATGCCATGCAATACTTTGCTATTGTGTTTTCTTTCTCTACATTTTTTCATTTTTAAAAATTAGGAAACACACTTAATATCATTTTTATAGAAAATGGTTTTACATACATACTCCAGGGTTTATAAACGTTTGACCAAGACAATAAAATTAAACGAAACTGCCCTACTTCTCACCTCAGAATCAACACCAGGGACCTCGGTCTTCGGGTGATGCACAGAATCCCCATCCATTGAATTCTCGACTCCTTCACCCTCCTCTGACTTTACAGGAATCTGAAATATTTACCAAAGTTGACTAGTTAACTTCTGCTTATGGACAAATTTTAAGTTGGGCTTCATATTAATAAGAATATTTATGAGAAGAACTTCACTGAGATTTTCACATTCACAATATACATTGCAACAATGTTTGACACATAAAGTATGCACATTCCAATGAGCTACCAGACATGAGAAAGAGTTGTAATGGATCATAAATAGGAGTGGTAAAAGTTAAAGAAGTACAAAGCATTTTCAACTGCTGTTTGTTTCAATTGTTCAACTCACAACATCTGTTGAATTCATCTACATGCATATAATACAATGCCAGCCACCAAATTAAAGGTGTGTGACAGGTGGTGGATCTGCACCAAGCATGCTGCAGCAACTATCAAGCTTAAAGAGAGGATTAATATCTGTGATTCAATACAGATCATGACCTTCTGTACACACCCACACAAAATAATAATTGAGTAGACTGTGCATATTTCATTTACTGGAAATAAAGGAAAATATACACAGCTCATGGAATGAATCACAGCAGAGACTGTGCATCTTCCCCTTTATTCTCAACTAACCTCGAGTGATTCACTCCCGTCATCAACCGATTCGAACTGCAATGAATGAATTCTCATATCTGCATCACTCCAACACGTCTCATCGCCAGAAGGAACTTCGGATTTACACACAGTCTTCTCTCCACTCTTAATCTGGGGAGAGGTCAGGGCAACAATACAAGTTCAGGTGAGGGAAATCTAATCATCATCATATCAATTTTGCAGCAGCAAGACAGCCTTCCCACTAACTAAACACTGATTTCTATAAACACCATAACGTACCACTAAGCCAACGCCACTGTCCAATTACTTGCCATCGTTTTCCAATGCAACATTCACACTAACAATATTATGCTTTGTTTCTGGTGAAGACAAAAAATAAGAGCACATCAAATCCACATAGCAATATTTCAAATAGGTACATACATCAGATAAACCTTGAAGACCCTCTGCCAATAAGTTTTTAATTATGCAAACATTAGTTAACCAAATTCAGGTAAACTTATTCATACATTTACAATTTTTAATCCAATATTTACATTCTGAATGAATATACTTCACAGGAGAGGTGGTATATCTTGGATTGATACACATTCAGAACATAAATATGAAAGAATACTGCAAATAATGATGTTGTTTAAAGGAATTAGAGGAGATAGAATAGGAGAAGACCACTGACCACAAATCCACTGATGTTACCTCACATGAAGAGATGGACCTTCGAGATGACAACAACAAGGCATTCGATGATTCACTCACAATTCTATTGCCACAGATTTCACAGTCTCAATAAGATGCTTTACAAACCCGGATTTTGGGTCATTATTTAATAAATATTTCTTGTGTTCTTTTGCTCTGATGGTGAATTTACGACCTGTTTGTCCAACATAAACACCATTAAAACCATCACACTCTAGTAGATTCATACCATATTTTTCGTAACTATCAATCTTGTCCTTGGAGTTGAAAAGAATTGTATCACTATGCATTTTAAGAATCACCATGGTAGTTTTTCACCCAAGATTTTATACATAAATGACAAAGGGTTTAAACTGGATTTTTTAGAGAATTTTGAAATTGTTAAGAGACAAGTTGTTCCTAATGTATTGGTTTTAAATGACTCTTCCGAATTTAAATGTTCTCCTTTCACCTCTGTGTTGCGCCATCACTTCCCCTTCACACCCCTTTGCCCCCTCCTCTTCACCTCGACCATTAGTGATTAGAAATACCCCACCTATTCAGCCACCTGCGGTATCCCTGGTATCCGTTTTCCCCCACTACCCCAAGCCACTAACCTATGTCAACTACTTTTGACCCAACATTGCCGATTCAGTGGCTCTTCCCTCCCTCAACCAATTCTCACCTAACCCCCACCCCAAGGAATTTTGTATATATGTCACTTGCACTCCCAGACTCTTAGGAGATTGTAACCCTGATGAAGAAGTGCTAACATCGAAACTGGTTAAGTTAAAATAAATTCATGGAATAAGTACAAAGTGAATCATTTCTCCCATCATAAACATTTGTATTCTCCACAAGTCAATTAGCCTAATCTAAAGCAGTAGGTACCCACTATGTGGAATTCTGCATACGCAATGTTCAATGCAATAAAGAACTCTCCAGTCAGCTCTTACTGTGTTGTACTGTGTTACATTGTTAAGAACTGAACTTACTCAGGCACAAAAACATTTTGAAATAATGGAGAAACTATGTGAAATGTCATCACCTTTTCATGAGGTAATATTAGAAATCAGAACAGAAAAACAGGTGAAAGCAACCAAACTGATACCCCTCAGCCAGGGAATAAGGAAATATGTACAATCACTGAATTTTGATATACCAGAGGAGGAGGTCAAAAAGTTTTCATCCAAAATTTGTAGCGACATGCAGAAGATCATTGGACATTGAAGGCAAGTCACTATATAGTCAAGGTTATGAAAATCACGCTGTCATTGATACGACAAAAAGTAATCCAGTTGGAAGAGCAGGAGCTGTTTCTCTAGCCTGTGTGGCTGTAGGTCCTAGCCAGGAATTGATTATGGAAATGGTTACTTCTTTTGGATGTGTTTAGATGCATTTAGATTCCATTTGGTGAATCAATATCTGAGGTAAGTCACCAACTGCTGCAGCCATTACTGAAGTTGATAAATTTTTGAAGGAACTCCATTGTTTGTGACATGAAGATCCACTTCAGGGGTGGTGGATTAGGGCACACCAAAGAATTTACACCTAGATAAAAAAGGGTTTTTCTTTTGGCAGGTATGTGTCCAGTGAATTGTGTTCTCCAAGGCCAGATATATCTTACTGGAAAGAAGGAGAAGCTTCAAGTCTAATAAGCTCTCAAAATTGTTTTTTTTAATTCACCTTTAATAAGATGATTGCATAAGTAATTTGTTGTTCTTAATACATAGATGTTTCAATTCAGCATTTCATACTTCCTCATGTCCATTGAATATTGTTGCAGATTTCTTTGTAAGAAAAAGAGATATACAACACCCTTTGTTGAACACAGTAGCATGGAAAACTAATCCAATAGCAATGCCCAATATCTATAGAAACAACTTACTCAGTTCTTGGCTGATATTTATTAAATTTTTCACGTGCCCAACTTCATAAGTTGTATGCTGTGTTGTATACACAGCCATGGCAAAGATGAAATTACACAATGCTATAAGTTACGGTAAAATAGTATCTGGAACAGCTATTCCGTATTGATACTTTTTCCCAAAAAATTATTTCATGGATGTTAAAGTAGCAAGAACCAATCCTGTCAAAAATTCATATTAATGACTCTCAGTCTTGTAACATCCCGAAATCACACATTGAATTCTGCACCCAAATAATTTGAATTGAATGATTGGGATTTAAATCACTTCTGAATCAATCAATTTTGATTTATGAGTGACTGGTTGTGGTTAGAAGATTATTTTTTTACTAAAATTCAGTTTTCATTTCGATCTAACAACTTCGTGTACAAAATTGCTATTTCAGTACGAGTAAATGCACCCATTATGTTTCACCACAGAAAAGGCTATAATGAAACAAAATTTTAAAATTTAACGTAAATGTGGATTATTTTAATTCAGTCCTCACCTTAGATTCCAGGCTGAAGTTCTCTGTAACAGGCTGATTTCTGTGGTCTATGTCAATATTCTTGCATGCATCATGGAGCAGTGGATCCTCAACAGCATCTTGTTCTTCAGACTTTAGAGGAATCTGATTGGGTATAAAAGACATTGGACACATAAGACACAAGGCACCAAACTTTAAAAGACTTATATTTAAATCTCATATGATTTTGTAATATGAAAAGAATTAAACAGCCTTGCATTGTAACTTTATGACATAGCACTTCCTCAATAGGTATTAGTGGATGTACAAAATGGGGATGTAACATAATGATTACAACGAAACAGCCCTAGAGAGGTAAAGTATAATCATGAAAAATTGACAAATGTTGAGACAATTTATTCTCAAGTACGAATGAAGTTCCTACAATTGTTTGGGCTAGTGAAATACCTCACCATTATCTTCAGTGCATGGAGCTTGATCTGTACACTAAGTAATTAAGGTTTCGTGACCAGATCAAACATGAATTGTGTTGATATAAGCAATTGTTGATTTGAGTAACAAGAAAAGTGGAACCAAAGCTACTTCAGGAGCTTGCAATAATGTAAGATCATGAAGGCCTCCTGGATGTAGAGGCATAAAACAAGCTTAAAAAACTCCAGTTAGGATGAAAAATGAAATAGGATGTAAATGTTTTGTGCAGATCATGCCATGACTCTCACTCATTGGTTAGGTGTGATCCACCCAAAACAATGGTGTAACCAGAATCAGAAACAACAAACCAAATCTATGGGAAGTAAAAGCATACTTGTTTTACGCTTTCAGAAGACAATTAGTGAGGAGTGCTTAATTTGCACTTATGCCAATTAGAAGAAAAAGTGATGAATTCCAAAATGGCTGAAGACCTGCTTTAGAAATAAAAATTTAATTTTGCTAAAAATGTTATTATAAGACAATTGGCTTCAGCCAAAATGATTAAATATTTTATGATTGATTTTTATAGGATTCATCATTTTTCTACACCCCAATTTTATCATGGAAATGGACCAGTAAATCAAAAAATAAATGAACAATGAAAATATTAATGTTGTCAGCAAAACTACACAATCAACCAGTGGACTATTAAAAAAAACTTGCCCTCGGGAATAATAATTAGCTCTCCTGGTAGGAGGTAAACTATCTCAAATATTCTATTAATGTGATCTAAATTTTGTGTTTTACAGATTAGATATTTTCTTATGCACATATTTATTGAGTATATATTATTGCACTGTTAGCTAAGCGTAAAAATTTTCTTGATATATAATTATCCTCAAGTACTAATGTTTTAGGAAACAATAATTAAAATCATATACAGGTAATGGGCACAGAGTGTTTTTCAGAGTGAAATAAGAAAATAGAAATACGATAAGCTGTGATACATATACAAAATGAGAAGAAAAGAAGAGATTGAATCAATACCAAGACTAGCAGACACTGCTGGATATCCTCAATGGGAATTGAAAATTGGAGTCCTCTTTACAGAATAGATATTTATTGATGATGTGGATGGACCTGAAACCCTATCAGATCATAAGACTGATGACAAGGAAAAATAAGGAATGGCTTACCAAAAGATGTCAGTGCTAAACATATTATTCTTAGAACCTTTGACATAGTGAAAAAGCACATATTTGTACCTGTGAGTTGGCCAAAGTGATGCATGATACTCTACGAAGCATTTATAAGAGAGATACAGAATATACTAAAATTCCCTTGTTGGCAGACTTCTTCAATCTTTCCTATCACAAGACCAACAATTAAAATGGGAAATATTGCTCGCATTCAAACTAGCTTTTGAGTTAAATAACTCGGGGATCAGTGAACATATGATTAAGACCAAAATATTGCTGTCCTCCAGAGCAATACAAGCACTTCAGATCTGCTTGGGACTCAACTGAGGCTACTGCTAACACATGTAAAAACTTTAAAGCTAGATTCCTGAAAGTAGGGAAAAGTGGTATTCGATGACAAGTCTGTGTAAATTGTGCATGGAAAAATCGAGTAATCAAAAAAATGTCAAACAGGAAGGAAAGAAAACAAAACTAAACTTAACGTTATTGATCCCAGAAAAAAATATATATTCAAAGGAAAATTACCCAGAAGCATTGCACTCAGCCATAGAGTGGCATAATAAACTTCGTTATATCAACTTCAGTTTTTTAAGTAATATACCTAACCTCTGCAATGGTGTACGTGAAAAACTGACTCAATGTCATATCAATAAATACTGTGAATTCTGTACTATTGATAAATTGGCCAGAAACCCTTTAAACTCCCAAAGAACTGCAGCCACCTGAAATCTGCAAATTGTAAATACTGATGTGTGCAGAAAGATCTCACCAAAAACAAAGAGCAAAGAAGAATACTTCATGACATGTCTTGATGACTACACCCACTTTCTAACAGTATATTTAATGCAAACTAAAGAAGAAGTTGAAGAATATTTGAAGAATTATGTCCAAGAAGCTGAAACACATTTCAATTCCAATTTCAAAAAAGAAACCATTAGATGTGACAATTATCATTAGTACTGAAGCAGGGGGTTAAAAAATGGTGTAATGAAAAAGGAATTACATAGGATTATACTATCAAACATACACCTCAACTGAATGGAAAGGCCAAAAGAGTAAATTTCACCCTCATGAACAAAGTAAGAGCTATGCTTCACAAAAACTAACTAAAAAAAGAATTTTTGCTGTACTCACAAAAGCATGGCCACTGAATAGAATCCCATCTCTACTACACATGCACAATTGTCATATGGTGTGAAGCCCAACTTGTCCAATCTTCGAGAATTTGGATGTGTTGGCTACACTAAAAAACTTGGCCATCTAAGGAAATTTGATGTTAGAAGTGATTTAGGCTTGTTCGTCAGTTATGCACCTAATGGATATAGGGTGTGGAACCTAAAGAAGAGATGTGTCCCAGAAGAAGATGGTACAGCAGAAATCATCATAGAAGAAAATAAATACACATGAGGAACCTTTCGGTAGGCACAAAGGGGCCGACCCTCCTGATCCCATTGGTCAACCTCACAATGAAGAAAATTATGAAGGAGAACAAGAATTAGTTGAAGAAAACAATTTTGAGAATGAAGAAATAGTTCAAAATGAAACACCAAGATTCAAACAAAAAGACCCTTTAAGTTCAAAGATTATGTCACAGATTTTCTGATGATGAAGATGAAAATGTAGAAGCAATGCTAACATTTAAAGAATGCATGGAAGCTGAGGACAAAGAAAATTGGAAAGAAGCTTTACAGGAAGAAAAGAAATATTTGGAAAGAAACAAGACCTGGAGACTTGTGAATGAAAAGTATGGTGATGGAAAACAAGTAATTACTAGCAGATGGGTTTCCAAGAAAAAAGAAGACGGCAGATGTTTCATTCTTTTCGTTTTGTTTTTGTCCTAACTTGCAAGGTCAGATTGCCACAGGAGGGCACTTTTTTGGTGGTTGAATCCGAAAAAGGAACTTCTCCGGCTGGGCCATCGGACCCAGTCGGCGAAAGCTAGTGACGTGACTCGGACACAACCCATGTCTGATTTAAGTGCTACCGGAACAGGGTATAAGCATGGGCCAATATTCCACCCTCCTCCACCGGGCCTTTCCCTACTCAAAAGCCCTCACCGTGAAGCAGAGACAAGTACTGTCCAGTTATTTTTCGTTTGTGAAAGTGTTACGTATATTATGTATCTTTTGTTTCATTTCAACTCCATGGTGCAAGATGTTTACAATGCTGGGCTATGTAAACAAACAGATGTGGCTGCTGAGTTCGATAGTTCAATATTGATATTTTCAGACTGTGCTGGTAAACAAGGCGATCTGAGTGAGCTCACTTCTAATCTTTCAGATCGACCTGAGTCAGATTGGTAAACACAGTGTATATCTGCTGCTCAATGCTGTACACAGATGAAATATATAAATACCTTGACACAAGAACAGTTGGAAAAGAAGAGGGTCACTCTACATGTCGAAAATCAGAACACAATCAAGATGATAAAATTTGGACAGATGTCAACAAACAATCATCATATCCAAATAAAACGAATTCAATAAAAAAACGAATTCAATCCTAGGTGGTTCAATTTGAAAGTCTGTCCTTCAGGAGAATAACTTGTGGATATGTTCACAAAGCCTCTGCAAAGAATCAAGTATCAAAATTCTGAGAGATTCTACTGCAAGAACAGTAAACAAGATGTTAAAATATCCTACATGTACCGATGACCTTTATAAGTTAAACATTTTTGTGCCACTAAATCACACCTTTATTTCAGCAAATAATTATGTTGATTGTGTCATCAGTGTCATGGAGTCCCATACAAAGATATTTTCATTTTGTTGCCAATTTTTCACCCTTAACCCTTTCACTGAGGCTCACTCTCCAGAAACCTACTCGTCACATGCGGCAGAAAAGTGAAAGTGCTACAGTGAGAATGAAAAGGTACGTTCACAGCAGCTTAATGTGCTATCGTACTAGGTACGTTCACAGCAGCAAAAGGGTGATGGAAGTGTGTCGTTATTAGAGATAAGATATGCTACTAAGATCATACTTGTTCATGCCACATATCATTGACAGCTAGGTGTGAAAATTGTCTTGATAGACAGTAATTCTGAAGCACCCATGTTACTGGAAATAATGATTGAAATAAACAAGAATTTTACATAATTCCCAGTAGTTTTAACACAGGCATCCTAGGGTAACATGTTTAACTTAAGTTCCTCCTTGAAATGTAAATGGTTTCATAACCTACCATGTGTCTTATTTTCAATATATTTCTTCAGTTTTCCATTAACCGCCTTGATTATTCTTTAAACCTATTGTTACACCTCTTAACAAATCAAGATTCTCCTTGCTGAATCCAACCCCATTACAGCATAAAAAAACTAATTTTTGAGCATACCAGACTTAGACACCACGCGAATTCTAACAGGAGTTCAACAATAATAAATATAACGTGATAAATACTTACGTCATCGCATTCTGTACTCCGAACTTGGTTTACCGGCCAGTTATTCCCTCTGATGCGACTGTCATAAACTTCCTGGTTCTCCACGCAACGTTGCTTGAAGAAATGGAACTCCCTCAACTTTTCCAAGCAAATGGAACAAACCAGCCACGGATACAAAGCTTCCTTCAGAACCTGAGAAATACGAATGAAATCAGCAACGGTTTATTGAATGACAAAATAGATTCCCACGTCAACCACTCAAAGAATAACACCAGTGCGGAAGTGGAAAGTACAATTGATAAAAACACAAGTGGAGAACTGATATAGAAATAAATCACAGTACACTCACCACCAACTTCAGCAGATCTTCTACTGCTTGTTTCACCACGAATTCGTCGTTCCTACATTCTTCTAGTATGTCAATTAAACGACAACCGGTACTAAGGCACAACCTACATATAAGATGCTCGCGTAATCCACGCATAGTGACACTTTCCAATAGCTCACGATGAATACTATAGTTACGCTAGTTATAACAACAAACTAACATACGACAAAATTACCAAGTATTTTCCTCCTAATGAATAGATAAGAAAAATTAACCTTCGTGACATAAAATTCTTTCGTTAATTGAAAACTGGATGAGAAATTAGGGAATGTATCTTAACATGTTGGGCAGGATTCACCACACGAAATACACAATGCAGAAAAAAGGTAAACTTAAGGGTGTTGACTACGAATTCAAACCAGCGATTTAACGGACGTCTTGCAGATAGCTGCAGATAGTTCGGAAGTTCGCCACCACAGGACCAAGCACAGGCGAAGGTGGGGGGAGAAGGAATTGAAGGGAGGGGATGGAATGGAGGAGAGGGGAAGGGTATTGAGGAGAGGGGATGGAGGGGAGATCTTCAGTGTGTCGGATCGTGAACAAGTGTTGGGAAATAGATATCCTAGAGCTCCGAGTCGCCTTGGAAGACTGCTATGAGAATTTGATTATGGCCCTGTATTATTTTACTCTAGCATTTTTACAACATGTAATTATGAATGTAAACCATTGCACAAAGTCAAGGGTGTTGACTACGAATTTAAACTTAAAGTTTTAAACGAAATGAACACGAAATAAAAATTTTTCGCGAATCTGTAGAATCATAGAAGGCTTGTCGTATATAAGTACTTATTTTGATTCGTAAATAATAATTGTGCTAAATAGAACAAGCGCTTACATGAAATACGAGTAAAAAGTTATCAACAACCATATATGCAAGACCAAAAGATATGGGTATCCAGGAAGGTAACTATTTGTTGGATCGATTTTAAGTTATGTGCTATTATATGCATTCCATAGGGATAGAAATCTTGGAGAATGCAAATAGAAGAACATATAAACGGTACTTTAGTTTACTCCCTCAACTCATTACCAAAAACCATAAAGCTAATCGCAGAATATTATAGTGATCCTCATTATAAAGATGATTCACGCATCTCATATCTGCTTCAGGATTAGTACGAAAAATACCTTCCGAACTTGACGATACTAACAATAAGATCGATAATAAAGTAAGTTTCCCTAGACAACTATCTCAGTGACTTTGCGTGTATTACGTAGGGAATTTTATCCTAATTTTGATTGCTTCTCCGGTGATTCATACAATTGCAATTCTGAATAAGAAAAAAATGGACCCCTCGAAAGTGACCCGAAAAGAAATGCATGTCATGATTTTCAATGCAAGTGGAAATTCGGTGTATTCCAAAGGAAAATTAGCCTTGCAATATCTTCACAGTAAGTTTAATCAAGGAAAAGACATGGAAATGAAGGAAATTTTTACTAATGTCATGCACACAATTTTTTCAATTCATGCTTCAAAAAATGGGATGAATGTAATAGGACTAACGACAGATTTAGATAAAAACTTCGCTGTTGTTTAGAAAAGGATATACTGTTCCCAGCGGACATGTATAAATATCTGCTGGGAAATCCCAAATCAGGTTGGTATCGATCATTGGTTAACATATTTCCATTGGCTGTATTTTACCCCAAGGAAATTTATATTGCATTGCAATCTAGTTGCATGTTCTTCTGAGTTAAGAGGCAAAGGAAGGCCGAAAAAAGATTTTGAGAGGTCTAGTGATAGAACTAATGCCTCTCGCACTATAACATCTTTATCAAGATGTTAGATCAGAGATGAAGGACCTTTAACCTTTTCCTCGTATGTAAATAGGGGTTCGATGGCAGTTCGGGATACTCTCAATACAAGCACGTATGGTAGGAGCCGAATGCCACTGATGAAAGCATATTCGCTACATCTCTTGTACCGCTTCGCCTGCTGGATGATGTGAGAGGTAGGTGAACAAAAAATTAACATTTTCGAGCAATCACTAGCAAGCTAAATAACTTTTTAATTTGTTTATATTATTCATAATTTTCATAAAGGTGAAGTTATCTGTTCAAATCTATGGCCATCATCCAGGGCGATTTTGCAGGCCATTAATATTATTTCTAAAAATAATTTTATGTGCTTAATATTTAATATTTTGTTTAACAAATTTAAATATATTTAAAACAGCTTAAGTTTTCATTAATAACCATTTATTAAAATAAAATAAACCCTCTATACAGCAGCGGTACGCATAGTCGATTTTTTTATTTTTTCAGTCTTCACTAATTTGTTTAAAAAAAAAGACCCCGGTCCATTTTCTGGCTAAATGCCGTAATATTTATGTTTAGAAGCAAAAACAAAAATAGTTGGGAAGATTTCGTCGTTCTATCTACAGAAATAGGGAAGATATGATTTTTGATAGCTTTTTTCCAGGGTTGGGTCATTACACGTAGAATATTATTTTTCTACATACACGTAGAAAATAGTGTAGATAATGTAGATTATGTAGAATATTGCGTAGATTATGTAGAATATTATGTTGATTATTTTTTTGTTTGTAAAATAATGTGTTACGTTTAATAAAATGTAGAAAATTGCAATTAAAAAAATAAAGTTAAGTATTACATTGATTAGGTGTTGTGGTGGCTTAGTGGGTAGAGTGCTCAGCTACTGACTGGAGGTTCCCAGGTTCAAATCCCGGGTAATGGAGATGGGTTGGAAGACCTAGCGAAATTCATGAGTCATAGCAAAGACAGTGTATTCTAGAGCTGAGAAACAAGGGCATCAAAATTCCATCAACCTTTTGGGAGCTTACTAAATGCAAGCATCCAGGTTTAAGCAATCTTGGAAATAATTTACTCAATGCCCCTGCATCTCCTGCGTAGCTTGAAAGAGTGTTTAGTAATTCAGGGTGGCTACTGATATCCAATTTTCAAATTCCCTGACTATTCCCTGACTTTTCCCTGATGGCCTTACCAATTTCCCTGCCCGATCGCCAAAAGATCTGCTATTATTGGAATATTTAATTTCTGCTGAATTAAATTTTCATCAAAGCTCAGAAAATGTTAAAAGCTGAAATCAATACATTAAAAGCTATTCGAATGAAAAAGCACATTAAACCTTCACAAGTTAAGCCCTCTCACAAATTATAAACACTTTTAATACATTTTTCACGGCCACGGGTATGTGGCCGCATATCGTATTTCCGTGGCCATGTATGTTTCCTTCGGTAAAATTACAAATTGACAATGTCTAATTCTTCAAGGAAGAGGTAGCATGTCGTGATAGTTCTGGGAAGTTTAAGATTACTGAAAAGGCATCGAAGGGAATGTTGATGGCGAATTTAGTGACGACTCTGGCACAGGTTGCACGAAAAATACAAACCAAGCCCTAGTTGTTAGACAGGATCAAAATCGGATGGCGCGAGTGACGTTTAGAAGTGAATAACAATTTGATTAACATGGTTATAACCCCTTGATTGTAAGAGGGAACCAAAAATGTAAAAATATTTGTATAAACGAACAAAACGTAATCGCACCACTTTGAGTGAAAACAAGTGGCAATTAGCATCGGCAGCATCATATTCAGGAATATAATATTTGAGGTTGTTTTTGAACTGACCAAATTGATTGGTCAGACGATCGAGACGGAGCTAAGGGTGCCATTCAATAATTACGTCGAGCGTGAAAGGAGGGGAGGGGAGGAGGACACTTCTTACAGTCTCGCGAAGAGGGTACATCTACATCTACATAATACCCTGCAAGCCACCACAAGGGTGTGTGGCAGGGGGTGATTGCTCACCAAACATGCACTACATATCATGCATAAAAAAGGAATAGTATTAATATGGTAGTCAGAACTATACTATTTAAAAAAGATAGAAATTGCAAAGCAAACATGCAAAAACATTCTGTTAGTAGGGTTAGGTTTAAGTACTCATACCAACATGCAGCTACCAATGCTATTCATTGCTACTCTCCGATAGGACATATTTACCGTTATTCGTATCTCTTATTGTGCGAGGGAAAAAGGACATTTTGAATCGGTCAGTTCGGCAATCAATTTCTCTAACTTTATGATTATGGTCCAGTCTGCCATAGTAAGTTGGGGCTCGTAAAATATTTTTAACATCATCACTGAAAATATTGCCTTGGAATTTGTGGAAGAGATTAAGTCTAAATTTCAACCTGCGATCTGACAATGATTCCCATTTCAATTCATTTAATAGACTGGTTACGCTAATATAATTATCGTATCGTCCCTTTACAAATCTTGCCGATCTTCGCTGCACACGTTCAAGTTCATTACTTAGACCGATTTCGTAGGGATCCCATACACTGGCAGCATATTCCAAATGAGGTCTAACAAGGGAAAAGTAGCTGATTTCCCGTACATGATCGTCACATTTACCCAATACTCTTTTAATGAAACCCAGTTTGCGATTCGCTTGACCCATTATTTCACGAATGTGTTTACCCCAGGAAAGATCATTTGTCAGTCTTATTCCAAGATATTTAATGGATTCCACGTTTGTTAATTCATTATTACTTATTTTGTAAGTGCTAGGGGGAGAGTTATTCTTTTTCCAAAAATTCATTACAAGACATTTCTTAAAGTTTAATTCTAACTGCCATGTATCACACCAAGTTTCAATTGCTTGTAGGTCAATATTTAAATATTCTTTATCATTCGGGCATAGAATTTCCCTGTACACTACTGCGTCATCGGCAAATAGACGAAGCTTACTTTTTACCACCTTTTGGATATCATTAATATACAAAAGGAATAGGAGTGGACCTATCACACTTCCTTGTGGGACACCCGAAGTGACTTTAATTGCCGGTGAGGAAACACCGTCCAAAACAACCCTTTGAACCCGATCATGCAGAAAATCATTAATCCATGATATAATGTTACTGTCTAACCCATAAGATTTTAACTTCAAAATTAGTTTGCTGTGAGAAACCTTGTCAAAAGCCTTCTTGAAGTCGAGAAATATAGCATCCACTGGAATATTATTTTCGCCAGAAACTAAAATATCGTGGGAAAAGAGAGCAAGTTGAGTTTCACACGATCTGCTCTTTCGGAAGCCATGCTGGACATTGGACAATAAATTCTGGCTATCTAGGTGTCCCATGACTGAACTGACAATTATATGTTCTAGGACCTTGCATGAAATGGATGTGAGGGATATAGGTCTGTAGTTAGATGGCTGCTCCCTATCGCCACTTTTAAAAATGGGTGTTACATCGGCTGCTTTCCAGTCCATCGGTACGACGTGTTCGGTCAGGGATTTATTAAATACTATTTCAAGGTAGGGGGAAATTTCGGATGCTAACTCTCTATATACGCGGGAGGGAATTTGATCAGGGCCAGGAGATTTGTTGGGGCTTATATCTTTAAGTAATTTTTCAATACCATTACAGGAAATGTCAATTGGTTTCATCAACCGCTGAAAGAGGTCAGGTAACACGATAGTTGAATCCCCGGAAGGTGGGTTAAAAACGGTTTGGAAGAAGGAATTTAGCAAGCTAACTTTGTCGAGTGTGTTTGTGGTCATTTCACCTCTATCATTTTTAAGTGAATGGACGGCAGACTTATGGCCTTGCACTTCCCTTACGTACGACCAGAAGACTTTTGGATTTTCTTTCAATTGTTCCCCAAGTGTTTTTCTTTTGAATTCTGCAATGGGTATGGGAATCAAAGATGATCTTACAGAAGATTTTGTTTACACGTGTGATCGTACTTGTATTACCGTTTTAATAATCATCGTCTCGTATTTTTAGAGCTGCAAGCACGTACTTACTAAAAGCTAGTGTGCTGCAACTACCTCTTGACCTAAATCTCGGAAGTTAAAAAAAACGCGATGTAAAATCTTCCAAACAACATAGCCTCGGATTCCTTGTGATGAGCGGAATACATGGTGATCATGAATTATAACGCTACTAGGCAAATATCACATAGAATATACAAAAGAGATACATCGTACGACTGATTCACAACTAAATAACTAAGATTCACAACTGAATTTTCAATGAGTTGACAGGGTTTCTACATCTACATCTACATCTACACGATACCCTGCAAGCCACCGCGAGGGTGTGTGGCAGGGGGTGAAGGTCACCAAGCATTCACTACTAGCATGCAAGCAAGCAACTAAAGGGTCTCATGCAACTAGATTGTTAGTATCTATAGTATTTGAGGGGTTAATACATGCATCATGCACTACAGAATACTCTAAAATATTTCCCCTACCTATCCCTTTCCTATGCTGCCTATTCTGTTCTCTTATAGTACGGGGGAAAAATGCCATTTTGAATCTATCTGTACGACAATCTATCTCTCTAATCTTATTTATCTGGTCGAATCTAGCATAATACGCTGGTGTTTTCAATATGTGCCTAACATCTTCAGTAAAGCTATCCGATTGAAATTTCTGCAATAGATTAAATCTGAACTTTAATCTACGCTCTGATAATGATTCCCACCCTAATTCTTGTATTAATTCTGATACACTACTCAACCTATCGTAACACCTTTTGACGAACCTAGCTGCTCTACGCTGCACACTGTCTAGTTCTCTCATCAAACCTAATTCATTAGGATCCCATACACTGGCTGCATACTCAAGGTGGGGCCTAACTAGTGAAAAGTAGCATCGCTCTTTTGTCTTCTCATCACATTTCCCAAGTACTCTTTTTATAAATCCTAGCTTTCTCTTCGCTCGGCCGCATATTTCCCTTATGTGTCTTCCCCACGATAAATCTTTAGTGATTGTTACACCTAAATATCTTACGGTTTCAAC
The DNA here is from genome assembly GCA_933228895.1 of Platycnemis pennipes. Lineage (NCBI taxonomy): Eukaryota > Metazoa > Arthropoda > Insecta > Odonata > Platycnemididae > Platycnemis > Platycnemis pennipes. The sequence continues at coordinate 1,310,767 of CAKOGI010000006.1, read as the reverse complement.
GTTTTCGATCTTCGTGTTATTAATTCTATAGGATCGCGCTATCGAATTATTCCTCCTCCAAAAATTGATAGCTACACACTTTTTAAGGTTGAGTTCTAACTGCCATTTGTCGCACCACTCTTCAATTGCATCTAAGGGTTGCAGGGTTTGCAGGGATGCAGGGATTTGCATCTAAGGGATGCAGGGTTTATTCTATGCACTTCGGCGACGGACATTCGTTTTAGTTGGTGAAATGTTTTGGTGAAATAAAGGGTGGGAAAGACTGCCAGATATATGCAATGGTAGAAAAATAGTGAGAATTTCCTATCCCAGTTTCTCCCTGACTTTACAGATTTCCAATTTTCCCTAACAATTCCAGGTTTTCCCGGTTTTCACTGATGATCACCATCCTGTAATTGTTCATATGTACACTGTACATGTAGAACCTTTAAGGAACAGCCTAACGGCTTTAAGAGAAAGTTACCATCAAAAAACAACTTAAGAGCTCTGTTTTTTGTGGTAACTTTCTCTTGACCTTGAAAGAGGTGCAGTAATATACTTCCTATAATGTTTCACTTTGTGGCAATGGACATAATTGTACTTCAATTAAAATACCAGTTAATATAATCCTTAATATAGCCTACTGCATATATAACTAAATGCAAGTACTTCTCATAGAAAATTTAAAAAATGATATGCAGTGGTTACAAATGACTCAGGCCTACACCAATAAATCTAGAAAATATTGCTTTGACTCGTGGATAATTTAGCATTTATACTGTTCAGTCTTGGATAATTATTGATTTCCTGGTAAGCCTAGTAATGGTAGGCTTGTAATAGGCTATTTAAGTTGAAACTGCACTAAATATAGGTTTAATTATTAAAATGTGTTGGTAAAATGCTGAAATAAAATTTTCCAAATATCGTAATCACTTCTTTAGCAGTATATGTAAAAATAATTTTCTACACGTAGAATATGTAACTATTAGCAATATTCTACATTACATATTCTACGGTAGAAAATACATGTAGATTACGCATTTTCTACACAGAATATTCTACTGACCCAACCCTGCTTTTTTCGATTTCAGCCCACAGGTTTTCCCCATATCTAAAAGCGCCGGCGGCGGTAATTTTAATCGGTAGGTGTTATCTCTTGATTTCGCGGTGTATATGAATAAATTTATGCATATATTCTATTTTGAGGTTATATCTTCATATTATCAAATAATATTTACATTTTAAAAGTAATTAATAAGATTTATAAGCACTTTATTTATTTCCGCTTTTACACAAACTTTGGAATTCAAAGAAATATCATCAATTGCGGAATACACGATATAGATAGTGGTAGTTTAGTGCATAAATATTATGTTGAGCAATTATATATCCTGTATTTATAATCAGGAATTGCTTCTAAATTAGGTAACAGCATGTAACCATTTATATAGCTATGGGATACCAGCTCTACCGCGCTACACTTTATTTTTCACGACACGGAACACACATGATAAGTTTTTCATTTTTCATTTAATTTTCTTTTCTTAAGATTCTGTGAATTTTCCGTACGTATATTTTGGCATCTTGAACATTTTATATACTTTTGTTTCCTTTCCATTTTTTACCTGACACTCTTTTTCTAATTTCTGGTATCTGAAATGAAATGAGATGGCCCCGGCTGTGACTTGATATACTCGCTACGCAGTTCTTCAGTTAAATTCAAAATGAATTTATGGCAGCTGATGTTTTGTGAGGTGATCTCTTTCTATATCACTCATGCGTTAATTGCAGCTAAGTCTAGGGGAGTTGTGTTTGAAACTGTCGGAATTATCTCAAATAGGTAACCAATGAGTCACGTGATCCCTACACCAATGGTTTCAAAATTTAATGTGTCTAAATCGCTCTTTACAACATCATTAATTGTTTTCACTTGAGTTTTTCTCATCTATTTTCTCATCTATAAAGGGCCCTCAGTTGAGATATAACACAAGTGTAAACAAAGAATGAGGTTTCAATCAGCGGTTTTAACTCACCAAATTTGGGAACAGTTCGTGTGTATATCACTTGACTCCTTGGTTACCTATTAGAGATAATCCCGACGGTTTCAAACACAGCCCCCTAGGATACTGTATAAAATTTGACAGGCCATCGGCGAGATACTGCGCACGTAAGTGTTATTTCTTGTCACTTGGTCCGGTATTTCTACTCCATATTTTGTGGTGTCGTAGAAACTGACTGAATCTGATTATCTTTTTCTGTACATATAGTATTTCAATGCTGGGATGTATGGTTCTCAGCACCAATATGTTTTTTTTCTCCTTGGTATACTGTCATTGTAATGTCGTCATGTTTTATGACTGTGGTATCGTACAACTTGACGCCTTAGGCGAGGAGTCCCTGAAGAAGTTCAAACGTCTGATTCTTTTCATTGTGCCAACAATGTCAATGCCACTTTCGTTTAGTTTTTCGTCAAATTCATTTACATGAAAACACTATCTGCCGTGATGTCTTGTCCTGAATTTATGTACTATGTCCAAACGTAATAAGCGTAACACAACATTGTCAAGGAGACTTTCGTTGGGCGGACGTAACTTATCTTTCTTCAGATATAGAAACCGATTGCAGAAATTTTCGGAATTTACATCTGCTAACCTGATGGAATTTACATCTGCTAACCCAGAACTTGATTCCAAATTTGTCTGGTTTATTTTTATGCATGTGACCAAGTACCTACTGAGTGAATCTACACCTAGCTTTAGTGGGAAAAAGCTGCTCATTCAAGGATAGGTATTCACTAGGACTATAGCATGCTATACAGTTTCCCACAAAATTGCTCCATATTTCGAACACCAATGCAAATTTATCTGCATTTAGACGCTGAGATCTTGTCCCGAGAACATCGAAACTTAGGTACTGCATGAGCTGAATACATGTTTCGTGGCATCGTCTGAGGGAAAAACGCTGGCTAATTACTAGATCATAGCATATCATAATCTAGTGAACCACAATCATATGCTCCTCGTGCAAGTATTAGTTCAATAATAGCTTCAATTTCTTCAGCAGTTGTGGTCCAATATCTCTCACCCATCTGCTTCCGCTTCAGTGCATATTTTGATATTCCGGAGCGTACGTTCATCGATAAATAAGCGTCATGCGTTAGATACATAATCTTTATAAATTCTGCGTTTTGTTTTTGGTGATGGTTCCGGATTTTCTTCCAAAATATTTTTAAGTAGTTACGAAGTTAGACCGCGTCCCTGGGACATGCTTAGAAGCATCGGGGTACTGCTCCTACCCATAGCGCGGTCAGATCTTGACCGATCTAGACTGTCCGTGGAAGGAACCAGCTGCGACTGATTGCGAAACAAAACCCTTACCTCTACGCCGGCTTTCCCAAGCATGCTGGAGGGGAGCGCGAGAGGGGAAAGAAGAGAGAGAGAGAGAGAGACAGGAGGTGGGGAGGACCGTTAGCGGGAGTGGGGGTAGTCCCTCTGAAGCTCCACGCAGCGCCAAAGAGCGAAAAGGTTTCCGCGCATAAAATAGTGAAAACATGGTCCAGGAAATGATTCAATGCTAAGTTATTACCCTTCTGACGCCGTTGGGATTGGTGTCATTTTAAAGGAGAAGGATGAATCCCTTAGGTGAATGGAAGAGATGTTTCAATTACGATTTGTGTATCGTAAGAAAGACAGCAGAAAAGGAGATATTTTCACCTTTTTCAGCGCCTGTTGTATTTCAAATGAAATATACTCGAAACATGTGTTCCATTCTCCCACATTATTTGTCCTTGTTCTAGCGAACTGTGAAAACAGGTCATCTCTCTGTGTCATATTACGCTCGTAATCTTCGATCTCGCAAGAGTCTGCACAGCCGTTTTCCGGGTAGGTATTCAACCCCCTAAATATATATCTAAAATATGTCGGTTGGTAAAGCCATCCGGTTTTTAGTACTGCATTAAATTAAATAAATACTTATACCTACTTTCTGATGGTGACATAATTCTTTTAATGATTCTGTTACACTACTAAACGTATCGTAAAATCATTTAACAAACGTAATGTGGTCTACGCTGCACACTGTCTACCTCTTTGCTCAAACCTTTTCTTTGGGGTCCCATGTACTGGCTGCATATTCTAAGTGGACCCTCTCTAATCAAACCGGTGATGATAATTCCCATTTTAGTTCATCTAATCGAGTGGCTAAGCCAATACAGTTATCATACCGTTCCGTCACAGATCTCGCCGCTGTTCGCTGCACACGCTCCAGCTCGTGGCAAAGTCATAAGGACCCCGTATACACGCAGCGTATTCCAATTGGGGTCCAAGAAGTGCCTATTTCTCGTGCATACATCTGGAAAGGGATTTGTACGCGCCATGGAGGAGCTAATCGGAAATTCATATTTTTCCTCTATGACGTTGTTATTTCATGGGACACCACAGACATCTCTTTTTTTGCTTACGTTTCGAGTACAATCTTTTTTACTATGGCAGTTAACAAATATAAGATAATCAATACGTAATTTTCCAAAGGAAAATGTATAAAGTATTTTAATTATAATTTTTATTTCTTAAAGATTGCGTACTTTTCTCATCCAGGGTGTCTATTATGGAACTTCCGCCGATAGGAGATATCGTGCGATACCACTATCGAACGAAATGATGGAGGCTGTCTAACGTGCTATTACGGTTCGGGCGTTGCTTTCGTTCGATAAGCTTCGGCTGTCTTCGGGGAGTTATCGTACATCGGTGACGTTGTGTGACGTTGCAGAGGAAACAGCAGAAGATCTATGCTAACAAATGACGAACGATAACCCCAAACCGCAACATTGAGATCACGAAGTAAATATTTACAAACAGTTTAAAACAAACGTGAATATTTAATTTCAGAATTTTATCTAGATTTAATTTGATTGTTGGCTTTCATTACTCCCGTAATTCTTGCTGCATTGTTAGTTACGACACAAAACCATTCATATTAATGCTGTTAATCGTGCTATCTAATCGCCTTGTTTCATATCATCATATAAAATGGACAGAAACGAAATTCACTAAATAAAAGGTCAGTGAGCAAAATGTTTATAATTATATTTGACAGTACTTAATATTTTTGACGATGTAGTTTAAAAGTCCCATGTTTTAACATGCATACAGCTTACGGTGACATAATTCATTCCATCCATTCCTCAATTTAACATCATAATAATTGTTAAACTTATCGTTCATGCTATGCATTAAATATGGTTAACCTATAGCATCGAGCATGACAAGCATAACAATGGGAATATGACCCTCCTTCCTTCTGCAGCAATAGAAGCCAAGAGTATAAGCCTTCCATTTCTTATACTTAAGCATAGCATTTAAAATGTAAAGCCTTTACACATCAGTCATGGTTTTCAAGCTCAAGTATCGGTAGATAACAAATCGATACATCTTCTTCAACTACTCATTCACAATGCAAAAAGATTAATTTGTGTAAGAACATCATACGTTCAATATAGTTTACGAAGAGAAGTCACTGTATAAATTGTTGATACCTAATGTTGAATTTCCATTTGGGCATGGTAACTATGAAACCTTTTGCTTTACATTAGAGTAATCCTTGTCATCGAAACATATTAAGCCTGTCAGCATGTGAAGCCTCTTCCCCGTAATCACAGTCCCGAAATTCGCCTCGAATGTCTCTCAAGGGGTTGATTGGAAATCCAGCAAATAGTTTTAAAATAAAAATATGTTGTTACTGCCGTAAACGTACGGGATCAGCATCTAACAGCCATGCTGTAAAGTATTCGAAAGCAAAAAAATTTGGACAAGGTCGGAACCGAACATTCGTCAAAAATATTGATATCACGCCTTAAGCCACTCGGCCACCGCCGTCGATAGGGGGATAGCGCCCTGCAAAGAATTTATACGGAGTACAATTCTATGGTTGTATAAAACTCGATAGAAATCCTTTAAGAAGCCTGTTGAAAGAGTGGTGCTTGTAAACTACACAATAGATTGACGCATTAGTAGTTGCGAGCTATGCCTCGTTACGCGATCTCATGCATTATGTTTCAGCGTTTACCTATACTTTGAGTGTAAAACAATTTGATGCAAATTCTCGCCACATTTCATTATAACGTATATCAACTTGAAATGCATACAATGATAATACTAATTTAACCATTAGAATACAGTATCCATCGTTATATTTGCTCATTTCTTTGAATAAACATCATAGGTGAACTCCCGAATTGAACGATAAGAAATAATGTCATTGTAATTCTAATTCTCACCCCATTGCGTTATTAGGAATATCAGTTTGCAGTGCATTCAATAACAATATTAATGTAACCATTAGAATACAGTATCCATCGGTATATTTGCTCATTTCTTTGAATAAACATCATAGGTGAACTCCCGAATTGAACGATAAGAAATAATGTCATTGTAATTCTAATTCTCACCTCATTGCGTTATGAGGTATATCAGTTTGCAGTGCATTCAATAATAATAGTAATGTAACCATTAGAATACAGTATCCATTGATATATTTGCTCATTTCCTTAAATAAATGTCGTAGGTGAACTCCCGTATCGAACGACAAGGGAGTTACAGACGGTCCGTAACACGGGCGGTCAACTCAATGATATAATAGTTTGACAAGATTTGGAGATGAAACTCAGAACGTGACGTGTCCACTACTAGCACATCTTAGAATGTCTACCGTTACTAGCTGAGATTTTAAAGGCAAATAAGCCGTGGTGCACGCAGTTCTACATACAACCGCTAGATGGCAGAACTTGTTCACATTCATGATTCCTTCTTTACTATATATTATATATTCTTGATACTTAAACCCCGTTAATTTTTTCGTTTTAATCAAGTTTTCGGCGAGAAGTTTAGCAACCCTGAATAGGAAACAGTGCATGATTGATTAAATAAGGTAAAAGTCCAAGCTCAACTTGCTAATTTCGCATACACACGGCTAATTATTAATTGAGAAGCCACACTAATCACTAAATTCTTGGCAGTTTACACTAAGTTTACTATTCCAAGACCGTTCTACTTCATACACGAAGTAAATACAGCATTATCTTCATCGATGGAAATTAAATATCGTCACCAGATGTATATGACAAGGCGCAAACTCTGAAAATAAATACGTGGACAGGAATTCATCTTCAAAATAAATAGAAATTTGTACCTTTTGTACAAGAAGAAGTTTATTTGATTGGCAAAAATTACAAATACACCAGTGAACATCTATTGGTCAAATCACGATTTGAGCAATCGTCATTTTTCAAGATAGAGGCAACAAAATATAAATAAGCTATTTTTATTCAGTAACCCATCTGCAGCCTCCATACAAAATCCTGCTTGTTATGTAAACGATTAATTTTCAGACATCTGAAATAATTTTTCATTAATATCTGCACAAGTCCCACAAAATATCAATGATACCGCAAGTGACTGACTTACAACAGGTTTAATTTAATAAATAAACGTTACCATAGCTAACAGTGAATTCACATCAACTGCATGCTAATTGATTGAACAACATAAAAGGCATTAAAATTAATATTTAACTGTAATAACATCTATTCCAATTAAACATGGAGGGGCACAGAATGGGCTATAACTTCCACACCAAATATCAATCATATTGACATCATGCACAATGTTAAAAGCAGTCAGTACCTACATTCCAATCAAATAACACAAGTTTTCAGAGCAAGTTTAAGTACAAGTATATCCTACAGTTCTGAATTACTTCCCAAATAGATAACTTTCTCAATAGAAATAAATGATCCTTCATCAATGACAGGTTCATAACAATGGACATATGTCTTGAAACTAAAGAAATTTGAATGAATTGCTATGATATCCAGGAAAACTTTGCATTAAAATATATCATTCAGGAATAAAGAGTTTAGGAACATAATTAATATAATTTAAACGAGGATACTTAGGAAACTTTCTCTAACACAGTCAAGGTGAACTGTGGTTCGAACACACACCCCTAAGAGCTAAGGAAGTCGGGTCATCAGAACGTTATTAATAGTAGTGTATTGCTCCCCAAATACAATTGAGTGCTTCACAGAAAAACACCTGGATAATACAAAAGGAGGACGAAGGTAGAAAACAGACTTACATATTATGATGAGTGAAACAGGCAAAACATTAACGAACATGCGATGTGAGTGGAAATGTTTCCTTGGCACTTACGACCAGAAAGAAGACATCTGGGACAATCCATTTCCTAGAAACTCGTGAGTGGCGAAGGAAAGCTAGCCTATGTATGTCCACAAACACTTTACACAGACCACCTCCACAAAGCAGACAAGATCAATGTTGTTGTTTATGTCACTCGCCTTATTGACGTTAACCGTTAGCTGGCGAGTATTTACAAGGTCATGAGGCAGTAGCGAGACTTAGTCGAAAAAATTTCGTCAAAATGACGGTTATTTGAAAGTTAACATTAGCTTTCCAGCACATCAGCAATCGCTTCCACACTTTCACTATGCCAAACGGGGCATAAATCGTGCTAACTACGTTTAAAATAACTGACCATAACAAGATATGAATTCAGCATTAACAAAGCACACGTCGCATACACATTCTTGATACACTTTCTCCTACAGTAAACGACTAAAAACACAATCAGGAACTAAAACACCAAGAATAACACACAACCATGGAAGAAGACACAACCATTCCTCGAGGCTCTGCGTGTTGACTAATGCAACGCTACAAATTTGAATGAAAACGTTCGCTTCCCCGACCAATTACAGACGAGCTACAAAAAATGTATAAAATAAAAAAAATCGTTCCGAGTTCCGGTAGACAAGAAAAAATATCTAAAAAATATAAAAGTAGTTCCGACTTCCGGTAGGACTTTTAAGATGGCGCAGAACGCAGTCAACGATTTGCCCGGGAAGATGAACGGGGGTGGTCCGTAACCCGCTGTAGGATATCGTGCTTTCGATAAGCCGCTATCGTTCGATATGAAGAACCGTAATAGCTTTATCGTACTATTTGCCCCGTAACGAACGACAACTCCTCCGCCGTATCGTCATATTTATCGAACGATATCAACAGACGGACCGTAATAGCATTTCAGTTGTCGAACGATTCGTATCGAACGGAAACTACCTTACCGTTCGATAACTGCCTTATAGAAAGATCCGTAATAGACACCCAGGTCCTAAAAATTAACCAAAGCCGTTGCGACGAGCGTAGTATCTCCTTTAAGGATGGCAAGAGACCCGAGCTGCTGCGTCAGATAAGGGAGCATTCTTGTTTATCTCACCGGCGGCGCGTGATGACGACCGAGGATCCCTCCCCTATCACCTTAGCTGCGATTGTGGAGAGAGCGTGCGTCTCTCCTTCCCTCTCTACTCCAGGATACGAAGCTAAGAAGGAAAGGGTGGACGAGATATGAACGCTTGCGACGAGTATTAGGACGGACATCTCGGAGCCAGGTAATCGGCATCAGTTGACGTTATTTACTTCGATCGTGTTGTGACAGATTTATTCTCGTATGTGAATTATCATTGTCTCTACTATTCGTGTCTGTATTCAATGGACTCAATTTATGATTAATTACGATTAGCATAATTACTTTGTTAATAAATGAAACCGGAAAGATTTAGTTAGGAAATTACCTATTTTTGTTTTCACTTTAGAGTCTAATTGTATAACATGATTTATGTTCCATCTGATAAGGTCCTAGAACAATAAACCTTATTATTTTATTTATTGCAGTGAAGTTACATGCACCTCCTAGTCTCCGGCTAGCATCAGGTTTCGTTGCCGTCATAATTGCCGGAGACTCGAGAGGGGTCGCGCCTAAGGCTAGCCACGTCCGTCACCGTCGGATAGGTGGCTACCCAGCATTAGGGTCATGCGCACGAAGCAGGTGGAGAGACCCGAGAAGGATAGCCTTCTGCATTGCACTTGCAAGTGCATCCGCTCGCGTCCTGCACGCCGGGATGCACTTGAGATTTTCGACCAATGAGCTCTTTACATCACCAAGCACGCCCACGATGAGGACTAACAGTTTCACAGAGAAACCCGCATAAATTTGCCGGAGGTCGCACAGCAGATCATGATATTTAGTCCTTTTTTCAATCTCCTTCGCTGCCATGTTCATTTCGGCCGGTGCCGAAAACTCGATTACGAACATGGCATGAGAGAGTTTGTCGAGGAGAACGATATCAGTCTTCGTCGCCTCCAATTGCCTGGAGGTGGAGAAGGAATAATTTCACCAGATCTAACTCTTATCGTTCTCCACGACGGACTCGATGTCTTCAGGGACGTAAGGCAGCACCGGATTCACGTCTATACCGTAATGGTGTCTTAGATGGTAATACAACACCCGCAGAGCTGAGTTGTGCCGGTTTATGTATGCGTTCTTTGCATAAAAGCTGCAGCCGGAGAGTAGATGACATAAAGTCTCCGGCTGCCTTCGGCACGCTCTGCATCTCGTGTCCGTCGCGTTTGCCCCAAAGATGAGGCGACGCACAGTGGTCGGAAATCGAAATTATTTGGACAAAATTCAAAAATAGCTTTTTTTGAGGTATGGACTTGAAACTTCGCACATATACTCACAAAAGATTACTGATTAAGGAATAGTACGTCATTTGTCATGACTCTGAACCGTTAGCTCGATACAGGGGCTCAAACATGACCAAATTTCCAAAAAATCTCCCGACTTCCTTTTTCTCCGAATATCTTCAAGGTTTCGTTGATGTTGTTGTTGTGGGATGAATTTGATCGAATAAAAAATGGTATGATCTATTACAACAATGCTTTGCCTTTAGTATGCTTTAGCTTTGGAGATTTTTAAAAACATTTGTGTGCTATTACGTTACAAAATGGCGGAAGGTGTTTTTGGACAAAATTTCACATAAAGTAGAGAATATCTAGCATTTTAGGGAGAGACCTGTCAAGCGACTTATATCAGAGCGTTTCTTGAAGAATTTTAGATACGAAACTGAAGAGAAATAAAAAATAAGTTTGCGACGCCGAAAAATACATATGATTTTCCGACCGCGCGTCCGGGGTCCGACTCCGCGCGCCGGGGCTGGAAATTCTGAGACTCGCTTACATTGCTCACGTGGAATGAACCCTAAAGCTTCGGATTCGCCGCGTTTCTACTGTACACATTGTCACTAACCTCCACAGACCCTCTATGGACGAAAATGGTGAGAATATTGTATCGAACGAGCGGATAATTGTACGTGATCAAGTTAGTTTTGTTGCGAACGTTCGGGAAACATACATCTTATTTACAGCCTTTAACCGAAAAAAGTGTCTAGTCTTCTTGTGGACCATGCATCCTTCTAGACAGACACCGCCTGAGATTGTTTGTATTCCTTTTGCCCCCCTGCCCGCACGCACGCGCTAAAAGATGCACCGAAGAGGTCACTTTCCCCCCCAAACTGGGTCCTGCGAAAAGGGACATTTATGACATGTCGGAACCTTTGACGGTCTTAAGCGGGTTATTCCGTCGAACCTTTTCTCTTTGTAATATGTTGATATGTCATTGAGTAAAATTTAGACGTAACTAGCATTACTGCAGCTGTCGCGACATTTGAAAAATATATTCAGAAAGCAAATAAAAAATTAAATAAAAAGCCGATAGGATATATGTAAAAGGCATTAAAAAAATATATATATAACAATTTAGCGTTGATAGTCCAAGAGAGTATTTTTCCTCATCAGCATGGAAATTTTTCATCATTCTTATGTTATTCATTTCCGACGTTTTCGCTCCGTAGTTGCATCACCTCATACTTCCACTACCGGTCAATGCATTGCATACCAAAGAGAATTGGTCTTTTTTAATGCTTTAATAGCATTTCATAACAATTTCATTATAAAATACAGCAGTATTACTTTTCCGTTAATCAAAGTTAGCTGCAAAGAAAATTTGATGTAGTAGATTTCATTAATGAATGCTTTTAGGCCATCAATTTGTTTTTGAAGATGATTCCTTTCTGCAATTGCTATTTCCCTAGTCTCCTTAACCCACTGAAGGAGAATCGGCCGGCAAAATATTGTAGATGAAGGCTGAGGATTAGACCAGTTTATCTCACCTAGAATTAGAGGACACGGAATTTTATCGCCTATGCAGTATTTTTAATTCGTCATAAACAACTTTTAGGAAATTAAGTGATGAGATACCTAGAGAATCCAGAGTATGTTACCTGCAGTATCATTTACTAAGCGAAGTGGCACGAAGGAGATCATGAATAAAAATTCATCAGATGCATTCCCTTGTTGCCACATTTGTTTGTACTGAGAATGGCTCGAACTGTCATCAAACCCATACTTGCAAATCAATGAACAATCTATTTCCTCTCCCGAAGGTTGAGTTGAGGAAACACGCCAAGATCCGTGATGCAGTGTGATTCAGAAGATCTTGAAGATTTACTTCTCACATATTTTCTGTGACTACTGTTCCTTCCGGGTATGCGGCGCTTTTTGCTCGTAGTACTCGGTCATAGCTAAGATATAAGTCATGTCCGTGGCTTAAGGCTATGCTACGCAGAGTTATGTATTGACATTTGGTCAACTCCGTGGAAATAATAAGGGATAGCCTTCTCAACAGTCATCTCAGTTTGAATAACATTACTTTCCCTCCACTTCGATAAGACTCTTGTTGCCCTAGTTGGTGTGGTAGTTGTTATTTCCGTGAGTAATTTAGCTGCCGAAATGTTCCCTTTCTTCTTTAGACTTATGGAAGCTGTTAAAGTGAGTTCCGTAGTAGAGGCAATATTTTTAAGAATTTGAGCTTTTCTTCTTCTTATTCTATCACAAGAAGCGTGCAACTCTTTTACCGGTCGTCCTGTTGCGCGTAATAAAGTATCAATACATTTTTCAAATACAAAATTGAAAGTTGCAAAATTGTTTAGTTAAACTTTATCAAAAATTTAGTATTAGGAAAGGTTAGCATTTTTCCAAAAATACCAAACCAACAGGTGTAAAGGTATTTGGTAAATACGTTAGTATTTCTCTCTCTCGCTCTCTCCCTCTTTTCAAGTATGGCATCAAAAAACGTTTCCGTATGTACCCACTTAGAGAATTTAAGGCGTCTGTATGTTCTGCCAAATATAAACTTCCTGATAGAAATTCCAACGTATACTCTTTCTTATCAGTCACTGACTTGTTCTTCGACCCTAAAAGTTTTTCAATGAGCTCAAGGCGTGAGACTAGAAAACCAGCCATTACATAATGAAATTTCTTAAGTGACATGTATTAAGGGAAAAATTATCAAGAAATTTATTTAAAAAATCACGTTTTCATCACTATCAATTAAATTGATACGAGAGTGCATGCAGTAAATGACGCCCTGAGAAGGGTATTCTAATGAAAATACTTCAAGTCACGTAACGAAATTTCAATGAAAAAAAATTATAGGAGCCGTCACATGGCTACAAAATTCTGCGGAAACAAAAACAACAAACAACATACCTTATAACGAAGTAACCAGATGAATAAATATGAATCACTTCTAATCGAAGAACAAGAAAAGCTGCCAAAAATGTAAGAGGCTCGTCACAATCACAAACATAATCAAAATCTTGAGATCCTGTGAATTCTTTACTGCACGACCTTCTTTCACCATTGCCAATAGAGAACTGATTTACAAAAATGTATTTCTTGAAGGGAAAGCACATTTTTCACTTTATGTGCCCGCTTAAGACCGTCAAAGGTTCCGAAATGTCATAAATGTCCCTTTTCGCAGGACCCAGTTTGGGGGGGAAAGTGACCTCTTCGGTGCATCTTTTAGCGCGTGCGTGCGGGCAGGGGGGCAAAAGGAATACAAACAATCTCAGGCGGTGTCTGTCTAGAAGGATGCATGGTCCACAAGAAGACTAGACACTTTTTTCGGTTAAAGGCTGTAAATAAGATGTATGTTTCCCGAACGTTCGCAACAAAACTAACTTGATCACGTACAATTATCCGCTCGTTCGATACAATATTCTCACCATTTTCGTCCATAGAGGGTCTGTGGAGGTTAGTGACAATGTGTACAGTAGAAACGCGGCGAATCCGAAGCTTTAGGGTTCATTCCACGTGAGAAATGTAAGCGAGTCTCAGAATTTCCAGCCCCGGCGCGCGGAGTCGGACCCCGGACGCGCGGTCGGAAAATCATATGTATTTTTCGGCGTCGCAAACTTATTTTTTATTTCTCTTCAGTTTCGTATCTAAAATTCTTCAAGAAACGCTCTGATATAAGTCGCTTGACAGGTCTCTCCCTAAAATGCTAGATATTCTCTACTTTATGTGAAATTTTGTCCAAAAACACCTTCCGCCATTTTGTAACGTAATAGCACACAATTGTTTTTAAAAATCTCCAAAACTAAAGCATACTAAAGGCAAAGCATTGTTGTAATAGATCATACCATTTTTTATTCGATCAAATTCATCCCACAACAACAACATCAACGAAACCTTGAAGATATTCGGAGAAAAAGGAAGTCGGGAGTTTTTTTGGAAATTTGGTCATGTTTGAGCCCCTGTATCGAGCTAACGGTTCAGAGTCATGACAAATGACGTACTATTCCTTAATCAGTAATCTTTTGTGAGTATATGTGCGAAGTTTCAAGTCCATACCTCAAAAAAAGCTATTTTTGAATTTTGTCCAAAAAATTTCGATTTCCGACCACTGTGCGACGGTACACGAGGGTGTTGATGCCACCATCTTTGCACGCGAACACGGCTCCATCGGTTTCGGACTTCAAACCTGCGGAGCGCAGGAAGGCGAACGTGAGCTCCTTCGATAGCCCATGCGTTTCCAAGTTTCGATAGAAACTTCCATGCATGGGCTTCTCGTTATGCTTGCGGAGCCGGATCTTTTGCTCCGCATTCTTTATTTCAAGTTTTAACACGTCCGCCTTCAGCGACAAGATCGATTTGTCGCACGCATCTCCGCTGGAAGCAAGGTCCAACTCCAAATCGAGGCCGTCTGCTGCCCTTTTCGCCGCCTGGAACGCCGTATTGAGGACTACTCTGTCATGAAAGCACTCCAGGCTAGTCAGCCCTCTACCACCTAGCTTTCTCGGGAGATACAATCTGGCGACGCAAGACATCGGATGAAGACTACGACAGATGGTCATCATCTTCCTCCTTCCCCTATCGAGGTTTTGCCGCTCGCTGATATATTCCATTTGATGCAACCGAAGGTGTAGAGCAGTGTCGGAACCGCGACTATTATTATTATTTTACTTCATATAATAGAGCGGCTACGCTAATCCAGTTATCATACCGTTCCGTTACAAATCTCTACGTTATACTCTACACATGCTCCAGTTCCTTATATACTGGCCGCATTTTTCAAATGAGGCCTAACATGGGAAAAGTAACCAATTTCTCGTGCATACATGTGGAAGAGGGTATTTTACGCGCCATGGAGGTGCTAATCGGAAATGCATCCTTTTTCCGATTTGACGCTCTTATTTCATGGGACACCACGGACATCTCTATTTTTCCTTCATTTTCGAATACACATCTCTTATTCGGCAGTTAACGAAATTTATATAATTAATTAATACGTAATTTTTATCGGGAAAACTTATCAAATATTTGTATGATCAATTTTATTTATGGAGGATAAGGTACTTTTCTAATCAAGTTCATTGTAATAAACTGAAGTTTTGCTACGTGCGTAGTCTCTCCTAAGGCCGTTTTACACGGTCATTGATAATGCGCAGGCTGATGCGAGAACACTTGCGCAAGAAATATTGCTGCGCCGTGTACAGCAACGACTTGCGAGCACTGCGCCAACGCTTGCGAGTAAATTAGAACATGTTCTAATCTGATACATAATGTGTTCGCGCAAGTTTGAAGATTATTTCTCTCACTAGATGGTGCAGATGTAGCGGCAACGAACTGCCTGGGGGATTCTAGCAATTAAATAAGTTTGGTACGATTGAGTTGGGTGTTTTTGTTTGCACCTAGTGAATATAGTGCAATAATGATGAGCTGGGCGATTAATCACGTGGAACACGTTCGTTCGAGGTGCAAATTTGGGCTAAGTATACGGGACCAGGGTCTCAACTATTATGTTTAGACTATGGCATCAAACATATTTTTAAATTGTGGTAATTTATCGCATCTTTCACGTGCAATTAATTGCTACTTGACAGATCTTGACATTATGCGATATATTGACGGTATTACCGCTACTGAATGGTATATTGTCACTGACATAATGTACCGACGATTGCACAGTGTAAAGCTGTCAAGCAAGCGTCCTCGCAATTCTCTACGTCACGGACTTTCGCAGACGACTGCTCAAACGGAATCAACATCAACTCGCGCAGTTTCAGTGACCGTGTAAAACGGCCTTAGAGACGGCAAGAGAGGCGAGCTGCGGAAGATGAGGGAGCATTCTTTTCTTCTCTCGCCGGCGCGTGATGACTACCGAGGGTCCGTCCGCTATCACCTTATAAAAAAAATAGCTGCGATTGTGGAGAGAGCGCACATCTTTCCACTCTCTCTCTCTCTTCCATTGTAAGATATCAAGCTAAGAAGAAAAGGGTGGTAAGGAGACGAGTGATGTACTCTTGGGACGAGTATTAGAACGGAAATCTCGGCGCCAATTAATGGACATCAGTTGAGGTTATTCGTTTCGATCGTTTCATGACAGATTTAATTTATTATGTGAATAAGCATTGTCTTTACTCTTCGTGTCTGTAGTCCAAGAACTGAATTCTGGCTATCATAATTGATTTTGCTAACAAATGAAACAGGAAAGATTTTAACTTTCAATTGAAAACAATCTGCTACGATTCCCAGTCACCCGCAGTTAACCTTTAACACTTATCTGAGTCAAAGTTGCTGCTAATATTTTCATATTTCCTTTGAACGCACCGCGGTAGTATAAGGGAACATACGGCGAATGCCATAAGCCACCACGGGTGTGTGGCAGGGGAGGAATAATCATCTAATGACTAATTTTGTAGTGCCGTGATCGTGACTTCAGGGTGCTTCAGGTTGAAAATTTTAGCGATGGCTAGAATTCTATTTGTAGTCTGTAGCTCAGTGGAGCGATAATTCAGTTGCTATATATCACAAATCTACCCCTCTAAATTCTCATATAGCAAACAAAGCGAATTCGTATGTAATACATACGCCAAGAGAAAATCAAAAGCATAAATTATGCGGACCTCTTGTGTAACTATATATTGTATAAGTAGGTATATCCTAAGCAACCTTCAGATACCTCCTAGATATACAACATCATTTCTCCTAGGTGCCTAAAAGTACTTCTCGGATCACTTTGTTGCTTGTTGGAATGATCTATGAAGAGAGTAAAAGAGCATTGGGAAATGTAATTTTGTATCTAAAGTGTGAGGCTGGAGCGTGTAGAACGGTATGAATTTTTAGCTGCCGAGATTACGGAACACTACCAGGGTCCACGGGCTTTCAGTTATCGGATTTAATAATTTTGGAGAATCGAAGAAACCACTGTAAGTAACTTGGATGCTAAGGAAGGCGTAATGGTGGTAATTCTGAATGTATCCTCCTTTCCGTCTTCCATATTCGAGAACAATAACAGGATCGCGTTTCGTCGCAGCTGCAAAGGAGATGGAAGATTCGTTCCCACGCTATCCGGTGACTGACATTTCGTCTGGAAGAGTAAACAACTTCGGGATCAAGTTACAACGCAGCTGCTGTGGAGGTGACTGACTTCTTCCCACGCCCTCATCTAATTGCGAAAGAAAGAACGGGATGCTTATCCTCGCCAAGTGGCTAGCTTGAGCAATGGGAATGGAAGAATAGGTATTGAATTTGTATGTATGTCTTGTGTGCACCCTCAGTTAACCGGTGTCGGACGTAGTCAAATATTTATGTAATACATCCAAACAACATTTTAGATTCAAAGATGGAAAGTTACTCGATCATCATTAGTTTCCCTTAGAAATCAATGTTAGGAGTGACTAATCATCAAATATTACGTATAAGCAAATACTTCCTACGTTTAAAGCCCCACATGAATCATACTCAATTTACGTCAGGTAGTCAGACCGATTGCAATTTCATAGCAGTTTCACTGTACGTCGTAACGGCACACGGACAAACACTGCAAGGTTGTGTTTTAGCGACGTCTAAAAAAAATAGTTTATACATTTTTCACGTGTTGAACAATAAGTGTTTTGAGCATGCAATTGAAATACCGATTTCCCTGCTCTTTTAGTCAATAATTCCGAAGTAGCGAAACTGTTCCTCATTTTTTATCAATGTAGATATAGGAAAGGAATTTGTTAATAATTCTGTGTAAACAAAATTTAAAATATCTATTTTACACTCCGTTAAAGAGTTTGCTGTTGTTTTCAAATACAGTATTATTCTAGTCGCTATACGCTGCGGAATTTATGAATTAATTATGAAGACAAACCATTCACATTAATTGCTATGCGAAAACATTCACCTGGACCGGAAATCGAACCACTGACCTGGATTTCCGGGACACTGCGCAGACCAATACGCTATCCAGGATCCCTGATTCGCACGGAAATTTTACCGAGGTTCAAGGTACTAGATGTTGAGCCCCTGCGGTCCAATAAGGATGGCAACGCAAGGGAGAAAGGGCTTCAAAGAAGCCACAACCAAAGGTGAACCCCATCCAGCGCTAAAGCCGCGTTTGGCGGTAAATGTAGGATATTCCAAGCCTGCCGCGTGAACGGTGGTGACATTCACATTTTTTGCACAATTTCTCGTACAAAGGATGCATGTGGAAATTGTGTGATCGCTTGTGCGAATGTCAGAATGACTGTACGGAAAATAGAACCTTTTCAAATTTCATTCAGACAAATATACAATTTCGTACAGTTTATGCAAGCGTTTGCACAGGGAATTGCATCGTGTAAAGCGGACTTAAGGGTGTTCAACACCTCGCCAAATAATGCCGCTGCAGACTATTTTTATTTTAAATGCCATGCTCGTATTTTGATAGATACGTCCATTTTGCTTTCATTCTATTTTGCGCAAAGGTTGAGTATTTGGTCCTAACCAGGAAATATCTTCTCTGAGCCTTGCAAATCAAGAAATCGCATGTTAAACTTTACTGTTTATGCTTTTTTTTCAACGCCTATCGCAGCGGTGTATGAACGTAAATGGAAAATTCCTTCGGCACAGCCAATCTTTAATCCTTCATATTAAAGAAGAGACTAATGCCATGTGCTCGTCTTACGACCCATTCCTGCAGCATCTAAAATTGCGAGACGATGCATCGCGTTCACCGAACTAAACGCAAGCTGAGGCTTTCCCCTCATATTTTTCCCGCCCAATCTTCCCCTCCTCTTCCCATTCCACCGCTTCATCTCGCCTCCGAGACGCTCCGAGAGGGAGAGGCGGAGGGGGGAGGGCTTCCTTATCTCTAAGCGATCAAGTTTCATCCTCGCTCGAAGAGCAGTGTGGAAGGTTGACGGAGGGTCTGAGCGATCTTGGCGAGATATTCCACTGTGTGTCTGGGCGTCGAGAAAAGGATCAACCTATTTCTTTCAAAACCTCCACAAACTAATTTTTATGCTATTTATTCACACCAATTTGTTTTTTTAATACGAAATATCGTGTCGTTAGTTTCATATTTTCACATTGCTATTTAGAACAATTGCAAAATATTGAGTTTTCGTATTGTTGGGCGTTAATTGAAACTGATAATTAATTGAAATTGGATAATTAAAATGAGACTATTACAATGCTTCGAACGATTTTTATTTAGTTTTCAACTGCCAAATAACAATGACTTTATAGTTTGAAGTTCATTCAAAAAATGTAAATTAAATGTTAGTCTCATTAACATTAATAATTGAAAAACAATCCTACATTTTTGCAGGAAAATTTGTGGACTTAACTCACGCCTTCACAAATTAAAACCAAGAAATAATGATAATGCAAGGCGAGATTGTACTTCTTGCACATAAATATCTCTTGTGAGCCACATTTTAAATCTATTATAGAAATTTAAAACGGATAGCTTTACTGAAGATATGTTAGGCACATACCTATTAAAAACAAGCGTATTGGTTTAGATTCAACCGGATTAATAAGATTAGAAAGAGAGAGATTGTCGTACTGATAGATTCAAAATGTAACTTTTCCCCGTACTATAAGAGAACACAATACGCATCATTGCAAAGGGATAGTAAGGTGAAATATTGTAGAGTTGTCTAGAGTGCATAATACATGTATTAACAACCAATCCCTTTATTACTAAGTAGTTAATAACAGTCAAACTCTATGTAGCATGTTTCCATGTAGTAGCCTATTGCATGTCAATAGTTCCATGCAGTAGTCTTGTGTATCTTTGGTGATCTCCACCCCCTGCCGCACACCCTCGCGGTGGCTTGCAGGGAATCACATAGATGTAGATTTGTTATACCATTTTCTACCGTCACCTGCTACAATAGTATGAGAAGCAATATCCTGCCTCATGGAATCTGATAGACTCCCTGTCCTGTGTGCGGCCCTATTTCGTGATTCTTGTTCCTTTGCTATCGCATCCAACCGTGATGTCCTCCGCTCGCAGTAGACCTAACGTCATGCATGATTGAGCATTTAGTAATGTAATGTTACTGTAATTTACGATCCTGTGCAATTTCCAATTGTTGACTACGCACTTATCAAGCGCACTGTTAAAAAGTAGCCACGAACATCCTTCCCTCCTGGCTTTTATTTCGTAGTTGCCAACTCCGTTTTCATGGACATCCACCCCACCCACATTATACACCCCTGTTATATAATGATATGCTAATTGGTTATTGCATATTCTCAATGTTTTTCGTGATATTGCCTTAGCTTTTTGCCTTGGGAAGAGGAGATAAGGGGCCCACATATGTTATAACGGCTAACACTAAATTATCTTACCAATGCACTATGAGGATTTAATTATTTTCGTCATTTTGGCAATAGCAAGTTCCTATCTTTCTCTCACTTAACGTGCGATTGATGGTCAGAGATACTGAAATATAATATTTGTTTCTTGAACCTTGGCATTCTTTCTCAAATGATTTTTTACTCTTTGTCAGGATATTAGCTCCAATAGATTTTATTTATGGTTGAGAATGGTACCCCGTAAAAAATATATATTTGCCAAAAACCTTTCCGAGATTACCGTGGATTATTTGGTGACTGTGATTCTTTATTTATCGCGAGTATATTTTCACTGAAAATGAAAATATAGCCTACGTCACGATCAAAAATTAAGAGAAAATGTCAAGAGGTGTCACACTGTCGTGAGTATTTTTAGCACTTCTTGAGAAATAGCCACGTAGCATGTTGGTAGAGCATATTTTTGTGTACCTGTAACCCAATGAGGAACTGACACACTTTTCTTCGTTTTTTTTTAATATATGTCTTATAAGATCTCGTGAACATTTGTTCATGGGTCACTTAGTATGGGTTACAATGCGAACTGAGTCCAAATGAGATTCAGACCCATACGTAGTCATTATTTACAATTACACGTTAAATTAAATTTTTTCATAATAGCATTTACTTAGTTGACTAAATTAAATATTATTACATGAGTCACAATCAACTTGTACGACATGATATGAGGATTTGAACCTTTACCGTACCATATCCACACTTATTGAACAACATATCCCGCTGTAAGGCGCTGCCCTTATCAATGTCGACACAAAAAATAAAAAAGCATTACGAAATTTGCTCACACTATCGCCTGCATTGCATTTCAATAATAACATGGTTAGTATGATTAGGGGGCTACACTTCAAATCGTTAGGGGGAAAAATCAAGTAGCGTGCAGGATTTGGCACGAATTGAACAGTATGAGACGGATGGTAGATTTTCCCACGAGGAATCATAATTTGTTTCCACAAGGCAGCAACCGCATCTTAGACTAGTGACTGCTCATAATTAGGGTAACTTTTGCTCTGGCAGAACAGAGCCACCGACCTTACTACATATTGATGGTGTACCAACTGAGACTCTTTTAACGATAACGTACTTATACCTGACGATGACTTAAAATGATAAAACTCGGTCATTCATGATTTGGAATGCTATTAATTCACTCTATTCCATGGGCTCTTCGGTATTTATGACATGTACAACGACATTAACCGCAGGCTAGTTCCTCGGAGGATCATTTGTACAGAATTTGACAGTTGAGCTCACCGCTTATGCACAAAGAAATTCGCACTGACGTCGCTTGAACGTGATCTAGTTCAGCGGCGTCGGAAGTTAGGGGCAGGGGGGCATTCGGCCCCCCCCCCAGAATTTGCCCCGGGCCCTTGAAAAATTAGTCTTCATTATTAAAAATCAAATTTCACTTGTTTCCATCTTGCCTTTTCCCTTTTGACGCATATTCTACCATCTTCATTTACTTTTAGCGGAATTCTAGTCTCTACCCCCTCCTATCCGCAAAAAATGCGGGCCCTGTTCAAACTGTGACGACGCCCCTGAACTAGTTCCTTTGAAAGAAACAAATAGACGATTAGTTGCATATTCATTCAATTGCAAATAGCTGAGGCGTATTGATGGAAAAACTGATGTCTCTATCAAACCATTTTTTTGTTTCTTTACCGAAATTTTTTTAAATTCTCTAGTTCCTTATAGCCACTTGGTTATGAAATTTACAAGAAAATGTTTCATTTCCAAAAATAAAATATAGGAATATCCCCGGAGTATTTTCATGAGGACGAAAAAGTGGACACGTTATGCCCCAAAAGTGGCTACTATTAACTCATTCACAAATTTTTATCTCTTTCGTGTTATATGATCACACTTAGAACTTTCAATTATACCGTTCCTAATATTAAAACTCGGATATTGGACAAGATATGCGAAACAGCAAAAAAGTTTCTGTTCAAAATGAGCGCAACCTCTGATTTTGAAAAGTTCATTTATTTCTTGGTAAAGTAAATTCGACAAATTATAAATACTGGGCTGTAACGTCATCCAATCAGATGACTTAACACTGCTTAATTAATAACTTAATGTCTGCTCAAAGTTTTGGAAAATGCTCCATTTAATGCAATATTTCAGTTTTTTAGTTACAAAATTTTCATCATCATCATCGGTCAGCAATTCTAGGATTGGTTTGGCACATTCTTCCACTCGGATCTTCTATCGGCCAACGTTTTCATATCAGCGTAATGGCTCTTTTTTACATCCTTTACAACCTGTTCCATGTATCACATACGAGGCCTACCTACAATCTTCCCGTTCAATTTTCCTTCGACGATTGTCTTCATCAGGCCATTGTGTCTCAAGATATGGCCGATTAAGTTGTCCCGTTTCTTTTTAGTTTTCAGGATACTTCTCTTTTGTCCCACTCTTCTTAGCACTTCCTCGGTCGATCCATTAAATCTTCATCATTCTTCTGTAACACCACATTTCGAATGCTTACACTCTTTTCTTCTCCGCTGCTGTCATCGTCCATGCTGCCGCTAAGAAACATGCTCCAGACGTACGTCCTGATGAATTGTTTCCTTACTTCTACACTTGTATTCCTAGCTGTTGGTAGATTCTTCTCTTGATAGAATGCCCTCTTTGCTTGAGCTATGTTACTGATCTTTCGTGCTTCAACCATCTTTAGTTGCTTCGTTTGTGACTTTTACTACGGCGGTTGTGATTTTTAAACAATGTGTTGACAACCGCTACTTAAATTATGTTGTCTGCAGAACTCCAGTATTCTCTCTCCTCTTTCGTTTCGATTTTCCAAACCATATTTCCAGATATTCTTCCATATTAACTTTCGTCAACGACAGCGTTCCAGTCGCCTAAAATAATTAGGTTTTCTTTTCGTATTACCAGTTTTAAAACTGCCGTGATATCTTCGGAGGCGTCATCCACTCATTCATCTTCGTAGACCGACGTAGGCATGTAAACGTACACCACAATGGTATCCGTAGGCTTGTTCTCAATCTTCACATTATAATCCTGTCACTGTAGTGCAGGAAGCTCTTCACGCGCAGTCCTGCACTCTTCCTGAGCATTATGCCTACTCCAGTGTTACCATTCAGTGATCCGGTTTGAATAATTCTGTAACTTCCGCTCCAGAAGTCTCCTTCGGGCCATTTCATTTCACTGATTCCTAATACATCGAGGTCCACTCTCTGCATTTCCACCTTCAGGTTCAATATTCCGTATGTCCAAAGTGATCACACGGTCCAATTTCCTACCCTAAAATGTTTATCACATTTGACTGATGTAGTGTCTCGGGTAGTCCCCTCCCAGGGATTCGAATTGGGTCTATTTTCCCTCCGGAATATTTTACTCTAGAGGGTTCCATCAGGTCTTGATAGAAAGAAAAGAGTGGAGTAGCTGCGACTCCTCGGGATAATAATGTGGTGGTTTCTCCTTGCCTTCCACATCGCAGTACTATAGCCGCTAAAGTAAATGTTACCACGCCTGTAATGAAATGGGTGTCGGTCTACCGACCACTGTGGTCTCCACCTTCATTCATAAGAATAAGAGCTGCTGCTCTCTCCTCCGGGTTCTGAGAAGGGTAATTGTTGGCGATATCTTCACAGGATCTGTATTAATTGAAGGCCTACCTTACCCAGGGATAGCTTTTCGTCCACGACTGCTTATTTAACGAGTAAGCTCGCTTATCTCGTAGCTAACCTCTATATCTAGAGAACGACCAGCCATCCGCAACGCGGCGAACGCACTTGGTGGCTTTAAGCTCAGCCGCGAGTATAAAATATTGCATACTGATAAATAAAACTTCGTATAATTAAATTAAAATATTCTCAATGCACATATTCCGCAGTAATTTTGCTTCATGGGTGCCCGATATGCACCGAAAAAGCATACATGAAGTAGTTTTTGTTATTTCAGTGTCATATGCGACTAGTGAAACTCTCCGGAAAAGACAGCAGCAGCAAGGCCAATGAGTAGGGAAAGGGTACGGAAGGAAACGATTTTCCACAAACCTGTAGCCCTGTAGATACTCACATAATTTAGCTAACGGTTGCAAACATCCGGAACCCTTCAAACGAAATTTCAATTTTATGGTTTTGTTAAGGAACTCTCAAAAATTCGCCACTGTACGACGGGTGGATTTTTTTTTAAGTTTTGATTAGCTCTTGAGGAAGGGTGCGTGTGGCTGTGTTCTCCAGCTTCCAGAAGAGACGGCGTTATGGAAGAGTCCACGAAGCCTTATAGAAAAGCGCAGTATCGTAAAGGATACAACAAAACGAAGAGGAGAGATTGCAACGTGCAGAATTCGATTCGCAGGGAAAAAACCGAAAAAGGAATTTATTTCGCAATATTAAATTTACGAGATAATTAAATGTAAGGGCTCCTTCGTACGGTCCTTCGTAAAAAATTTCGTAAACAAATCGTGGATCCTTGATATCCGAAGGGCGTGAAGATCCGGTAAACAGCTATGCAGTAATGGTGAATATAATTAGTGAACTTTAATAATTTGTTGTTACACTCTTTCTAAGAGTGATGTTAATATATTGATTTTATGTGCTCATAAACTGTATTTTCATTGTATTACTGCTTTATATAACCTTTTTGATTTCCTGTGCTAATGTTAGTTGGTAATTTATATACGAATTTCTACTGCAGGCTGTTATTTATGCCATTTATGTTTCTGTTTTCTCAACTTTTAATTTTGTGTAACAATGCACAGAATGGAAGATATACGTTAATTTTCAGGGTGATCATACTTAACTTGCTCATTATAATTACTAATTGTAACTAGTGAGTGCATAGTAGCCCAGTGGGTAGAGCGTTCAGTAACAGATTCAATTCCGGACGAAGCACTTTGGCATGATATCGCGGTTTGAATTTCAGTATCAGAGTTGTGTAAGTCGGAAAACTGGCCTCTTTACCCTGAATGTGTGAATTTCACTCACCTTCGACCTTAGTACGGCGGAACTCAACCCTGTCAAACCAGTCATTGGGTTTAATTGAGGGAATTATTGTAAATATGGTGAATTACCTGCGAAGAAAAAAGTTTTTTCACTAATAATCTCAAGTTAAAACGGCGTGTTAATAAATGTGGAGCATTGACCATTAATACCGTTTAGTCCGTTTCGTTTCTGGTGTGTATAAAAGCGTATTCAATTTAACCGTAAAATCATAATGATAACCGAAAAACGTAAATGCACAACGTTCATAAACGAAATTTTTTGTTGCCTCCGCCATTGATATTCAAGTAAAAGTACTCTGGTAACAGTTAGAGGAAAATATGTGAGCGCTTTGGCCAGGTAAATAGTAGGAAACTGTAGAGAAACAACATTGAACTTTCACATTAATGAAAGACAAAAGTCGGAGTTAGTCACATATGCTAGGGGGAAAGACGATATTTTAAATAACCTCATTAAAAATGCTCACAATTACTTTACGAGGGCAACGTGCATCCCGCTAAAATAAATCATGGATGACTAATTTAATAACTTCAGTCCATAACATTTGACAACCACTAAAACTACACTACAAATCCAAGGCAACGCCGACAATCCCAGAACCCTTTAGGTGTTTTCAATTTTAGGTAATTGCTGACCTTTCTTACTCTCGACCACAACGAAGACGAGGAAAACAATTCACACTCGGCTCCGAAAAGAGAGCTCTCGACCTTATCTGTGTTCTGAGAAACTTGATCGCCGCCGCGATCCTGTCGCCGCCCCCGAAAAATCCCAGCTGCGACATATCAGGTCCCTCCCCTCAACTCCCCATTCCACTTTCCACGGTGGCGACGCTGATGGCAACTCACAAGAACTACTAGAGCCGCGAGATCATGGTGAGATGAGAAGCCGTTAAATCGGACTATTCAAAATGCGTTGAACACCCTTAAGTGTTCATCAAGGGATTGGAGTTCCACTTTTCTCCTCATCGATGACTTTCCGCCATAATCGAGCCCATCTAAAGCCCGTTTTACACCATACATGATCCAGCACAAGACCTACTGTGCTACCAGCAGCTGATTAAGGACATGATATGATATATGATTGAGGACATACGTCAAGATTGGAACCGTGATCTACAAAGAGGTTTCGCACGACCACAGACATTGTGCGTGCCAAAAAGTTGAAAACAACGTCCATAGGTACTATACTTGCCGGCGTTTTCCTCACCATTGCAGGACCCGACGCCTTTTTCAGCCGCCCAATCACAATACGTTTTGAAGTTTTGAATTAAGCTAAATTTTAAAAATATTACCTTTTGACCCCATAAATAGGGTCCAACCTAAAATCCAAATTTCGTCTATTGGGCTTTCAATGTTAAAATATTCGAAACATAAAAAAGAATTATTTTTCGAAACTTTAAACTATTAGGTTTTTGGGCACGAAGAACATGTTGGAATGACATTGGTCCTGTTTGTCGTCTTCTGACCTCCAAGGACTACACTGAGATCAATGGTCACAGATCTTAGAAATGGCAAGACAAGAAAACAAGCATGATGAATCTGAGATATTTAAGGCTGCCAAAGCCAATGGTAAGGTACTCAGATCCCACCTGTCATCCCTTAAACTCTTTGGGTCATACGGTAGTCGTTGATTTCGAGTTTACAAATCAATGAAAAAAATTCAATTTTAATTTCAAGCTAATTCCTTTATTTTTCAATTGAAAATTCTTTTTTATGTGTTTCATTCAAAAAGGTATTTTAAATATAAAAAATTTACTCAATATCAAAATTTAAGATGAAAATATCGAAGCAGCAAGTACGAAAAATCACTTTTTCCCTTCCAGGCACAATTTAATTCACTCGATAAAAGCGTGTGTGCCTTGCAACATGTTTGGGGATATGAACTCTGCACAAATTGCAATTTCTTCGGTTATTCGATGCACGGAAATGTTTTCTTGGGTACACCTGGTGATCTTTGGCCCCTGTCCAACCGTTCAAATTCAGAGAATTACCGGAGGTACTTCACCATCTTATTGGGTACTTTTGAAACATATGATTTGTCACAGTTGTAGCCCCGATTCGATATTTTTCACCCCAGTGATCTTTGACCCCTGAGTTACCCTTGAAGGTCAAGGGATGACAAGAGGGATCTGAAGCTTTGGCACCTTTTTAAACCTATGATTCGACAGGTTTGTAGCATGATTCACTTGTTAATCGTGCCCCATAACCTAATAGTTGATAGTTGAAAATTTCGCAAAATAATTCTTCCTTTTTAGTATTCTGAATAACTTAACATAGAAAGCCCATCAGGCAAAATCTGGATTTTAGGTTGGACCCTATTTATGGGGTCATAAGGTATAATTTTTAAAATTTTGCTTAAATTCAACAAAACTTACAACCTTTTCCTTCCTTCCAAAAAGTAACAAATTTCATCCTTGTGACATGAAAGAAAGTGTGTAAAATTACAGGTCAAAAATGACACACGATCAATGGGACACACTGTACATTCTTTAATTCCGCTATTTTCATAATTGTCATGGTTAGAATTGCTAGTGTAATGCTCCTATAAGTTATAGGCAATAATTCCTCAGCGTTTGATCACTCAAAATCCTTCAGATGCCTCAAAGTCCTCCAAAAATGAAGATTACTGCCCTTCTCCCCGTAAGATTGTTTAGGGATGTGAGAGTAAAGATAACCGACATCGCAATTCCCATTGTGAAAGTGTAATCGACGACTCGACTATTATAGTTTATTATTGGCAATCCAGAGGACTCTGCTGCTCCCGACAATGACTCATGCACACGTATACATATATTGGCTCTTCGAAAAATACATGGAAATAAATAGCAATAGAGCATCTTCCTCCGACATAGCTGCAGGCATCGGCTCAGTTTTCTTCCACTTCTCTAGTAAAGTACTCCTCTCAACCTAGTTGGTGTGGTCGTGGTAATTTCCTTGATGAGCTTGGAGGCTGCTCTATCTTCCGCTTACCTAAAACTCATAGAGGTCGCGAATGAAAGAGTTACCGCAGAATGATACGATCTCAGACTTTCTGATTTCTTTCTCTTTGATCTTTCGCTGCTAGTGCGAAAATATATCTCCTGGAACCCAGAAATGCCTCATAAGTGTTGCAATGTAAGCATAAGTGCAAGGTAATTTCTTAATGATCTTAAATTACTCGGATATACTTAAGGGCGGCGTTGAAGAACCTGGAAGTTTTTGCAGCAAATGCTCGGGAAACACAACATTTGCCTTTTGCCATTCGCCATAGTGCATCAAAAATCTCTCGTTATTCCGTAAGCTTCGTTCTCACCGCGACGCATATCCATTATGAAATAACCTCTTAATGTAATCCCTAAACACCTTTAAAACTTCATTATTCACTTCCAAATGCAACCTTACGGTGAGAAAATTTAATTAGTACTTTGCCTTCATACGAAATGACGTACTTTTCACTCTCATTAGTTTTATATAAATTTGTAAACGTGTGATTACAATAGAAGCATATTTTCATTCATTAACACCATCAACCCCTAAATGGGAGCCGAAACTATTAGACTGAAGAGGAAATAGTTGAGTACAATTTTATGCACACTCGAAAAGAAAAGGATATTCGAAAAAGCGAATTGACATGCTATTAAATATTCTGCAATAATATGGATGATTTGCAATTCGAAGCCATTGAATACAAAATAATAACACCGAAACCTTACTACAAATGAAAATATTTCAAGAATAGACATTATTATAATTATCTAAATAAAGTTTTATTGTGAATCACATTTTTTCTTTTTGTTTGTAATTATATTTTCCGATAGATGTTCAATTTCATCCTTCATTCCTACAATTATATTTTCCCTTTTGTCTCATTCTCCACTTCTTCCACTAGCATTTTTACTATTCAATTTGGCCATCATAAATGAACGGTTTCCAAAGAAATGAACTAGAGCGTTCAGTTTCATTTTTGCAGTGGTGTGAGTCATAAGCGTTTTGAAACTTCAGCTCGAATTTCTCTCTGCAAATCTTAGTGGTTTGGATACCTTGCAAAACACTTTAATCGAGCATGAACGCGGGGTAATGGTGAAGATTGCGCTGACAGGGTTTGATGGCGAGAAGAATGATCAAATAGGTAGCATATTTGACCGAGTATTAGTCATTAAGAAACAGCACTGTCGAGCCTCGTGGTGGAATTTTTGACGTCAAAACAGACCCGACTTTTACGTGCAAGAAACTTGATTTTAAAAAGGCCGATATTAATTCTGTGTGACTTCGCCACTGGTTTAATCAAGTAATGCGTTTTTCCAGTGATTATAGAATTCGATCTTCAACTCCCCGGACACAAGTGCAATCGCTACAGCATACATATACTTAATATACATAATACCACCCAAGCCAACGCAAGTTGTATAGCAGGGGGTAAATCATCATTTGTAGTGAAAAGGCATATTTCATACAAAAGTACCAGTCCATGCATGCAGTACTTACATGCAATCGATTATAATACTATGCTATGCTATAATGTATAATAATCCTTGTGGACAATATTAGATATTCGTTCACGATAAGTGTAACTAAATTGTTAAAGTAATATATAAATATAAGTAATGGTATCGGGCGTAACTTGGTGAAAATCCTTAAAAGTTGGAACGTTCAAAGAAATATCTACTTGGCTGTTTCAAGATGAATATTTATTTCCGACAATGGTTTCGGTACAAACTATCATTATCAAGGTGATAATGATAAGGCGTAATATATTAATTATTGATAACTCATAAATTTATATAATTGCAGTAATTAATTGACTATTATTTTCTAGAACATGCATAAGATAAATTGAATATAAATAGGTGATACTTTATGAAAAACTGACATACTGTAATAAAAACTCAACTTTGTATATTTCATATTTTTATTTGAGAAACCCTACCGGTTTCGACACTCCCGTGTCATTGTCAAGGGTGTCCATGGCTGCCATTTCGTGGACTGGTATTTTTCTATAGAAACGTATAGATTTGTATAGATCTGCAAACTTCACTATCGAAATGTACAGAGACGTACTAATGTACACATCTAAAGTTATCACACCAATATGGATACAGTGTTACAAAAGTTGTTTCTGACACACTGGAACACTGTCCACCGTCTAATGAGACAAACACGGAAAAAAAAATCAGTCAAGAACACACCAGCACATTCTCAACAGAGACACAAATACACTTTGGTCATTGCACTTCACAACTGCTATTATCAGGATTATCTGGGAATTTCAGAATAAGATCCAACGGAAACAACGTGAGGTCCTCAGGTGTGGTTGCAAGAGGCTACATCTCTAAAGAACTGAAAACAAGGAATGATAGTTGCTCAGTAAATCCAGAGATAATCTTGAGTATATATGTATTGCAACATAATAAGGTTAAAGATAAGATTGCTTAATTGGTAAATGTAAACAAAGACTATATCAGAGGTTAACCTCTGGTATAGATCCTTGAACAAGGGCCCAAATGAAAGGCATAATTATAGGAAACTTTCACATCTCAGATGATATGAAGGAGATGAAACAGCAGGCATGAAAGAGGATAAAAAGTGATTCCCATCCATCACTGTGGTTGAACACGTGCACAAGTATCAATATTCCTCTACTATTTATAATAATGTAAATATAATAATATATTTCTAATAATGTGAATAAAATATAGTCGTGTATATCGCCTAGTAATATACCCACTTTTCTCCGGCAAATGAATGCCAGTGAATATAGCAAGACCACGAATAGATTACTTTGCACTGCCTCTTAATTGATACCTACTCATTACAATGCAATGGGGGCGATTATTCGGAACCGAAAACGCAATTTTGTACACGAAATCGTTAAGATGGAAACGGAAAATGAATTTTAGTGAAAAAATTAATCTTCTAACCCGAGCCATTCACTCATAAATCAAAACTTAAAATAAGCAAAAGGTGACTCCCACCGAAGAAGCTGCTCTGATACCACTGACGTCATTTTCCTCCCGTCCTTGACTGCTTTTAGGGGAAGGGAGTGGAGGGGGATTCTCGGAAGTACTGCTCGCACAGATCCTGTCGCAACAACTTCCAATGGCAGAGTCAGCGGTCTCCCCCATAGCGATAAGGCAAAGTAGCTTCGCGGGCTCAGTTGTGATTGGACGAAGTCGAATACGTCAGAGGTTGCACCACGCCCACTTTTCCGAAAGGGTTAAAAACATCAGTTTTTCGCCGCTTATAACTCGATAAATAATTGACGGATCAAAAAACGGAAAAAATAAGGTACTTTTCATGTTATAAACTCTACCAGATTCGGCAATAAAAATATGTTAAAAGACCCCATTACTACCTTGTTTACTTGAGAATTCTCATTCCTTGATCCAGGGGTATGGCCACGCATGCGGTCTTTTTGTTGGTACGCAAACCCTTCAATACCATTTCATCAAATAGTGGCCTGACACCGTGGCAGGGCGTGAAACCCGATCCTAGAGTACCCGTCTACCTCGCAATCACTCAGGTGTACGCGACCCGTGTAAGTCCATCAATGCCGAAATTCCCTGGCTGGAAAAAGTTTTGCCGACGGACACTTGCAGAGTCCAAAGTGAGAACATTTACTTTTACCTTGCAACTAATTCATGTTATACCTACGCTTTTTCTGCTTTTTCACGTTTTCATTGTTTTTTTAATGTAAAACGCTGGAATATGCATTCAAGCAGGTGGCATTCAATCTGTTTGGATGCATCAGTGTGAAAATCAGCATTCGTCCACAGCTTGTTCATGCGAACACTCCTTTGGTTAGTTATCTTTTCAGCAAAGTAAGCAAAATATACGTTAGGCCTTGTGCAATTTGTCATTAGCGGGTGTCATTTGCCTCTCCTCTTACCCCCTTCAGGGAATACCAAGTATGAACCCAGGTTTGCCGAATATGATACGCAAAACGTGTCAGTCTCCTTGTACCTTTCCGTCTGACAAATCGGTCTTGGTCACTAATCATGCCCTATTCTCCAAGGGAGGGCAAATAGTCATGGCATCAAGAGACGAATAAACCTCAAGAAACGTATCCAAACACAAGAACTGCTTAAGTATTTTGCGCGTGCCGTTAAATAATGAAAATCAAAACTTCAGTTTTGAGGTATCAAATTTGCATCGTTTAAAACAATTCTACACTCATCAACCGAAAAAAACAATATTACTACTATGAAACAAACAATTTCAAAAATAAAATATTTCAAGATCATTGCACATTACCTCACAAACAAAAATTAACGGATGAAAATGTCATCCCCATTTCCTTTTTTGCCGTTATTGGATCTCCATGAAGGAGGGTACATAATGTGATAATATCTGACTGTACAGCAACAAAAACGATATTTCAATTAAATAAAATAATACTACTATATATACTTTGAATTAAAATGACATTATTGCGGTTAATAAATATATTATTGAACATCGAACGATGTAAAAATATCCTCTGTCGGAATAAAATATGAATAATTAGACCTCTCTCCAATTTCCGGTGACCCAAGTGCCCGTCGGGAACTTATGCCGTCTTTGCAGTGACCGTTGTAAAAATATAATAAATCCACGTACTTTCCTTATAGCCTTCACATTATTCTTTAAATATTAACCTGGCATTTTCCAGAAGATTGTCATGAGCCGTCAGGAAGTCAATGTTGTTCCCGAATCAAACTGATATATAATCCAGGCTTATGGAAAACGATAAGACAATCTAATTTTCCAGTAAACAACGTAGGTTTAACTCACCTTTCTCATCAAGAATCAAAGGAATCGTTTTCAAAAATAGCATATTAAAAAAAATTAGAATGAAGAATAAGCAAACAATGGCACCTTGCCTTACGCCAGCCTCAAGCGACAATTTAGTTATCATTCGATAACTAAATAATTCGATATTTACTTTCGATGAAAATGGTAAATAACATTTATCTACCCCTTTTTATACGTTTATAATTAACTTTATATATATATGTTGTAGAAGGAGCTGCGTGTCTCACGAAAAGAAGATTAGACGATTCCATCATATTTGTCCCCGATTTCCGTTATTATTCCCGACCGACATTATTAATGACCCAAAATTCTGCTCCGCAGGGAAAAGGGGTGCAAGTACAGAATAAACCCCTGTAACGCAACCTAGCGGTGGGTCTCAGGGTATTTACGTGTAGTACGTAGAACTAGAGATCTATAAGCGGAAACAAAAATTTTCATCCAATGAGGTTGACATAGAAATAAATAATACAAATCTATGTCAATGAATATCGCCTTTGATGTTAATGAAAATAATTGTTGAAAAATACATTTTCCTATAGACTTTAAGGGGTAAGGTAAAATGGTGAACAGAATGGTTTGTCTATAGGACATGATATGCATAGTTGGACTTTTTGCTCATTTTACGATAGGCACGATTCATCCAATTAACAATTAATGATGCCAGCAAAAGAGATAAACAATTACAAAATGTAACTCATAGTACTGTAACGGAAAAAATGTTGAGATTTGGGTACATATAACGATTATTGCAAGTGCCAACGAAATATTATTTACTGTCATTTATAACTATAATATATGAGAATAACAAAGAATATTTATGGATTTGTGCAGCACGTTCAGATATGCCCATTGAGATCACATAGGAAATCAATTCGGTGATTTTAGGGGTTGCTTACGATTGTATGATTCTTTTCCTCCATTTAGCGAGGTACCAATGAAATGAATGAAATCAACCTACACTGAAATATTTACCAGACAATGAGTCACAGTCTTGGAGCATGTAAACCTACAGAATACCCTGAAAACCACCATAAAGGTGTGTGGTTGGGGTGAATTTAAACTAAACGTGCATTCCTTATCACGTTTAAAAAGGGTTATTAAGTATATTCCACTTTTAAGTTAAAAATTTTTAAAATATAGAAATGGACACTACTAAATAGGGAAATATGGCCAGATATCACCTGAAAATACACATAAAGAAAACTAAGAAATAGGTATGCAGTATGAGAGAAGAAGCCAAGACCAGCGTTGAAATGAAGTTGCAATTTATACACGTGCTCAATTTAAGCACAGCCGGAACCATTAAACCACGTTAGGGAAGTGTTCTACTTATAAACATTTAGGAAATTTATTGCTTCGAGCGAGAATGCAGAAATACGTTGTATGGGGAAAATGAGTGCCATGCAAGAGCCAGAAAATCTCCTCGGAATGACACCCAAATTGAAAATGCACAACTCACTGCAAGAAAACAATTAAAAACTTATGACATTCAAGGGGCATTTCTAGGGAGACACGTACCTCTGCCTTCGCAAGGAGCATCGGCATTACGTTGTCTTGAAAGAACTTTAGCAAAGAAGGAACTTGTCGCTGCAGTTGAGCCTTTCCCACCGTCAGCCCATCCCTGGCGATAATCGCGGGAACAGCCGAGACCAAGTGTATTTCCTTCGCGAGCCGCGTCACCTTCCCCATCGCAGCATGGACACGCCCGTCTAATCCTTTTCCGTACCTCCTGCACTTCCTCTCCGCCTCCTCCAGCGCCTCCTTCATCTGTTCCTCGGCGACGTCATCGCCCGGAGAGTACGGCTTCCCATCATTCCCGAAAGCCAAGAACAAGGACACCTGCGACAGCGCACCTGCCAACTCACCCGCGACCTCCTCCTCCGCGTTCCACTCGTCCACCTTCCCCCCCAAATACACCCTCCTCCACTCGAAGTCAGAGAACGAGCGAGATCGAGTCCCCTCCTCCATCTCCCGCCCGTCGTGATCCGTGAATCTCGATTTCTCGCGGCCCAAATAAATGCCGTCCAAGTCGACATCATAATTGTTGAAGTCGATGTGCACGGACACGTTCTCTCGGACTTTCAGGAACTTCAGCAGGCAAGCCGTGACATCGCCAATCCAATACAGCCTCTCGTATAATCCCCACGCCTTACTCACTTGCGCATTGTCGCCGCTCAAGATGCGCGTCTTGCGTAGCATCGCGCCGACGTATTCCTCCATCCTCTCGTCTTCAGTCTGAGGAGACGAGAGACAGACTCGCTCAGCTTCGATCGAGGTGTCAGATACCTCGGCATGGAGCTTCGACATCACGCTGTTTCGGAAGAAGTTCAACAAACAAGGAACTCGCTCCAGTGTGCAAGTTCCCATCGTCGGCCCTTTTTCGGCCATAATCGCAGGGACGGCTGACATCAAGTGTATCTCCTTCGCGCGCTGACTCTTCTTTTCCAATGCGCTTCGAATACGCACGTCTAGTTCCGCTCCGTACCGCCAATACTTGGTCTCCGCCTCCACCAACGCCCTCTTCATTTGTAGCTCGGTGACGTCATCGCCCGGCGGGTACGGCCTCCCCCCGTTCCCGAAAGCCAGAAGCAGCGACATCTGAGTCAGTGCTTCAGCCAAGCGGCCGATGACGTGCTCTTCACAGAAATATCCAAGCAGGTACACCTTCGTCTCCTCGAAGTCGGCAAACGAGGCATTATTCCAACTCACGTTCCTCTCCACTCCGTCGTGATCTCTGAATCTCGATTTCACTCGGCCAGTATTGTCTGTGTCGAATTCGATCTCTACTGACACGCTGTCTTGGCTCTTCAGGAACTGGAACAGGCAAGCCGTCACATCGCTGACGGAATACAGCTTCTCGTACAATCCCCGCACCTTGTTCACTTCCCCATCGTCACCGCTCAAAATCCGAGTCTTGCGCACCATCGCCTCCACGCATTCCTTTCTTGTATCCTCTTCTGTTCGAGGAGCCGACTGCTCGACTTCCTCGGTGACAATCGAAATCTCAGATGTATCCGGCGTACGCCTCTCCTTACTCGCCAGTGACGTCGCGGAACTCTCAAGGGCCGACAAGATTATATCACTGGGCGCCTTTTCACTCTTGCGGTCAGCAACGGAATTGCGGATGATTGCCATTTCATGCATTTGGGTATCGAGTGCTGCTAATCCATTCTTGACGTCATCAATGGCCTCGCAAGCTGACGGCATCTCTCGTGCTATTAAAGATGTTTCATCGCGCACGGCCTCCATTCCTGCATTCGAGCATTCAGAGTTCTCATCATTGAACCACGTTGCCACGATCCCTGCAACATCCATTACAATCTGCTCCAGGGGTACCAACTTGTGGATGAGTGGGCAATCACCGTCCACGGCGTATCTCACTGACATGCCCTAGGCCAGCTCAACCTCGCTGACCGCTTCAACGCCCCAGAAGTCTCGGATCAGTAGTTTCTTCAAATAGTCAACCTTCCCGGAGACGTACAGAAGGGCGCTTTTCCTTAATAATGTAAGTCCAGGTCACTCAAAGAACTTAATTCGTCCCGGCACCATTCCTAGGGTTCCAGCAACTACGCCAGGGAACATTTGCTCCTCCAACGCACCATGGATATCGGAGGATGTCACAGATGTTCCGCTGTACCTTTGCCGATTATTGTTGGCCCTTTTAGTGGACGATGGACTGCGTTTTGATAAGGACGGACGGTTAGGATCGGAGAGGGTGTAATGCTGCCAGAACTGAAAATATAAATATTTTC
This sequence comes from Platycnemis pennipes, assembly GCA_933228895.1. NCBI lineage: Eukaryota > Metazoa > Arthropoda > Insecta > Odonata > Platycnemididae > Platycnemis > Platycnemis pennipes. The sequence continues at coordinate 1,273,415 of CAKOGI010000006.1, read as the reverse complement.
ACGTTAAGTCATCCACGCAGTAGTGAAATTCAATTGCTTAAAACTATAAACTTTCATCCATTCAAGATAAGTCGAATTTATTTCTTTACAACTGAAAATCCAACGAAAGATGTTCATGTTTTACAGAAGTGCGTAGAATGGGAAAGCAAAGATTGCCATATACGTCAATTATATGCATTAGCCATCGGCGCTGGAAAACCAAAGGGTGTTTACTTGGGAACGCATTCAGATTAACTCCCAACCTGACATTTCAAATGTTCTATAGGAGTAATTAATCTACCTATTATTGTTGCTGCGGGTGCTATTTACGTTCATTGACAGACGAGTGCACAATGTAACCTGTGGAGAAAGTTTTATCGCATGACATTATCGCATGCCCAAATCGCACAAAAAATAACTAATTTTTGTATACAGAGGAAATAAAATCACATTACAAATACTAGAGATTTGGGGGTTATTACATATTCCTGTGCTTAGAGACATCCAATAAAAAATCCCAACTCCTCTTTGTTCATTAGAAATATTTATGATCCTTTATACTATTAAAGATTATAAACTGCCTTTAGAAGAACAATGGCGGACTGCTTCCAGCCTTCACGTTAGATTTTATTCGAAGGCTTGAATTAATTCGTATGCAGGCTTATTAGCAGCAATATTACTTGGGATGGAAGGAGCTCGCCGGACATCAAACGAAAAATAACTTCAATTTAGCTAAGGAGGCGTACATGAAGAAGAGACAACTACGATGCTCAATGAACCTACGCCTGCAAGCTGGGAAACACTTCAATAAAACATTCGTGTGGCACTCTATGAATCAGAGACATGGAACATCGGGAAAGTAGACCAGCGAAGAATTGAAGGGTTCAAAACATGGTGATGAAGGACAATGTTGAAGATTAAGGAGGTTGATCCGAAAAGTGAAAGTCATGTCATTTTTTTATATTTTCAGCACTTATAACTAAAGTTTCTCTGTCTAATAAAGTAAAGATAATTATACCAATCCATACTCCTTTTTGCACAAATTGCATTTGAAATTCATTACGATTGACGGTGAGAATGGCTATCATATGAGAATATAACGTTTAAAAATACCACAGTGACATGTCATTTCTGCAAAAAACTGATATTTTATGCGTAATGTTACAAGGAATAAAATGACACGAAAAAAAGGTATCAACCCACCGTATTTTTCGCTAAATCCACCAATTTCTGCGCTAATAGCAGACGAAATGCGTTAGTTGTCTTCAAGTGGCGCTGCGGTCGCTCTAGCCAAAATGTATGGCGTATCAATAATATCATTACTAATGAGATATTAAAGCATATTTCAGAAAAATATTATAACATAATGTTTGATAGTAATATTCTGGTGTTATAAATTAGTAAATTCATTGAGTACATGAATTTAATTCTTTAAAGTAAATGCTGACTTGACTTCATCGTCGAGCTGATTAAAATTATCATAAAAAAGAAATCCTTCGACTTTACATCGCATTTCTTGTGATACTTATGACTTTCAATAGCTTAGGTAATTTTCTTTGTGAAGTAAGGATCACTTAGCAGGCATATACTCGTACTTAAATTTAATAAGATTCCTCAGACAACTTGACTCAAGCAGTCGCGAGCCAACCTCCTTAAATGGATAGAGTGAGGAACGAAGATCAAATAAAGGAAGGACTACGGCTATGAGGAACCAGCGGGATTGGATATACCTTAGGACACAATGAATTAATGAGAAATATAATAGAATGGAAAATTGAAGGGTAGGTCCAGCAAGGAAAACCAAAACATTGGGCAAATAAGGAAGGACGTGAAATGGAAAACATACCAGGGCGTGAGGTAATTAACACTGAATAGGGCAGAATGGAGGGATGCAGTAAACCAATCCTGGGATTGAAATACTGATGATAAATCCGTTGAGGCCTGACGATCTTCCAAAATGGTGCAATTAAGATGAACAACAATACTTACCGAGTAAACATTGACCGCATTCATTTCACTTGCTTAGCATTCCATGGTCATCTCCATTTCCTACTATTAGTCGAGAATTACGATCTGTTAATTTAAGCTGGCTGATAAACGTGTTCTCTTGTGTGATGCATTCAGTATTCTGTGTAACTACACGGTCATTTAGAAGATTGGTTGGGGAACATTACAGACAACAAGGTTAATCAAAAGTTAAAAGTGACTTCAAATAATCGATTCACGCGGATTTGACTCCGACCCCGAAGACATATATCTAACTTCGCACTTCAACAGCAAGATTGATAAATGCGATAATTGGAAAGAGATCAACTGTTGGACATAGAAATACAAGGATTCCCTTTTGCAACCAAAATAACCAGATGACATACCTAACAAAAGTCAAACCAAGTCATGTCCTAAAAAAATACGAACATCATTTCAAGTTAACTTCTCAGTTAATTTCATGCCTTTGCTTTTTCACATATTTGTTTTCCATTCCACGCATCCCAGCCAAAATGGGAGCGACGATAATGTGTTGGGGGAGGGGAGTGTGCTGGACGCTGTGGCCGAATGTTGTGGGAGCATTTAGGAAGTGTCGCGGTAGTGTCCAGGGAGCAGCAAATTTATGTTCACCCAAGCCATATCTCTCATTTACTCAGATACAATACAAAGCCACAACCTGGCCCTATGAGTCATATCCGCCAGCATTAATCGACCTATCAATCTCAGTCTTTCGATAACGATTGTTTCTCACTTTTCCGTTAGCACTAGGAGGTTGGGAGGCCGTATATATACAGCTGCTGGCTGCCATTAAGTCGTTTGTGATAATTACTTTACTAAAATATTGACACTGTGGTATTTTGCGCCCTCAAAACATTTCCCCAACTACCATTTTGTGCATAAAAAAAGCATGACGGTTATGAATATACATAGCTGCAATTCTTTCAACTCCAGGGGGGTTGTGTTTGAAACCGTCGGGATTATCTCGAATAGGTAACCTAGGAGTCACATGGTCTAAGCAGAAATGGTTGGCAAATTTATTTTGATAAAACCTCTGATTACAGCCTCATTTATTGTTAACACTTGTGCTTGATCTAATATGGGGGATCTACAGTCGAGAATGATGAAAACACTGAAGTAAAAACAATTGAAGATATTGCAACGAGTGATTAAGTCACACCAAATTTGCAAACAATTCGTGTTTGTACCACGTGACTCCTTGGTTACCTATTCGAGATTATCCCGACGCTTTCAAACACCCCTCCCCTTCTCAGGGGAGATAAATAAAAGTTTCCTCAATAACGTGCCAATCGTCGGACCAGCCATGAATAACGGTAAATATATCCAGTACGAGTGTAGAAATGGTAGCTGCATGTTGGAAAAGGACTTGTAGCTAACCCAACTAACAATGTTTTTGCATGTATGTTTTGCTATTTTTATCTTTTTTAAAATAGCGTAGTTTTGAACAGTATATATACAAGTACTAATACTTTTTTTATGCATGATATGTAGTGCATGTTTGGTGAGAGTTCACCACCTGCCACACACCTTTATGGTGGCTTGCAGGGTATTATGTAGATGTAGATGTACTGCTGGTGACCTACCACCCTCTACCATACACCGTTGCAGCTTTTTTCATGGAGATATGCGGATCCACTACGGTGCCTATAACGGCATTACGTATGGCAGAATGGACAGTAACTGTTGATAGCACTAAAGACACGCTACTGAGACCTAGACGTGTTGTAATACACCATTTCACACCCATACTAGCTCCCGTAGGACTCACAAGGTAATTCAAGAAAGGAACACAAGGTAGGGTGAGCACATACGTGAAATTATGGGTCAAGCTAATGATAAACTGGGATTCCTCAAAACCGTACTGAAATTAAGAAAGAAACCAACTACTTATATTTTCACTTGGAGTTGATTAGGTACGAATAGTCGGATTTGGAAGCAGTTTTGGACTGATATTGAACTCTTTTCAAAATTAAGTTTGAAAAAAAGCCGTGGTAATAAGTTTGGAAAGAGGAGAATCCACCCTGAAACACATACTGTAGGTATCTTAGTAAAATATTGAACTTGAAATCTAGATAATTAGAGGATCGCTATTAATTATTCAGGCGTCATATTTCAGCGCAATCACTCTCCTCCGAACTCTAGCGACAAGTGCCGAAGAACTCCTTCTGTATTGTCATTATTGATTGCTGTTTGTTCACTGATTGTTCAATGATGGCATTTTAATGCAGAGAACTTTAGATACATAACGCTTGTATTATCTAAATACGACCACAGCGTTTATTTGCCAACGTTTTTACATAAACTACGTGAAATAAAATTTTCCCTGAAGCTCTACAAAATCTGCCAAATGCTAAAATGCTCCGGCACTTTTAGCGTAGCTCCTAGGACATTGGTTGGCACTTAAAGGGCTAGGCATCATCATCACAGAATACCAGTCGTGGGAATAACACATCAGGAAATGAACAAGCAAACCTTTGAGTAGGATTCGGAAAAGGGCTCTTGGTAAATGCGGTTAGAAAGTACGATAAATGTCACTTGTCCCTCATAAAGGAAGCGTACGAAAGGTATTTTGTAAAAATTATAGTGAATTTAAAAACACATCAGACTTCACAATGAAGTCACTGATCACGTCACATGTTATGGGAGATGGCCCTGCTTCAATTTCATGAATACCTAGTAGCAGTTCATTTAAATTATTAATCGATGAAATTTAATCGCTATTTCCACAATGAAACTAAACTGAAATTCAATGGTGCCCATTATATGAGCACTTGTGCTGCCTTAACTTACTGAGTGATTTGTGATTAAATGAAAACCTACATGTGACACACCCATACGGGGGCTTGCAGGGTAGTATATAGAAATAAGTGAAGAGTATCAAATCAGACACTTTAAACATTCCCTCGTGCAAGTACTCACAGCATACTCCCTAGCGACATGTATTAGAAAATAAAGAAAAAAGAAAAATTAATTGTGGTGACATGATGATTATCAGTCATAAAGGCTTGTTACTCTTATCAAATATATAAACTGTGATCCTAATACGTAACTGATAGAGGAGTAAAACATGTAGAAACTGATAGTAGCATCACTCAAATGTTATCTATCGAAGTAGCGGTAAGTGTAATCCCAGCATAGGCAGAAACCTTGAGGCCGTGAATATTGGCGTCGGATTCACAATTACTAGTGCTATTACTGATTTTGAAAATGATAAGATAAATTACACATTCTTGGTACCGCAGTAAATTAAATGGTAAGCTAGTCCCTACTTACGTTACGGGAATAAACTATCCGTATCCTTCCCCTTGATCTTTAAGTCAGCGAGAAAACAATGTGATGCAGCACTCCCTCGAAGAATGCAAGAATCATTCCTCAGAATCTGAGCTTCCCGAAGACCGAAGTATCCTCTTCCCACTATAATAACCGATAGCAACAAGTAAGTCAAAGGATCTACTCAGACTAATACTCCACATGAAACGACGTCTACACAATTTTCATTCTTAGAAACCCAGGTCTCAACAATGGAGAGAAGATGAAGAAGTTACCATAAGAAACCATTTTTTCACTCATATCAATTAACTCCTTCTCAGGATGATTCCTCAAAAATAACCCTGGATAATTCCTCAGACGTTCTATAACTATGCAAGGACAAAGACGACTCGTAAGAGAATCATCAATGCGACGAATTAAATCGTAGTGCCAAGTAGATTATATTGTCAAGTGAGATTTTCATCAGACCACTTTACTCGTAAGTTTGCTGAAATACGATAAGATAAATTTCGAAGACAAAAACACTACTTACATAAATACAGCACGCATTGCGAATCATCTGCCTTTTCCTGCACGTCACAGCAAAGAGAAATGTGGTCAAGCGAAGCTCCAACCGAAACCGGTGCGAAGTTCCAGAATATCGCGCTCCTTGGACACCGGAGTGGCCTCTTCTCACTATCCCAATTAACAAAAAGAAAATCAGAACATGTAATTACCGGCACAAAACTGAGTCCAGAAATGGGACACGTTTCAATCTCCAAATGCGTTCTGTAAGCTTCAATTTGGTTGAGCGAGACATAAGTCTTTCCTCGCCGGGACCGAGTTCCTTCGTCGGCGAGCTATCCTAGCCGCCGTGCTTAACTACGCGGCTTAGTTACGCCTTACCATTCCATTAACTCCCACCACCCTCACAGGTAAGGGATACTGAGGAGGCTTCCTTTGGAGACGCTTCCTTTTGAAGTGATCTATGGAAAGGCACTAGGGGACGCGGCGACGAAGGAACGCCCGCGTGCGTTCCTTCGTCGAAGCGAATAATTCATTCGCAGCGAATAATTCATTAGAATCATTGTAACCGGGACTTGATCATTGCTTGTGTAACCGGGACTCCGGCTTGTTCCCTGACGTCATTTCCCCAAACCCACCACCGTCGGCGAGTATGCTTAGACAGTATTAAAAAGAAAAGTTTGAAAATCAAGTGAAACAAAAAGTGAGAAAATAAGAGCGATTGCTGTACGAGCGCTGCCGACTTCACCCCAAACGTTAGCTTACCTCTGAAAAAAACAGAGAACATTTAAATACATACTTTTATGTAGTACTTACCTCAAATTCGAAGGAGTAAAAGACAATCTACCACGCAGATAGCAAATCAGGACCTGCCATGGGACTACCTCTCTACAAGAAAACAAAGAACTGCTCGAATAGCGAATCGCACAATGGAGCCCGTTGATCGAGCTGCTCGTTGTAACTGCTTCTGTGTCCGTCTGATGGCAGTGCGATCGCAGCCCTCGTGACTGCCCCTCGGCCTCCAAGGACCCTTCCCTCCTCCTCACCTCTGTGACGCAACCACTCCTCCAGCACTCCTCATTCCCACGGAGAGACGTTTCTGAACCAAAGAGTTGTTTGTAAGCATGTTTGTAAGGAACAGATAGTACGTCGATAGCTAGGGCTCCCAGGGAAACTCATGAGTTGGAACTAGTTTATTCATCACTAAAGGTGTCAATGATTTTACGTCCCAGCGGACGGACCTAGTACTCAAAGTACATTTTCTTGTAAAGATACGCCAGTAACGATTCCAATAGAATTGTTCCTTGGAATCGAATATATGTAATGCCTTTGATAGACGGTTTCCACCTGACAATCCCAAAAATTCCTCTCTGAACACGATGACGCACATGAAGATGATTTCCAACATGAAATGAATAGCGGAATCATTATCAGAGTTCAATAAGGGAAAGACAGAATGCGGCATTTTATTCCATACACATCTACGTAATACACTGCGAACCACCATTATGGTGTGTGATAGGGATTCACACCTACATCTACGCGATACCCTGCGAGCGAGGGTGTGTGGCAGGGGGTGAAGATCACCAAGCATGCACTATTGACATGCAAAAAAGCAACTATAGGGTCTCATGCAACTAGATTGTTAGTATCTATAATATTTAAGGGATAAACACATGCATTATGCTCTACGGACTACTCTTTTTCCCTACCTATCCCTTTGCTATGCTGCCTATTCTCTTCTCTTTTGGGACGGTGTAAAATGACGCATTGAATCTATCAGTACGAAAATCTATCTCTCTGATCTTATTTATCTGGTAGAATCCAGCATAATACGCTGATGTTTTTAATATAAGCCTGACATATTCAGTAAAGCTATCCGATTGAAATTTCTGCAATAGATTTAATCTGGACTTTAACCTACGCTCTGATAATGATTCCCACCCTAATTCTGATACACTACTCAACCTATCGTAACACCTTTTGACGAACCTAGCTGCTCTACGCTGCACACTGTCTAGTTCTCTCATCAAACCTAATTCATTCGGATCCAATATACACTGGGTACATACTCAAACTGGGGCCTAAATAGTGAAAAGTAACATCGCTCTTTTGTCTTCTCATCACATTTCCCAAGTACTCTTTTTATAAATCCTAGCTTTCTCTTCGCTTGCCCGCATATTTCCCGGATATGTCTTCCCCACGATAAATCTTTACTGATTGTTACTCCTAAATATCTTATGGTTTCAACGATCTCGATCTTCGTGTTACTAATTTTATATGATCGCTCTATCGAATTATTCCTTCTCCAAAAATTAATTGCTAGACACTTTTTAAGGTTAAGTTGTAAATACCATTGGTCGCACCACCCTTGAATTGCATCTAAATCCTTACTAAGCGATTCCCTGTCTTCTTCTTTTGATACCTCTGTACACTACGGCATCGTCTAAGGTTACTACTAAATACGGTACTCAAATCGTTTTTGCATAAAAGAAATAAAAGCGGACCTATTAGGCCACCCTGGGGAGCTCCCGATGTGACTTTGATTGTGTCCGACATGATACCATCTATGACATCCCTCTGCTTTCACCCAATTAAGAATTCTTTTACCAACATAAAACGTCTTTATTTATACCAAATCTCTCTCATTTCTAGATTAATTTATCATGAGGAACTTTATCGAATGCCTTTTTAAAATCTAAAAATATTTAAAATTTATAAAAATCAACTTCAGTTCTGTGTTCACCGTAGACTAAAATATCGTATACGGATAAAGCTAATTGTGTCTCGCAAGTTCTACCTTTCCGCCACCCATGTTGGCTGTTTATGTGTAATCCCTGACTATCCAAATGTCCCATGATAAAACTGACTACAATGTGCTCAAATACCTCACAAGAGATTGACGTGAGGGAGATGGATCTGTAGTTACTAGGTTCTTCCCTATCACCGATTTTAAAAACAGGTGTAATGTTGCCTACTTTCTAATCCTTGGGTACCGTGTTTTATTGAATATTATTTCTAGGAAGTGTGAATTTCAGAAGCTAATGTTCTATATACTCTCCACGGAATTTGATCGGGACCTGGTGATTTGTTTTTACTAATGTTTTTTATTAACTGTTGCTCTATTCCGCGACATGAAATTATTATTTCGGGTATTTGTTCCCTGAAAGTATTCGTCGGTGGTTCCACTGCGTTTTGTGACGATGAGTTGAATCAAAGTAATTATAAAGTAAGTAATTGTAAGTAAGCAATTGGGATTAAATAGTTTGCATTCATGCGTTACACAGAGGAACTAAGATGTACCTAAACATTTTTTTCATGGCAGAAAAGTTTGATACGGCCTTGTTAAAAATCACTTATGGTGCTGAGTTATCGATCCTTCCCAGTTGGCGAAATCTTTCTAGTCCACCACCTCCTCAACGTAGGATCGTAATCACATGAGTAGCTGCCACCAAGTAATGCGGAAAATCGACGATGTGGAGAAAAAAGAGACTTCGTTCCGATAACGTATAGTGTCCGAAAAGGTATGCATTCTCGCAATACAATTTATTTCTGACGCAAACCAGAGCTCAAATGAAAATGCAACTCGGCAACATGGCTTCTCCTCATTTACTTCACCAGGAGATGACCACCATAGATTGTAAGCGATTCACTGATGGAGGATTCCCAGTCCGGCGTACCAATGGAATCTCTTCCATTCCATTACTCAAGCAAACCAAACATCTACGTAATACCCTGACAGCCATCACAAGGGTGTGTGGCTGGGGGTGAACCATTAACAGGCATTCGTTTTAAAACTGGTTGCATAAATTTACACATACAGGCTCGCTAAAAAATACTGCTCTGGGCATACACCTCTCACTTGCAACCAAGTAGCACAACGCCGAGTCAGATGACCTGCAGGTGCATGACAGGTTACATGGTAGATATAAACAGTAAATTGTTAGTTTATACAAGGCAATGTAATAGTTATGATTAGTCAGTCTGTTCTATACATTAATTGAACTACTCATATTTCGTAGATCATTCATGAGTTGGCACTGTTAAACAGGTAAACGATTAAGGCTAATGGTGGGTGCCCCCAAAATCACTTTTCTAATGACGGGCGAATGGTTAGAGATTTCGAATTCTGGTTTTTTCCAATGTCAATAATGTATGATTATCAATATTTCGGGTGAAAAAAAATGTCCTTTATTAATTCAATTGTTAAAATTGATGTTGATGCATCAATATATAACGAGTATATGTTACTTTTTAATCACCCAAAATAACAAGAAGTTGTTCCTATGAATAAATCGAAAAATTTACTAAGTTTTACCGAAAGATAAATGAATAAGACGAAAAATAGGAATTTATATTATTGCATCCCGGCCAGCAGCGCCGTAGGCGGTCACTAATCAGAAACATTTCGACTCACACCCATCAGCAGAGCTCGCCCCTGGGCGGCGGCGGAGGGGAAACGAGGGTGGGAGGAGACGGCGAGGGGCGGAGGGGTTAGGGCGAATTGGAGGAGAAGGGGCGGCTAGCGATAGTATTCGGACAGTGATGACACATTTGGCTGCTGGCAAGCGTCTCACCTTCCACAAAAACAATCCAGTGGTTCGCCCGCGCCGCGCGACTCACTGGGATTCGCATTCGTTCCGTTCTCGGGCGATGAGGGTTGGGGGAATATGAGCTCGGAGCGAATACTTGGAATAAAACATTTCACGGATTATAAGGCATTAAAAGTGATCACTTGTATTCCGTTACAAATCATTATTCAGAAATAAAATATGCTATACTCTGCCGGCTTCGGGGTAGACACCTCGCCTGCTAAGTCGCGGGTTCGAGTCCCGCCTGGGTGGATGTTTCCTCCACCTAGGGCATGGGTGTCATTGTGATGTATAATACTTATGTTTCCCGCAGGTTTATTTCGGCCCTCGGTAATTATTTGACCGGCTTTGAAGGAAATTCGTTTGTTGGGAACCGGGGACAGGAAATTTTGCTATGCAAAATAGCTCACTCAGTTTAGATTATCGTTTTTTTATCTCTCCATCATTGAAAAAAATTATTTGCCCACTTAAAAGAGGATCTTCGACGTATTTGTTCACATCTATGATGACAAACACCCAGTAATTCAGTTTTGAACAAATGCAGCTGCCACGGAGCTGTCGAATTTTTTTTCCAAATTCCAGATGTCTCGATCGTAACTAAATTCAATAGCAAACCATTTACACTAAATTCACTATTGATGGCTCTCTGCGTATGTCTTTTTAAACATGATAATACAAGGAAATGCAGAAATAATATTTATCGATGATGGAAATTTTCCATAAAAATAAGAACAAAAGTGAAAGTATTCTGTGAAACACTTCCGAGATAGTAAAATGTGCTGAAATTGATAGTACTACGCAAAAATATCGTCGCATCTCTCGACAAAGGTACATCGTACGGGGACGGAATCTTGTGCCGGAGACTTATTAGGCGAAGGAGCGGTGTGCGTGCCGATGGAGCGATGCGGTTCGTTGGTGTGCATGAACAGAAGAAAGTGTGATGAAGGGATGAGCGATGGGAGGCGAGTCTCATGGAATATGACTCCAGTGCCGCTCGGCTCACACTACCTACAGAGTCGCTCATTTGAGCTGACTCACTCGCACACTGCCCATCACTACAAAGATCAGTTCTCTTAGAGGTGTCGATGTGAGAGGTCGCAACATTTTTTTGTTCGGGTTGTTTCACGTAACTATTTCTGATAATGGACGCACCTATCGAAACGTGTGCAAGAAGGAAAAAGTTATATCCTTCTACTAAAAGGAAGAAACGGACAAAGAACCAGGGACTTGTAACTTGGGAAGCAAGGTGAGTACCTACTTGATATTGGACATTCTTTCCAGTAGAAAAATGCAAATATTATTGATAATGGGCTCAAAAAATAGTACTTTCATCGACAGAAAAGCAAGAGGATCTACCGCTGCATCACTGCCTGTAATGGAATTGTGTTCCTCGGACACAAACAGTAGTTCTAGGTAATTGGGAGCGCATGCCTTTCATATTTTACCTTGGATATAATTCCCTCTTTTTCGAAGGTAGCCATTTAGATAAATAACATGAGTTGTTAATTATATTAATATTGATTTATTATTCATTTTATTTCAGCGTCATTCCTGACATGGTATCGGAATTCGTCCAAATTCCTGGAAATGAACCTGCCATGGAAAGTATCAATGGCCGTTTCATTGTAGAGGGTAAACATTTCTTGAGAGAAATAAGGTCCCTAGAACAACATCGACTCACGTGTTTAAAAAGTGTCCACGGATCATTTCAATTGATCTCCAGCTCAATAAAAGCCATGGTTTGGCGTTTAGTGTTTCAGTGCCCTCACTGCAAAATGATTAAACTTGTTGCTAGTGAACCGGAGGTAGAAAAACCTTCGTTAACGGAAAAAGAAGATGCGATTAGTGAGAAACGAGCCCTGAGTATTGTGGACAGTGCCGTATGGGGGTTCATGGCTATTGGAGGGGGACACACCAATTTTGAGGACGTTTTTTCCACATTAGGAATAGAAGGAATAGACAAGGCAACCTTCCAAAATCATGAAAATCGGCTTGGAAAAGTAAGTACCTACAGAAATTATCTCGGTAAATGAACACACATGAATATTTTAATTCCTTTACTGACACGAAACCATTTTCCCTAGGCATGGAAAAGCGTTCTTCTAGAATCAATGCTTCAAGCTGGTGTCGAAGAAAGGGAGTTGGCAATAAAAAATGGTGATGTTACTTCCACTGGAGTCCCATTCATCACTGTAGTGGCGGACGGTGGATGGTCACATAGGAGCCATGGACATAGGTATGCGGCAAATTCAGGAGTCGTCTGCATTGTCGGATACAATACCAAGAGGCTGCTCTATGTGGATGTACGAAACAAATATTGCAGTATGTGCCAATATTTGTGTAAGCTTGGACAGTCAATGACGCACGAAAATTACTTCCGTAATTGGACTGGGACTTCTAGTGGCATGGAAGCTGACATGGTTGTCCAGGCATTCAGGTGTAGCGAGGATAATGCATGGCTTACAATATCACTTCCTCATCGGTGATGGTGATTCCAGTGTTTTCAAAAAGGTGCGTGAATCGGTTATATATGGAAGGCAGGTGAAGAAAATAGAGTGTGCTAATCATGCGGTGAAAAATTATACTAAATCTCTCTATAAAATTCTGGATGGACACCCTGAATTAAAGCAGGTGTTAAACAAGAACAAAATCATGAGACTAAAAAGATCGGCTCGAGGGGCAATTTTCCATAATGCCGCAGAAAAGTGCGGCAATGAATCACTGGTTGAGGATCTCAAAAACGGGCCGCTACATGTTTTCAACAGTCACTCGCAGTGTAAAGCGTACTTCTGCAATGACCAGGACAGAAAGGAAAAGATCTTTACAGGAAAGGAAATGGAGGCCCTAGGAAAGGTCAATGACTCATTAAAACCACTAATTAGAAAGTCAAATATGTTAGTGACAAATGATACCAGTAACCTTGCTGAAAATTTTATGTCTTTAGTGGCAAAGTTTGTGGGTGGAAAGCAAGTAAACCGCGGAAAAAGAGGTTCGTACTCTCATCGAGTTCAGGGTGCCGGGCTTGATTTCCAACTGGGACCCATGTGGCATTATACTACGTGGAAAACGATATGTGGAAAAAGCCCTTACAAAATTGTCCACCGGTTAGGAGAGCGGAGGCTGAAACGCCTGCAGTCAGTTCGGAAATGTCTTTTGAAAATGCCTAAGAGGAAAGTTAGGGTAGGTTGTACGTCCAATGAATCCAGGGACTATGGAGATTATTGCCAAAAATTGGACTTAGACGAAGAGGAAATGGCAGGAGAAAGCAAAGCACTATTGGCTAAATTGAAGGTGGATAAGGAGTCAATGGAAGCTATAGAGAGGGAGACACGAGGCCAAAGGGAATGCGAGAAATGGTTTGATGAAAGACGGAATAGATTGACTTCTTCGAATTTTGGAGTTGTGTGTAGGAGAAGGAAAAATTCGAAATGGGCACCTCTTGTGAAAAGACTTTTGTATGCCGAGCCCTTTGAAAATGAAGCAACTAGATACAGCTCCCTCAATGAACGCAATGCAATTAAGAAGTATGAAGAGCTTACGGGAAGTAAAGTTTTTGCGTGCGGTCTTTATGTTGATCCAGATCACTGTTTTCTAGCGGCATCACCGGACGGAAAAACAAGCAATGGCGGCATTATTGAAGTAAAATGCCCAAAATCATCTGAAAAAATGACTATTCAACAGGCAGCAGAGGATATAAAGTGCTTTTGCTTGGATAAAAACCTAGAACTAAAAAAATATCACAATTACTATTACCAAATTCAGGGGCAGTTACATGTTTCTCGCTACCCCTTTTGCGATCTGATAGTTTGGAATCCTATTGATTGCAAAATTCAAAGAATTTACAGGGATGACGCATTTTGGAAGGATCGTATGGAGCAGAAACTTCTCCATTTTTATAATACTGTTATGCTTCCGGAAATAATTGACCCTAGAGTTTGCCGGTCGATGGAAATAAGAGAACCTGAAATTACAAGTTGAATGATAGCCGAATTTTGTCTCTTTGGATAAATAAAACTTATGCCAATTACAAAAATTGTTTAATTTAGAGAAGCAGATTTACTATGATAGCAGGATCTACAAGGTTTTTGGAATGGGGAATTAAGGGATAGGGAACGAGATAGTGTGATGTTTACGTGTACTCAAGTTTTGGATTTTTATGTATCATGTCAAGATTTTATGTATCATGTATCAAGAGAGTACAATGTCGAGTTTACAAATATATATTTCCGTTACAGCCGAGAGGATATCGAGGTATGCCTGCTAGAAGCTTTTTTTACCATGTTGATTAATATTTTATTCCAAGTTTGCCTAGAATAAGCTGTGCTATTCTACAGAGGGAGCAGAAAACTGACGCCTCTCTGCATTCCCGTCCTGATGTAAACGCATGACACTTCAATATCAATGACAGAAGCAGGCATCTACTACACATTCGAATGTTTTAACAAAACATTATTGCGCGTTAACTGGTATCAAAAAGTTGTGCCGAAATCTACCCCCATTATGGAGGGGGTTTACTGTGAATGGACTTAATCCTTCAAAACTTACTCTCAGTCGGTAAAAAAATATGATAAATACTAATTAATCACCACAAAAGTGATGCGCTGTTGGAGAGCAACTTCATTATTCCTTTATTGCCAACCTCTTGAACTCTTCATATTTCCTTCTATCCTTAATACCGTGGAATATTTATTATTTATTTCCTGTAGTAAGAGTGATGCGGATTGTGTTAGAAGCATGGAAGTCCGACTCAACGTTATAATTCTTTACCTGGGGGTACTGTTTACCTACTACACTTATAGGTGGTGCTGGTGGCGTTACTACAGAAGGCCCGCTAAATTTGAATTCAACGCGTCGTCGCATTATATATTTCGCCATATTCTTTACTCTTTTATCGTTTTTATGGTTTAAATTTAGAGATATAGAACTTACTTCAAATACGCAGGGTCAGCATTCATCTTCAATCTGCAATAGAAGTGGACTTGGGCGTCACAGATAATAAAAACAATTGTTCCAGGCATGGAAATTGATGACCTTTATTAATAAAAAAAAATGTTACACATCCATTGACATAATCATTGCCATTGCCATAATGAATGTTGCATATTTTAGGACAATAAATAATGGCACATTAAACATTTCTACAAATATAAAGTAATTATTAATATAAAAGAGGATTCTTACATTGAAGAACCCTGGAAGAAAGAAGGAAATAATGAGACAAGCTGCCAAGCACGTCATGCGAGATTTAGAATGCCACTCTCTGGAGGCCAATCATCACCGGGAATGCGAATGCATTCTTACTGGAGGTTTATTTTTCATTTCCTAAGCGCAATTGTTTTGTGTTGATCGTTAGGCTGGCTGATATTATTTGTCAAAAAACTATTGTATTACAACTAATTGTAATACGACTAATAATGTGCTACAACGTTAACAGTCACACTGGGAGAGAGGACTTAAAAATAATCAGATTCTCATTAAATCTTCAAATTACGACGAGTTAGTGGAGAACCACTAAACTAACACCTTCACCTAACTTAAGCATACTTTCATAAAAACACTTGGAAACTGTGATGAAATGAAGTATGCAACCCAATAAATCTATGGATAGTTATAACGTCTGCATAACAAATATCAATATCAACTACAATCATGAAAGAAGCCTGAATGAATGAGGAAGAGTGAATACCCAAATGTGAGTGCCCACACTTACGAGCTGGTTGGCCATACAATCTCCGTACATCAAGGTTAAGTTCATCTAGGGAGCTACAAGGGTGTTTTTTTAGTATTTACACAGACAATTAGTTTAGATACAGGAAGGAAATCTATTGCAAACACTTCCATTAGAGTATATCCAAATTCATTGTTCTTGACAGATCAACATTTTCAGCAGGGCTGCACAATACAGCGTATTCTCATCTAAGTAACTACCAAATGGCCCAAAAACAACACAAGAAGCTACTTCGTAATGAGATTCCCATTGTCATCAGTGCGTGCTCAAGTGCGATAGGCAATACTAACGATACTTCCGCGAGGCTTCTAATAAACATCCTCGGGATTCGAAATAAAAAAATAATGATCAATGCTCGCGACGAGTTCCAACAGGCAAGGGATACGACCGTGGGCAAGGGGAAGGGGAATGGTTGACGGTTCACGCCCGCGACTGCTTGGGAGAATACAGTGGCCGGCTAGACAAAACAAGACATTGTAAAACTGCCGCGGTGTTGCAATTTTAGGAATGGGGATGGGCGATGTAGGGGAGGGTGCAGCCGGTGGCCGAGGGGAGACGAACACCATATTTGGAGGTTAATCAGCTCACTTAGTTACTATCATAGAGCGCTGACTGTCATCGACCGTGGTTCCATCTCTGTGGGGAAGATTCACACCATAGACCACCCACCTTTAGCCTTAAGAACTCACTACATTCTACTCCTCTAAATCAAAATCTACATTACCATTGCTCATTTTCCCATGCTCCTACGCTGTGACCTAGTAGTATCTGACCCCAGTTGTGTGTAAGATCTTCCCTTCCATTTCTCAAGCAAGCCACACTCCCTGGAAATCCCTTTCTTGAATTCCAACTCCGGAGAGAGTGTGAGAAGAAGTTATAGACTCAAAGAGACTGCTGTAACCTCATAGAGACTGCGATGTAACCTGATGCCGGAGTTGTTTGTTCCTCCTGACGAAATGAGAGTACCCAGGTGGCGTGAGAAGAAATCCTTCTTCTCCTTAGCGGCTGCGATGTAACTCGATCCTTGCATTGCTCTCTTGAGTGAAGGAGACGCAATCAGGATTATTTCCCGAAGCAGCTTGCGTGTTTCCCACTACTCTATCTTACTTCTTTTTGCTAATTCATTACTCTCAGGTGACTCAGGCACGGTCCGTAGATGTGACGGTGGACTTTGGTTGCTAACCTCATCGGGAGGTTCTCAATATCATAATGCTAATTTGGCCAATATTTGTCACATATATTTTTGTTATATTGTTAATTCATGATTTATTATATTAATACCCACACTTTGGTTGTAAATGAGTTAGCATGAAAAATTGTTGTTATTTATGTCTAATGAAATTCATTTTATAACTCTAACTCTCGTAATTGTGAAGAGTTATCACACATTCTTGTTAGGCTGAAGTACCAACATTTGATTTTTAGCTCCGACAGCATTGGATCTCTGTCTCCGATTGCAGCTGTCCTCCAGATTAGAAACGAGGCCATCCTGTCGTGACACCGTCAGCAATCGTCAGCAAAGGGACAACAGTGAAGGTGACCTCATCCGGTAGCAATGGCGACCAGTGTTGTAAACGACGTTTTCGGCAATGAAGAGCTTCTTTTCGCCGCCGTAGTCACTGGCACCCTTGAACAATACAAGGACCTGCTGAACTCCTTGGAAGACGTGGATGTGAGGGTTATGAGACAGAGAACGCTACTATACGTTGCGGTGGGGTTGGGGAAGGTTGATTGGGTGGAGGGATTGATGGAAAGAGGTGCGAACCCTGGACTAAGGGACGTAGAAGGGGTAAGCGTGATTGAGATGGCCCAGGGATTGGCGGAGAAGTACCCTGAGGACGGAGACCGCCAATCTATTAGCAAATTGGTTCGTCTGGTGATGAAAGTAAGAGAGAGTGTAGCACAAGGGGGATGTAGTGCTACATCTACGTGTCAGGATGCAGGAATGGAGGCCATGGGACAGGGCATGATATCTGTTCTCTCTCGGAAGATGGAATCAATGTGCGAGTCGATGAATGACATCCAGGGTAGAATGGATACACTAAGGAAAGAAGTAACGACCAATCGCGATTTAATTAATGACGTCAAAACAGAAATGGCAACTATTAATACCCATACGATGCAAGAAATGTCGACCATTCGTAATTTAATTAATGAAGAAATTACGACCAATAGCGATTTAATTAATGACGTCAAAAATGAAATGGCAACAGTTAGTGCCGAAAGGGAAGAAATTGCTGCCATCCGCATTTCAGTTGATGACGCCAAAACAGGAATTACGACTACCCAGTTGCAAGAAATGTCGACCATTCGCAATTCTATTGATGACGTCAAAGCTGGATTGGAGGCCCGTGATGTGCTTTTGTCGGCACTCGAGTCCTCCGTGACGTCACTGGCGAACAGGGAGAGGCCTGTTGAAATGACACGTGAGACCTCGACTGTCCCTGAGGAAGTATTGCCGTCGACTCATCGAACGGATGAAGAAATAAGGAGAGAATGCGTGGAGGCGATGATGCGAAAGACTCGCATCTTG
The DNA here is from genome assembly GCA_933228895.1 of Platycnemis pennipes. NCBI lineage: Eukaryota > Metazoa > Arthropoda > Insecta > Odonata > Platycnemididae > Platycnemis > Platycnemis pennipes. The sequence goes on along the minus strand of CAKOGI010000006.1, from coordinate 1,254,805 downwards.
GGGAGTGATGAAGGGATAGTAACAAAGGCGAGGGGATGGTACGAGAAACTGTATTCTGAAGGCGATGAGACGGCTTGCCTGTTCAAATTCCTCAAAAGCCATGACGACGTGTCTATTGATATGGATTTCGACTCATTGAATATCGGAGGAATGAAATCGACATTCACAGACCACGACGGAGTGGAGAGGGATGGCAGTGGTTATTTCTATTTCGCTGACTTCGAAGAGAAGAAAGTGTACATGGGAGGAGGATGGGGAGATAATAATGTGACCATTGGTTGGTTAGCAGGTGCACTGGCGCAGATGTCAGTGTGTCTGGCTTTCAATAACGGAGGGAGGCCGTACGCCGAGGGAGATGACGTCACGGAGCGTTAAAGGAGGCGGAGGAGGAGAAGAGGAGGAATAAATGGGGATTAGAATGGTTTGTTCAGAATGCATTGGGAAAGGAGACTCGGCGCGGGAAGGAAGTGTATATTTAACTTCAGCTGTTCCTTCTATTATCGCTAAATATGGATCGACGGAGGGAACGTCTCTATTACAGCGACAAGTTCCTCTTCTGCTGGAGTTGTCCCGTGACAGCGTGATGCCGGCTCTCCTCGCCGAGGCACGGGTAAGTGTTGCCATGGCAACGCCATTCCAAATACATTAGTTTAAACATCGCTTCAATTGGTTAATTTAAATTTGGGTTTAATTATTATATTCTTACTTTTTGGCAAGTAGAGTAAAATAGGGGCTTCTATCGCTTCAATTGTTAAATTTAAATTATGGTTTAATTTTAATATTTTCACTTTGTGGCAAGTAGAGTAAAAAAGGGGCTTCTAGTATAGTAAAATATGGGCTTCTGGAACAGTTTATCTGTAAGTACGCTTCATTATGGGAGCCAACACAAAGGGAGTTTGGCAGGGGTCAATATCACGAAACATGTGCAAATTATATGTCACTAAGTGCTTTAATGCTATTACTATAGGAACATTGTTAGATATCGTTCGTACTCCGGGGTTTTCAATAATTAATGTGTTACCTACCATAATTTAAACTGGGATGGTTTCTGATAAATCTAATGGATGTCAAGAACTTACCCAAGAATACTTTCATTTTGTATACATTGTTGGTTAAAGATTATTGCCGTGGAATATGCGGCCATGTTAACTGGAGTGCAGTCAATTTGAAACCCTTAGCAGCCTTAGATACAGCAACACCACCTTTACAATAGAAGCAGTAGAATTGCTTGAAGCAGTTACGTTTAAAAGTGAATTTTTTACTGTGTGGGCATTGGTTTTTTATCGGAGATTTATATAAACGTATGATGTAATATTGTGCTCTCATGATATGTCACAGCCTGTGTATGTCCACACCGTATGCCCTATTGTTGTTCATACCTGCTGTTTTATTTCCTCTTACATTCCTTGTCGTTTGCTGCCACGTTTTATGTGAAACGTTTCTTTAACAAATACCAGTTACAACCCTCATGCACAGTCATTTGTTTAATGTGTCCTCAATATATACAAATAAGATTTATGGTCAGTTCCTTGTAGAATTAATATTCATTTTCATTCGTTAATTGCAGGTGTGACCTCTATCATCGTCACTCTGGCAGCGTATGATGGCATCGGCAGGTTTTCACTCTTCAATACACTGGACTTTATGATGATCGGATTTGTGGAGTATAGCTAATGGACTGCTATCCTGATTGTGCATGGATGAATAGTTTTTTTCAACCATCTGTGAACGCCGTGATTTTTTTATGATTCCTGTTAAATGAGATTTGTAGGACTGCATCCTGCTGTGACGGAAAGAAGATATTTTCACTTAGCCTTCATTATTATTTTACTATTTTTGTATTTTTTCATTAGAATTTTAAAGGTATTCCACAACATTTTTGTTTGTTATGAATCCATTCCTAATTGCTCCTAACTTTTTGTTGGGGGTGTATCTAATATTTGCTAATACGTGGTCAATTTGGTTTCAAGTCACTGTCTGGTGTCCTTATTATTTGAGAGTGAAAAGTAAATTATTTAGCACTTGTCCAATGCATTTTCAAAGAGAGTCTTTGGTAGTTTTAATATTTTGTAGAATGGCAGACATAAAATTGCCCAATTGAAATGTTTAAGAATTTTTTTTAGTATTGCTTATCAGATATATTTTGAGTATTCTCGTATTTGGTGAGTTTATATATATGTATTTCATGTTGGTTTTGATGTGCAGTGTATTTTATTGATTTCAAACCCGAATAATGTTAGTGTCTTTAAGACCTGACTGTTTTCCAATTTTTGATACTAATTGGCACATGTAATGGCCTGTGTCTATGAATATATGTCTACTTCATTTTATTTCATTTTTTGAGACCTTGTGAATGTCGAAGTAAATTTAAATAATACCTCATTATGGAAAATAGGATGAAATGTACCTCTCTCATTAACTGATTCCATATCCTGGGTAAATTATTATATTACTGATACTGATATCTCTAGCACTTATTAAATCTTTTGACATTTATTACATAATGTAAGTCATTTCTGGATATTGACCATGAATAAGTCCATCATGTGTTAATATGGTGTAGGTTTTGTACATTTTTATTAATTAATTTCTTGGTAGTCAGGATTACGATAGTCCAATAGGATGCTGAGACACTTTTAAATTCTTAACGTGTGTTTTTTTAGGGTTTTACATTTATATCTCGTTCAATTTCATAGTGTATGGAGGTGACTTCATTATAAAACCTTTCATTTTGATATAGGTATAAATGATTGAAAGAGGCAATCTCTTGAAGTGTGTAGTACTGTAAATTGGTGAATAATAAATCAGCTCCCCTTGAATTCAGATTGCAATGAACTGTCATTTCCCCCAGTCCAGATTCTTCCTGCAGTGTGGATGTTATCTGACCCACCATTTTCTATGTTCCTGCATATTTATGTATGCCCACTGAGAATGTTTCATTTCCAATGCAGGACACTCTTGGCCATATCCTGGAATTTTTTCACACGGCACACGTTTTCTTTTTCTTATATATAAATATATTGTATGCAGAATATTTATTTATGTATATGTTCATTTATGCCTGGAGCATTATGCGAAGCAAGGCACATGCCACAAAATAACATCACGTTGACTAATCTTTGAATTCTTTTTAAGTACCTTCCCAGTCGGCACAAAAAATACGGCCAATAAATGGCCGAGGTTTGGTTCGCTTGTGGCAGTTATGGCTATGGCTCGCCGCATTGTGGCCTTGTTGTGGCCCATGTCCGGTTTGCCACAATGCAGCTGGCCTAAGTACCTGCGAGCTACGGCCACACTTCCACATAACAAGGTTGGTCATAATGGGTATACTATGTACATCAAATGCACACCACAATATGATGTGGATGATAATTATAATTTGCTATACATATGTATAAATACCAGAAATAAAATATTTTCTATTCATTGATTATTTTGGAAAAAAAAGATTTAAAATCGGCAAAAATATTCATCGATGTTGTATCATTGAGTAGCGTATTTGTTTGGCTTCCGCTTACGTTCGTTTGTGATGGACATGTGTGTTAGTGGAATTGGCGCAAACTTGAGGTTCAACCGTACAATTGTATGGATCCCAAAAACGCGAGTATTAGAAATATATACGTTTATATTTGCTGCGGTAAAGCTGGTGATTTCAGTGTTGTAGACTGTGGTGAAGTGGATATCAGGAAGAGCCATGGAACGTTTTCCCGGCGACGAGGAGAACCAATAGTGATCTGCTTCTCATACCTTTTTTCAAGAAATCAGCCTGAAGGAATTGCATAAACTGCCTGTAGTGTGAAATTCACTACCTATTTGATGAAAAAAAGTTTAAAATAATCTTGCAAAGTCATATACCTCTCTTTCAGTGGCAATTGTACTAAAGAAATAAAATGAGAAAGTTTGCTGGCTATGTAGAATTAGTATCCCTTATTTGAGAGTTAGTAATCCCTCCTTAAGGGATAGAATAACTTCCTAACATTTGGAAATTCTATAATTTCTTCTAATATTAATAACGTATTTCATTTCGGCACAATTATGGCCAGCAAATAAAATTCCAAGTGTGGCCACATTGATTGTGGCCACACTTTGGCCAGGGGGTCAAAACCATTATGGACCCATAATGGTCATACACTATGGCCACAATGCTTAGCCATAGCTTGGCCACAGTTTGGCCGCATTTTCTGTGTCGACTGGGTTTGTCTTACACCCTTTTTATGATACCAAGGATGAACTGATGCCAAAAATCCAATGCCTAATTCCTCAACGTGCAAATTTAAACGCTACAATTATTTTACCGACTCGTTCCTTTAATACCGCAATTTAATATCGACTCATTGATTATCGCATTGACGGATAAGTTATTTTAATTTGTAAGCTAAATTACTATTATATGATTGTTTTTTACGCTCTGCAAAAGTATATTAGCAATTCTTATGTCTATTCATAAATAAGTGAAACCTCCATTTAGGGCTTCGATAGGCCATCCATGCCTAATTGCAAGTAAGATAAAATTACAATCTTTGCACGGGTCATTAAAAATACTTTTTTAATAGATGGATGCCTAAACAGTGTCAAATAAAAGAAAGTTTGATGATGAATTTGGTATTCTAAAATTTCTTTTCATTCTCCAATTACATGCATGCTAGTTAAAGAATCAAAAATCGTCTAATGCAGCCGATACTCGATACATTGAATGCCACCCAGAATCGAGTTGTATCCAATCCCATCCCTATTTGATACTAAACCGAGTTGGCGTGTCAGCGCTTAGAGATTCCAGGTCTCTCTACCTAAACCTGGAATATACATCCAGAATATCTCTTCCAGAAATAGTCCACCTAGCCGTACTAACAAGGAGACATCGCGAGAGTGATGCTCGGGACCCGGATGCCGATGTTATTTTCTGAAACTATAAAAGAAATGTTCAAAATGTGTCACGTCTTTCTTCCCCATAGGCCCGGGTTCGAAAGATAAAAGCTAGTCAAGATTTGGCGCGTAATTAGTATCTTCAAGTAAGGGTACGTCTCCAATAACCGGTGTAGCCGATTGCATTGAGGCGCGCGACCGATACTTTTGCCTCGGGCGACCTGGGTTCGAGTCCCGATTAAGTACATATTTTTTCTTTCTTATAATTTAAGAAATCAGTGTTACAACCCATCCCCATTCATTTAAGTCAGTTACGTTAGTATTTTTTCTATTTTTAATGAATTTTATGGATTTTCAATGGACCGAGGACTTACGACGCGAATTAGGGGATTTTATTTTCCCATTCCAGGCTCACATGCTGCCCGACGCATTAGGTTTGGATTTAGAAGATCCGTGAATACTGCTATGAATACCAAGGGCTTAAATTGTTCGCTGGACTACCTGAAGACAATAAAGAATGAACTAAATGCTTATTACGCTGCTTATTATCAAAATCACTACTTTACACACCTTCAAAGCAACGCACAACACCAGTGATGTCTTCATGGGATGATGACAACACCGATGGAGAAGTGTCATTATCATTGTCTGACAATGAGGAGCCGTCACTGGACGATGGACAGATTTCTCGAACACTCGTTATTTAGCTTCCGAGAACTCCCGTCACAACGCCGCAGATAGGTGAAAACTAAATAATGCACAATACTTTCTGCAGGAAACTTGAGCTACGCTTCACTTTACCTTCACTGATCAAGAGCTGGATTGAAACTGGCGAAATAGACGGCCCAATACAGCTGCCACGCGTAGCTGCATGTAGAGAACACCCCTTCCCAGCACTAAAAACGTTGTCTCAAACCGCGATTTTCCGACTCCTACATTCTTTTATTCATAATATCTTGTCCACCGGGTTTTCCTTCCATTAGATTTTATCTACAGCCCACCCACTGCCTTTCCAACAAATTCTCCCGCCTCCTTACTACAGAATGTCCATCCATCCACCCTGTCTCCTTTATGACATGCCTTCTTGCGCCCTTCAAAGATTTCCGCCCCCAACAACCCTTCCTCCACAGCTGACCCTCGCTAATCTCTCAATGGGGCACCGAGGCCCAACCGTGTGAAGGTGGGTGCGAAAGATAGACAAAGAAGACTTCGAGAACGCTTTGAGCAGACTACTGGAACGCAGGGTCATTGCACTTGACGGCCCCTAAAGGGCAAAAGGAAGTAGCTGGCAGGGGTTAGTAACTGAATTTGAGGATACCCAGTTACGTTTATTTGGTGAAAAGAAAGAGTTGTGATCAAACAATATAAATAGGGGTTGAGGGATCAATGGCTGGGGCGTAGAAGAACGCAGTACCAGGAATTTCACGTGTAATTATATACATCCCCAAATTCGCGTGGTGCATTTACGTGCATTCGGAGGTCCATTGAAAATCAATAAAATATGCTGAAGATAGAAAAATACTATTGTAACTGACTTAATTGTATGGGATTGGGTATGTAACAACGAATTCCGCGATGAAGGAATAACCCTTACTTCAAAAGTTTTATCAATGTCTACAATCAAATAATGGGCAATTACACGCCACGAATGAAAATTCAAATTCATTCATTGAACCGAAAGAAAACATGAGGTGGGAAGAAAAATAGTTTTATCCCAACATCATACTTTTTTGTGTAGGAATTCAAAATCTTCCCTTCGCCCAGGATAAGGCTTCACTTCAATTAAATACGTTGTACCTTGAGAAAATCATTTTAAATATGTTTCACATACCCTTCTATTTTCTGCCGATATCATACTCACTATTTAAGGAAAAAATTAAGTGATAGAAGTGAAAATTCCAGGGCGGCTCCGAGGAATTTACGAGGACAACCGTCGCAGTGTAATAAGTATTTAGTTCATTCTTTGCCGTCTTGAGGTAGGCTAGCGAACAATTGAAGCCCATGGTATTCATAGAAGTATTCACGGATCTTTGAAATCCAAACCTAATGCGTCGGGCGGCATGTGAGCCTGTAATGGGATAATAAAATCCCCTAATTCGCGTCTTAAGTCCGCGGTCCATAGAAAGTCCATAAAATGAGTTGAAAATAGAAAAAATACTAACGTATCAGACAAATGAAAGGGGATGGGTTGTAACATTGATTCCTTAAGTTAGAAAATAGAAAAAAAATTGACTTCACCGGGACTCGAACCCAGGCCGCTCGTGGCAAAAACGACCGGCCGCGCGCCTCATCTCTCTCGGCCACGCCGCTTATTGGAATGGAACGCTAACTCGAGGAAAGTCCATACGTGCCAAATCTTTACTTGCTTATATCTCTCGAACCCGGGCCTATGGGGAAGAAAGCCGTGACACTTTTTCTGCATTTCCTTTATAGTTTCAGAAAATAACACTGGCATCCGGATCCAGAACATCACTCTCGCGATGTCTCCTTGTAAGAGACTATCAAACCTAAATGATGAAACCATGTTGATAAACGTGTTCACTCGTGGGCATTTAAATGTTTTGAAATATTCGCCCGGTAATGTGAGTAGAAGAAACTTAAAAGCACTCAGGTGGAAGAGTGGATGGACAGACGTCTGTGATGTTTTACCTGCTTCCGGAACACCCCTCAAGCCTGGGCACTGGGCTGCAAGGGCATAAACTCAGGATGTTGACCCGAGGCATACCGTGTGCAAGGGGTCGTGGGTGCAATAAAACGTATGGAGTAAGGTTTTTGGGCAGTGGAAAATTATTCTTCGCGGAGACCGGTCCTCCCCATCCCCATTGTCTCAGTACAGGGACACAACAGATTGGTCATAGGAAACCCCCAAGTTGGCATTCAGCTCTCCTTTGAGGAAATGGGAAAAGGTGGCTGGGAAAACGAAGACCAAGGCTCTGAAATCGTCGGTGCATCTCTCACCGCGCGAATAAAAAGAAGGGGGCAAAAGTAATTCAAAACAAAAACCAGTGTATTTCTGAATGTTACATGGGCCCTAGAAAGACTACACTCTTTTCAAGGGCGTGAATACGAAATATGTTCCAGGAGCGCACGCGAAGAAAAATAAAGTGATTCCGCGTAAACTTATCCGGTCACGCGATTCAATATTCTCACAACTTCATCAACATAGATCAGTGAAGTTTAGTGACAATGTGTGCCGCTGAAAAACGACGAAATGGAAGCCTTGGGTCCATGTCACTTGAGTAAAGTAAGCGAGTCACGGCACTTCCAGCCCCAGCCGCGAGGAGCCATGCCCCGGACGCGCAATCAGAAAATCATGTATTTTTCGGTGTCGTAGGCTTATTTTTAATTTCTCTTCTATTTCGTTTTTATGAGGCTTCAACGAGTGCTCTGATATAAGTCACTTAACAGGTCTCTCCCAAACACGTTAGATATTCTCTATATTATGTAAACATTTTATCTGAGAACAGCGTCTGACATTTTTAACTGAATTGCGCTACAATGCTTCAAAAATATTTTAAGCTTTGGTAATTTGAGGGAAGGTTTTGTGTTAATAGATCATGCTATTCTTTATTCAATGAAATTCCTCACATAACGTCACGATCAACTTGGAAGACATTCTGAGAAAAATTAGTTCAGGTGTTTATTGGGAAATTTGGTCATGTTCGAGCTCCTGTATCTGACTAAAAGATGAAAAGCATGTCAAATGATATATAATTCCTTAATTAGCAGTCTTTTTTGAGTATGTGTGTGAAGTTTCAAGTCATACATCAAAGAAAGCTATTTTTGAATTTTGTCCAGCTTTTTCCGATATCCGTCCACTATGCGATGGTGGCGAGCGTAGAGATATGTTCAGGACTTCAAATGTCGTTCAGCGCGAGTCGGAAAAAACGACCATAGAGTGCCCACCATAGCCCCCTTCTTTAGGATATGAGAAGACCGACCGTTCAGTAATCCGTTTGTCCCATCTATTAACACTAGAACGCCCATAGGGGTCATTTTGACCCAATCGTATTTTTAAATTTATTTTTTGATCTCATCTTTTAAGAGAACAGTATTTCCTCTCGTGACTTTTAATAATTTTAATAGGTGTTTACTTACGTAAATTTTTACATACCTAAAATAATCCATTGAGGAGTTAAGTTATATTTTACCTTGAACGCCCAAATGGGGTCATTTTGACCCAATCGTATTTTTAAATTTATTTTTTGATCTCATCTTTTAAGAGAACAGTATTTCCTCTCGTGACTTTTAATAATTTTAATAGGTGTTTACTTACGTAAATTTTTACATACCTAAAATAATCCATTGAGGAGTTAAGTTATATTTTACCTTGAACGCCCAAATGGGGTCATTTTGACCCAAGCGTTCATTTGCGCGCTTTATCTCTGCTAAAGGTCCTTTTATTTGCATTTTTGTATCATTCTGCTGCATATGTGTTCACTACTCTGTCGTCTTACCTTTTTCATTCAGTTACTTATCTTCCAAGTTCGTATCAGTTTCCAAAACAGTTTTGTTTCCTTTCCCCATCACGTCCTCACTTTTCGTTTTGCTTACATGTGGAATATTTAGTAATTACTTTGTGGACATCATGATACATTGTCAATCTCTGCGGGGTGAGGAGAATGCAATTTTGTTTACCACTTTCGCACGGAATTTATCTACTTAGTTGACTCCAAATCTGATTACCTCTCTTCGGATGACGAGTGGAGAATAAAAATCGTTCTCACAATGGAAAAGAAAAACCACTTTGTACATTCTACACAAAGGTTTTATTGGTTTCTACCATGATTTTGACAATATATGTCATTATCAAGATTGATACTGTCGAAACCATGGTAGAAACCTTTGAAACCTTTGCGTGGAATGTACAAAGTGGTTTTTATTTTCCAATCGAGTGGTTCCACAATGTAAACCCTCAAACTTAGAACTCATTCTCACAGTTACAGTAAGTGAAGTTCGTGTATTTGTTGCCCATTGATCGTGGCTCCTAGGGACGAATATGTGGTGTGATCGTTATTTTGAAGATAGCTGTAATCAACAATTTCTCAAAGACCAGCATAATGTTCTGCTGACATTCTTGTGGAGCTGCATAAGATTCAATAAGATGAGTCAGATTGTGGAGAGTGTTCATTTGACAATTCCAACGGCAAGCTGACATTTGAAACTTGTGAAGAATAAAAATAATCCTCAGAATGTGACGATTAGTACCCGTTTGATGATCTCAGTAGAGACACTAGGAGGGGTGGATCTAAAAGTAAGCTCACTATTTGATATAATATTCATTCACTATTTTCAAGGCACTCGGGGTCAAAGCAATAGATACCCTTGGAATAATCAAAGATAGCTATGACAGTGGAAGGCCAGCAGAGAATTTCCAGAAGCGTGAAATGATTACAATCCCGAAGAAGCCAAGGACAGAGAAATGCGAAGAACGTAGTACCTTTAGCCTGGTGTCACACACATCGAAAATACTTCCTAAGATTATTAGCAGAAGAAATGAAGGGAAGATCGAAGGGAATCTTTCGGAAAATCAATTCGTATTCAAGAAAAACCAAGAAGCTAGGGAGGCAATGCTCAGCTGAAGGATATTGGCCGAGAAAATGATACACGTAAACAAGCCGTTGTATGTGACATTCGTTGACTTGGAAAAGGCCTTTGACAACTTCGAATGGAACAAGAATTCAAAATACTGGAAGCTATTGGAATGATTGGAATGGACTACAAGGATAGAAGAAAAATGTAGTCTCTACAAGAACCAGGTCACCACAATACAAATAAAAGACGGAAGGAAGATAGAAGACAAAATAAATGAAGTATTCAGATAAGGATGCAACCTCTCCCCAGTGTTATTCAATATATACTTGAAAGAAGCAATAAGAGACACAGAGGAAATTGGTATCAAGGGTATCAAGGTGAATGGCGATGAAATAAATATGCTCTGGTTTGCTGATGACATCGCAGTTGTAGCACAAAGTCGAGAGGTCCTACATGCATCCCTGACTACTATGGACCAAGTACTTCAAGAATATAATATGAGCATCAAAAAGAAGAAAACTAAAATCCTAGTGTGCGGAAGAGAGAAGCTTAGGGCAAATATCACAATTCGAGTGAATTTGGTACAAGTGGAGAAATTCACCTGCCTCAGCAGCACTATAACCTGGGATGGAAGAAGCTCAACGGACATCAGGCAAAGAATAGCACAAGCTAAGGAAGCTTTTATGAAGAAGAGACAACTACTGTGCTTAAAGAACCTACTGCTGCAAACAAGGAAGCACTTTGTCGTATGGAGCGTGGTACTCTATGGATCAGAGACATGGAAAATCGGGAAAGCAGACCAGCGAAGAATTGAAGCCTTCGAAACATGGTGCTGGAGGAGAATGTTGAAGATTAAATGGACAGATAAAGTGAGGAATGAAGGGGTGTACAAAAGAGCAGATGAAGAAAGGACAATGTGGAAAACCCTACGGCATAGAAGAAACAGATGGATTGGATATACCTTGAGGCACAATGAATTAGTTAAAAATATATTAGACGGGAAGATTGAAGGGAAGGACCCGCGAGGAAGACCAAGGGGCAAGTATATGGGGCAAATAAAGAAGGGCGTGAAAGAGGAAGCATAACATAGTGTGAGGGAATTAACACTAAATAGGGCATAATGGAGGGCTGTAGTAAACCAATCATGGGATTGAAATACTGATGATGATGAAAACTATATTCATTAGGCTACTAAATTTTTTTACATTTTTTCTGATGTTATTACTAATTTTGGTAGACAAATCATTCATAATTCAAAAGTCCAAACTGCAAAAACAATAAATAAATACATTTAAATAAAGTATATGACATTTGTTGTTTACTGCGTGTCACCATTTTAGGCAAGAAAAAATGAAATTGAAGAAAATCGAGAAAATGATTCCAACACTCAAAGTTGGTGTTTCAATAAATAGTTATATCGAGAAAAATATTACAATAATGAACTGAAAAAATCGATGAATGTGAAGAATTAGGACATCATTTAATGAAAAAACACTAAAAATGTAAAAATATAAATGCCTTGTGATAAATTAACTTATTAATTACCGGGGGTCAAAATGACCCCATTTGGGCGTTGAATGATGTCGAGAAGTCCGGGCGTCCTAGTGTTAAACCTACGTTCTAATAACGATTCCGAACATAATTATTCTATTTATTCTATAACACATCCTTTACGTAAAACCTTTTAATTAATCTAGCTACTCCAAGCTGCACACTGTCTAGTCCTTTGATCAAAACTTATTCATTCCGATCGCATTCACTGGCTGCAGATTCTAGGTGGGACATAACTAATGAAACCCGTGATGAAAATTCCCATTTTATTTCATCTAATAGAGTGGCTACGCTAATACGCTACACATACCGTTCCGTTACAAATCCCTCCGTTATACTCTACAGACGCTCCAGTACATTATATACTGGCATCATATTCTAAAAGAGGTCTAAAATGGGAAAAGTAACCAATTTCTCGGGCGAAAATATGGTAGAGGGTATTTTTCGTGCCATGGAGATGCTAATGGGAAGAATTCATCTTTTCTCCAATTTGACGCTGTTATGTCATGGGACACCATGGAAATCCTTTTTTTCCCTTCATTTTTGAATATAAATCTCTTATTTGTCAGTTAACGAAGTTTATTAATTATGCGTAATTTTCATAGGGACAACTTATCAAATATTTGTATTTGTGGAGGAGAAGGTACTCTTCTAATCAAGTTCATCGTAATAAACTGAAGTTGTTGCTACGTTCGTAGTTTCTCCGTGTGTAGTACATAATAGTTTAGACACGGCAAGAGAGCCAAGCTGCTGCGTCAGATGAGCGAGCATTCTTGTTTATCTCGCTGGTGGCGGCGGGTGATGACGACCGAGGGTCCGTCCGCTATCACCTTAGCTGCGATTGTGGAGAGAGGGCACATCTTTCCACTCTCTCTCTCCTCTAATTGTAAGATATCACGCTAAGAAGAAAGGGTGGCAAGAAGACGAGTGATGAAAAGCATGTGAAGTTTGTAAGGACGGAATCTCGGCGCCAATTAATGGACATCAGTTGAGGTTAAGGGTGCTCCCTAGCTGTCTCTAAAAGCCCGTTGCAGATGCTTAAGATGAACGCGACTACGACTTTATCGTAGCTGCTGGTATTTTGAAAAATTTTCCCATTGTAGCAAAAGAATTGCTTTTTTGCGTAAATGGAATGGATTTTTTATTGGTTTATTTGTTAGTTTATAAAAAATAGCCAAACTTTCCATTTTTGTCCCTTTTTAGTCGCTATTTGCAAAGCCTAGAATACGATCAGAGGATTTTGCTTCCACTCTAGAGAAAGCTTGATCCTTCATCTACACATTCAAACAACAACTTTTGATGCTATTTCTATAGCTAGGTCATAATAGTAAACCCTGTGGAGCATGTTTTGCGTTTTTAAACTCGTTGTGCGCTGAAGTTCCGACCGAAGATTTCTGCCTTAGCGGTCTACCCCCACTCCTTCCCTAAGGCGTTCCACCCCTCTTGTTTACGAAACTCCAGATGTGTTAGCTCTGTGAGAGAGCGCGAAGGCTCTAGAGCGGTGTCAGGTTACCTCTTCATAGATAACACCCCCCCAGCTGAGTCGACGACGAGCGGAGTTCTTTCTGGCCGTCGTGGACATTGGAAAGCATATTTCGATGACGGCTCATAAGTTTTCTATGGCAAATTCGCGAATATGTGGAAATGTTATTACTACACGTATTAAATAAAGATTCTCCACGAGATATGGATTGGAAACGGCATGGTTACTTATCACGTTTATCACACGTATCATTTATTTCAGTGAAGAGCACGTGATTCATGAAGAAAATTCATCGGGTCATTATTTTAACATTTTCAGCTATAAAAAATTACCCAACTGAATTACCGGTCTCCAATATGATATGTATAGGGCTAGGTTACGCCCGAATGGCGGAAATGAGTACAATTTTGAACGTTCCGCACATGGCCAGCGAAACATTCCCGAATAAGCAAGTCGACATCGCTCCTGCCATACATGATGTTGCTTGGGAGGAGATGAAGAAAGCGGCTATGGATGAAAGTGAATTTGCGATCAAAGCAGGGGAAGTGGATTAAGATGGTACACCTTTGATAACGGTGGTGTGTGACGGATCATGGGAAAAAGATCATACCTCACAAACTATATATAGGTATACCTAACTCTTTGTCAGGAGTGGTACGTATATTGTTCATGGACGCCAAATCGGTCGCTATTAATGCAAACACATTTTCAGGCTTACATTGCGGGATTTATAACTAAAAAAGTAACATTTATTGGAGTAAGAAATAAGTACTGCAGTATGTACGCAAGCGAGTTCAAAAGACCCTACGAATAATGAAAGGCCTCACACATGTTTTAAGAACTGGAGTTCTTCTTATACGGCAATGGAAGCAGATACCATAGTAGAAAGCTCCAAAACAGTGTTAAAATGTATAATTTTAAGTGCAATACACTCATAGGTAAGAAGTACTCTAGTATGTGTCAAGTTTTCAAGAAGACGACTATCTATATGCTCCACTAAATTCAATAATTTTTTAAGGCGATGGAGATACTAGCATCATGCAAAGACTTGTATTGCCATACGGTGTAGACCTTCCTGTTCTAAAGGTGGAATGCTCGAACCATTTGCTTCGAAATACTGCAACCGCATCAGAGATGTAGTAAGGAAAACGAATAACTGGAAATGCCATGCACCAGTAACTATTAGGAAAAATATTGGAGACAACTTACATCGGTTAAGGAATGCGGTACCTTCTGCCATAAAATTTAGAAAGAGTACGTTAACTGCTGACCCCAAGGAGCTACAGAAAGACATTGTGAATGGCCCCCGGCTTGTTTTCGAGGATCATTGCAAATGTGCGGCGTACTTTTGTCGTGGACCAAAGTCTCATGAGGAGAACCGTGTGCCTCTGTTGATGAACTTTGGGGTATGGGACGATATCATGTCAGTAGATAAACTCCTGGGCCAAACACACTCCCAGCTTTATCCTGGACGTAACCAACAATCAAGCAGAATCCTTCAACTCATGTGTGGCAAAATATGTAGGAGGGAAAAGAGTAAATTTCGCTTTCATCTACATCTACATAATACCCTGCAAACCACCACAAGGGTGTGTGGCAGGGGGTCATTTCTCACCAAACATACACTACATATCATGCATAAAAAAGGAATAGTATTAATATAGTAGTCAGAACTATACTATTAAAAAAAGATAGAAATTGCAAAGCAAACATGCAAAAACATTCTGTTAGTAGTTGAATGAGAAGCAGTAACTTTGTAATCAGGTGTTGTCACCTGATGATGACGTGCTACGTCGAAACCTAGGTCGTCTCCAATAAATACATGTGGAATTACAAAGTTACTGCTAGCATGGAATATGCTAAGCAAATTCCATGAAGTCACGCCTGAAACAACGGAATTCTGTTAGTAGGGTTTAATAGCTTTAAGTACTCATACCAACATGCAGCTACCAACGCTATTCATTCCTACTCTCCGATAGGACATATTTACCGTTATTCGTATCTCTAATTGTACGAGGTAAAAAGGGCATTTTGAATCGGTCAGTTCGGCAATCAATTTCTCTAATTTTATGATTATGGTCCAGTCTGCCATAGTAAGTTGGGGTTCGGAAAATATTTTTAACATCATCACTGAAAATATTGCCTTGGAATTTGTTTAAGAGATTAAGTCTAAATTTCAACCTGCGATCTGATAATGATTCCCATTTCAATTCATTTAATAGACTGGTTACGCTAATATAATTATCGTATCGTCCCTTTACAAATCTTGCCGATCTTCGCTGCACACGTTGAAGCGGGGGTCATATCAAACTAGGTGTGAAGTGGCCGCTTCAGCCTTCAATGTAGGACCAGATGTTCATACATTGATACACAGCAGCATCACAAACAAGAGTCCAGGATTTTTTACGAAAATATTCAAACTGGCCTCCGAAAAAAGGCAGAGATGCGAAAAAAGGCAGAGATGCGAGCAAAGCGACGTCTTGAATGTAAAGGACAATTGGAACATCCTGCCCAGCATTATGGCCTGCATGGCCCACAAAATATCGAGAAGGAGTTTGAAATCGACTTAACTGTGAGATATGATTTCCTAAATTCCCTGAAATTAGACGAGGAGCAAACAAGACAACTGGAAGCATCTACCAAAACTCAACGCCTCTGTCAAACATGGCATGTTTAGCGGAGAAAAAGGCTCACCGCCTCTACCTTTGCTCGAGTTTGTAAATTAAGAGCAGGAACCTCTCGGGAGAAGACTGTTCAGTCTTTACTCTACCCATCTTTTCGCGGAAATAAAGCCACCGACTATGGAATTGCGGGTGAGGCATTGGCGATAGCGGAGTACGAGAGATTCAGGGGCAATACGGTTAACCCATCGGGACGTTTGTCGATAGGAGGACCTCTTACATAGCAGCAACGCCAGATGGCGTCCTGTCAGATGTCGATGGAATAGTCGAGGTGAAATGTCCATACGTATGCATGGATGCGTATCCGACGCATGCTGTCTCTCAAAAGAAATTAGCATCTTGTGAGATTATAGACGGCGAAGCTGCTCTGAAAGTAAAGAGTGATTATTTTTACTAGATCCAAGGTCAACTCCATATCACGGAGAAGAAATACTGCCACCTTATTTTATGGAGCCAGTTAGGTATGGCAGTTTTGCGATTGACAGAGATTATGACTTCTGGTCAAAATATATGTAGGATACATTTTAAAAATTTTACAAGGACAGCCTTTTGCCAGAAATTCTACATCACATTTAAAAGCTGTTGAACGAGAGTTTGATGGTGACGTGGGACAATAATACTTACCCTGACACTCATTGAAAAACCATTCCATTTCCCTTTGAAACCTAATCATCTTCTGAGAGTGTGGATTTCAACCTTATTTGAAGTGCTTTCATCATTTTTCCTTGACTTTGTTTATTCATGTTCCTTATCCTTTTATAAATACTAACGCAGGATCAAGTTCTCCCAAAATTTTAATAGCATGCGAATTGTTTTCTCTTATTATGTTTTCATGTATTACTAATATAACAAATATATTATGCAAATCCGTGTGCTTCCCTTGTTTTTCATAGCAGTGTGATATTTTTAAAGCTGTTTGTTGACATTTGTTGTTCAATTTCACTCTGCATTTCTAAAATATGTAAACATTCTTTAGATAATCCGTGTTTGAAGAGTATATTGTATTTTTGACTTGGCTTATTTTGGGGGAATTTCATAGAACGGCCTACACTGAAACCAATAGCCCAATGAAAGATTTTTGTCATTCTTTGTTGGAACTCTTCTTTTTAATTATGCCACAAATTTTCCACTTTTCATCCTACATCTGTTCTGCATATTCTAACTCGGAGTTTCATGAGTTTAGACAAAGATGAATTTCATAATGGGCGTAAAATATAGACGAGCAAGCAAAAATCTAGAGATATCTGGGTTTGATTCCCGATAAAGGCGAACGATATTTCCTCTGCGGCATTGTCGCGCTTCTACCTTGCCGTTGTCGCTTTACGGGTAATACCGCGGTTAGTTAGTGGCAATCTCAAATAAATTCAACCAGACAGGGGCATAGGTACCTACAAGATTTTGGGTTATCTGCTAGAATGACAATGGCTGCATAAAATTCATAACGGCCACGCCTGCTGTTAAGGAAAGCGAATGTGTATTCTCCAAGGGGTTGAAAAAAAACTTGTCGATTTCGGGAATATGCAGCCATAGATTTTTGTAACAATTTCTAAAATTTCTTTTCTAGGCTGAAAATTTTAATTTAGCAGCACTGTTCCCGGTCCGAAGAAGAATAATACCCACAAGACTTGTTTAGGATGAGGATTTCCCTCACCATCATCCTTGCCTCTCGCTTATCAGCTACGACTGCTAATCAAAAGTATTAAATTTCGCTTTTTGCCTTTCCGCAGGCAAACCTCCCCCCCCCCTTCTTCCTCTTTCCCCTCTCTTCTTCCGATTCCAAGCGTTCCGGCTTGTGCCCTGCGAGAACCGATGAATAGGGACTTTCACTTGCCAATTGGGGAGGGAGGAGGTCTAAACAAAACATCATTGCAAGTGCAAGTCGGGAGGAATAA
The DNA here is from genome assembly GCA_933228895.1 of Platycnemis pennipes. Taxonomy (NCBI): domain Eukaryota; kingdom Metazoa; phylum Arthropoda; class Insecta; order Odonata; family Platycnemididae; genus Platycnemis; species Platycnemis pennipes. The sequence continues at coordinate 1,236,800 of CAKOGI010000006.1, read as the reverse complement.
TTCTTCCATTATCAAAAGTGAAAACGATGCCCAGAAACTGTACTGGAAGATTTGAGACCCCGTCATCAGGTAAGAAATAAGAAAAGGTCGGGTTGAGACATCTGGGTTGACCGAGGGGGAAATATCGCAACTTCCGGTCACTCATCAAAACAAACCACTTAGAGGGAGGCGAGCGATGCTCGGCAAGCTATCATGTTACATCTAGAGGAGGGGGTGAAGGGGGGGGGAGAGGGCCTTCCCTTTCCACTTTTTAATCCCGCCACCTATGCGGGGAATCGTAGAACTACAATAGAAAAGCCGTTACATATGAGAGTGGCCTCAGCTAGGGGGCCCCCTTAAGGCTGCTCTATACTTCCACCCTTTCTCAGATGTAACGGATTTTTGGGATTAGTTCTACGATTCCCCGCATAGGTGGCGGTATAAAAAAGTGGAATGGGGGGCCTTCTCCACCTCTTCTCTCCCTCCTCTAGATGTAACATGATACCGGTCCGAGCTACTCCTCTCGGGAGATATCTCGAGCGCGGTCACTCGAGATTCTTAGAACCCGACCCTTTCTTATCTATGACCAAATGAAAGGGTCTCAAATCTTCCTGTTTCTTGCTTGGGCATCGTTTCACTTTCTATTACGAAATAATGATTCGTCCCACTTTGAATTTGCAATGATGGTAAATATTGTACAGATATTTAGACCGCGGTTACAAACAGTAGTTGCTCGGTATCACGGAGTTGAGTTTACGATAGGTAATGCAATGAACCATGAGAGAAACAAAGTATCATACATATACCAAATGTGCACTTAGGTCAAAACGCAGCTAAAAATTGCGCTCATGACGATTTGGCTTCTAATTTCTTAACTCAATGAAACTCGAAAGTCAAGGGAAATTTTATTGGGCGTTTTTATTAAATGAACACGGTGTGCATGTATTTTGTCCAGCATGGTGTGAATTGTCGCAAATAATATTAATAGAATGTTGAGTGGATACGTTTCTTCTTATTTAATTAAATTTAATATTCCTATTTCATTTCTCTATTCAATAAAATTATGTTATTCGGATTTCAGAAAATTTTTGACGTATTATAACACACTTATGGCAGTTAAAATAAACAAATAAAAATTTTCATTTCCTAGGACCCTATGAATTATGCCGAGCCCTCCTTATGTAAGCTTGACAGCGAACAGTCATTGCGTAGAAGCGTATCTTTCTCCGCCAGATCCTAACTGATGAATCGCTTAGGCAGGTTAGATTTTACGAGAACTCTTTTGTGAATGCTAATCCCTTGTACAATATGCCCTGGTTTCAACTTTCAGAATCCGAAGAATGCTCCTTTTCAGGAACTGAAATGGTGAAACATATTGTACACTCATTTCGTAGATAACTCAACGACATCAACTGTGCCTCTTTCATCAGTACAGAGAATGAGTGGAAGACTTAAGATTATTACAAACATAGAACAGTATGTATTTCCACTCTCTAAATCAATAGGGTATCACCTAATCGAGTCAAAAAAATGCCGGTTCAATACGGTTTAGAAGTTTAGTATTCATAAAACGCCTACATTTACACAATATCCTGCAAGCCACCGCAATGGTGTGTGGCAGTGGCGGCATTTCACCATGCTGTATTATCAAACAAGGAGAATACTTACTACTATCCTACTTAATAAACCTATGATAGAAATAGGCCACGAATATTTTTAAGGGTAATAACAACAAAATCTATAAAAAAAGAAAAAAATAATTGTATTCTTCTTGGGCCCCGCACGGATCGCTTGCGATCACCTAGCTTCTCAAAGTGTTCTTCCTGAAAATTCCAATTGGGTTTTTACGAAGGCTACTTTGCTAATATAGTTCCCATGTCCAATCAAAGTGCTTTTCCATAGTGGTTGGCCGGCTTATTAAAAGTATCTCCGCTCCTCTGCTTTACTATTTAGTGTACCTTATATAAATTCTATTCTCTTATCCATGATCGCATATTTCTGGCAACATTTTCCCTGATATAGTTCTTTGATAATCGTCAATCGATTTCTGCGGTCATTGTCTCAAACAAACCACTTCATCTCTGCTTTAGATATGGCTCACGAAAATGACATGAAATTTTGCCGGAGAAAGCTAGAAGAAGAGAGGAGAGATAGAGGTCAAGGCATGCTAGGCCTGATTCAAAATGAACTATTATTATAGCACTGTGAGGTCTATCGTAATTCATTAAGAAAGACGCTGGAGAAATTTCATACTATATTAAATCTCACCAGACATGATTATGAAACGTCGGACACGACGACGAGAGAAGCAATTACTGTGACAAGAGATCCTAATTTAACCTTTGATATAGATGTTTATAATTATATTGACATTTTGCAATTCGTTTCTGGCTTGCTGTTACGCTAAGACTTTTTTCGACGGGCGAATCGTATCCATATAGATACGATTACGGTCATGCATGACCGTATACGGATATAGCGTTCCCTGATTACTCAGCAAGAATTCATGAGGGTAAAATAAGTTTAATTATGCATGAAGTGTGTAGGAATATCTATCATAATAGATAGTGTACTATTTAAAGGTTAGATACGTGCTATTTGTTCTAATTAATCCAGTTCGTGGTAGCTGTATAACAATTACAACAGGTGACATCCTCATGAATGGCATGAGAGACAACGGACAAGTGCCGATGGAGATATTTCAATGTATTGTTTTCAGTTATAATTTTCATGTTCTGTTCTAATACTTTATTGCTCTATACCTACTGGTCACAAGAATGATCAAAATCATAGAATACCTATATAATATATTACTTTCAACTCAACCTTCGCCAAAACGTGATTAATTGAAGAACTTCACTAGGTGAATGCCTATATAAAAATACCTATAAGAATTACATATGATTATAGTGTATACTACATGGGCACGCCAGTTAATTGTATACGGAAAAGCTCTGAAAAACAATTATAATTGCATTTATTCCTGCACTTGTTTAATTTGAATCCTCTTCCAGTCGCTCATAAAACAAAGACGAACGTCGTGCGCTCGTATAATGCGATCATTCAAGGAATCATGCGATCAAAATTAGAACATGTGCTAATTTTGATCGCATGATGATCATGCGAATGAATTTCATGCGAGGAGATTTCCGTATTACACGACGCATGAACTTCATGCGCATGATTTCATTTGCAAGATCATTCGCCGTGTAAAACGGCCTTCATATCCGACTCCTCAGATACTCTCCGTAAAGCTTGGAAAGAACATTTTCAGTTTCGTCCATCCAGCTGGGGGGAGGGGGGGAGAAGAGGGGTGTTATCTCCGAGGTGTAACCTGACACTGCTGTGGGAACCCACAGGCTCTCTCAGAGACAGAACCCATGTGGCCTTTTTGTAAACAAGAGGGGTGGAACGCCTTAGAGCAGGAGTGGGGGTAGGCTGCCAAAGGAAGAAATCTTTGCTAGGAACTCACGCACATCACGAGTTTAAAAACGCGATACATGCTCCATGGCTAATGGGTTTATGGCCTAGCTATAGAAACAGCATCAGCAGTTGTTATTTGAATGGGTAGATGAAGGATCAAGCTTTGTAACGAGTTGAAGCAAAATCTTCGTATCGTATTCTAGGCTTAACAAATAGCTGCTGAAAATAGACAAAAAATGGAAAGTTTGGCTATTTTTTATAAACCAGCAAATAAACCTACAAAAAATCTATTTTACTAAAGACTAAAACCAATACTTTTTCTATAATGGGAAAAATTCCCAAGATGCCAGCTGCTACGATAAAGTCGTAGTCGCGTCAGGCATAAGCATCTGCAACGGCCTTTTAAAGGCTGGTATAGAGCAGCCTTAATCATTTGGATCGTTTCATGACAGATTTATTCTCGTGTGCGAATAAGTTGTCTTTACTCTTCGTGCATGTGGCCAAAGGATTTAATTATGATTATCATAATTGATTTCGCTAACAAATAAAACAGGAAGGATTTTAAATTTCAATTGAAAACAATCTGCTACGATTCCTGGTTTATACCCAAAGTTTACCACTGACAGTTATCCGAGTCAAAGTTTCTTGTATTATTTCCTATTTCCTTTTTTATTTGTTTTGTATTTCCTTTGAACCCACCGCGGTAGTATTACTGAACATACGGTGATGTCATAAACTACCACATCAGTGTCGCAGGGGAGGAATATCATCGAATGACTACTATTGTTGTGCCATAATTATTACTTCACGTTGAAATATTTAGCGATGGCTACAATTATATTTCTAGTCAGTAGCTCATGATGCATGCTGTGGTATTACAACCGATGAGTGATAGGTGGATAGAGATAAATATATTTAGATAATTGCCATACCAACCAATTATCCTCCATAATGACGTATAAACTATTCATGTAGTCGCACGTGATGCACATCTAACATTTTTCCATGCACTAGTAGCACCGTTGCTCTTAGCTGCAAGTTTTGTGTTTGTCACCCCCTGCCACACACCCGTCCGGTGGCTCGCAGGGTATTACCTAGATTTAGATTTTCAGGACAACCCGATTACATTCCAATACATTCGCAACAGTGGTACCAGCGACACATACCGTTGAACGGATATATCTTCAATTGCAAACCAAAAGGGATTTTGCTACGACATGCAGGAAAAAACTATAGTTAAACCAGTATAACCTGAAATACTGCCTATCTCTGTAACTTATTGTGACCTACAAGTTATGAAAACATTACAAATTACTTTTGAAATAAAGTATTTTGGAAAATAGAGAATATAAATTGATACTTATTTCATCGGTCAGTATCCTGTTTAAATCACGCTATTTGAAATATAGATTTCAGAACTAACAAGAGAATATAGCACTAAAAACCTAGTTTGAGCTCACTTAAAACTATTCACGTAAACATAAGAGAAAGTTATGGCCAACATTTAAAAAACAATAGTGCATCATTTAATTGCATATGGCGTTTGCTACACGAATACTGACTCGACGAATACGAACACAGATTCACAGTATTAAATTCAATGTGTTTTGCATGTGCACACATCATGCTGCTTCGCAAAAGGACTGGCCAGGTAAGAAAAAAAGAAAGGCAAGACCTTCTGCTTTGGGAATTAGGTTGGATCGTTATAGTTATAATTATGTATATAGTTAGTCTATAGTAGAGCGATAAATCGATTAAATGTACTCTTATAAATTCTCATTAGCAATCAAAGCGAATTCATATTTAATACATTCTCAAAGAGAAAATTTGAAAGCATAATTTTTAATAATAATTCTTAATTAATAAAAGCACAATAATAATCTCAAACCTAGACTGTTCCTCTTTTCTTGTTTAAGTATATATTAGTATCCTCTGTTTGACCTCCGTTAGAATGCAAATGTGAAGTAGTTTAGTCTGGTAAAATACCCATTAGATATGCAAAGGTGCTGTTTATTTGATATTGTTGAGCTTTGACGTTTCCTAGATTCGCTTAAAATTAGACCATCATCTCCCTCCTAGACTACCGATATCACTTTCCTAAGGTCCCCAAAAATACGTGTCGGGGATTTTTTTTGCTTGTTGGAATGATCTATGAAGAGCCTGGGGAAATGAAATTTTGTATCAGAGGTGAGAGGCTGGAGCATGTAGAACGGTATGAATTTTAGATGCCGAGGTTACGGAACATTGACCACTGGCGTACAGTTATCGAATTTAATTATTTTGGTGAATCGAAGTAGCCAATGTAAGTATTTTGGATGCTACGGAATGCAGTAAGGTGCTAATTCTGAATGTAATCTTATTTCCGCCTTCCGAATCTTAGAGCAATTTGGATGGTGTTTCGTCGCAGCTGCAAAGAAGACGGATGATTCGTTCCCACGCTATCCAGTGACTCACATTTCGTCAGGAGGAGTAAACAACTTCGGGATCAGGTTACAACGCAGCTGCCAAGGAGGGTGCAGAATTCTTCCCACGCAGTCTTCTTCTTGGGAGATAGAGAAGGGGATGCTTATCCTCACAATGTGGCTTGCTTGAGTAATGGGAAGGATGAATGGAGATTGAAGTTATTTGCCTGTCTAATTAATCCAATTCGGAGTCAAATATTTATACAATCCTTGCGATTGTAGATACTCAATTCCGTAAAGTAGGTAGCTTGTTTTTTGCTCTTATTCGTGATTTTCACCCTATGGCGTCGCAGTTTTCGACGTCACTCCTTGGGAGATGGTATGAGAGGGTGATGTCAACAAATTGATTTTGAGGGGATTTAGTTTGAAGGGCAGCAGTACCTACTGCAGAAACATTTGAGGTGACAAATAAATCACAAGTCCGAAAGTGCAATTATTCCATAAATACGTCAATTACATCCAGTCTGGTGAGTATGTACAATTTCCTCTTCCGAATTCGGACGCCAAACCTCAGCTTGAAGATCAATTATCTTGCCGTATTGGACCTACGTCTGCTGAATGCACTGGAAGAAAACGCGCAGGTGCTTGGCAGGGCATTGAGCGATGGCAAGGGATGCCTTTAGCAAAGACCTAATAGCATGTTCGGCAAAGAAGTACCTATATTATGAATGAACAATAATACCCACGTAGCTGAGACTTTAATTTCTGTCTACATAAATGGATAAAATTTTGGATAAGGATGGGCGGTTATGAGAAAAAAACCGGTGTTAGGTTAACCGGTTATTTTCAGTGAGTAGAGTACTCGAGTATTAAAACCTGAAGAAAAAAACCTGTTTTTATCAGGTTATATAACCTGAGTATTGCATATTGCATATCTCTCAAATGAACATATTGAACGATTTATATGCCAAAAGGTATTCTAACTAATATAATAAACATTGTAATGACCATATTCATGGTAATGACGTACTTTTATTACATAAAATCGAGCAGCTACTTTACACACAGAAGATATGCATCATGTACTCCAAATCTATAATCAAGGTCCCTTCTATAAATATATGCAATTGACTGTTTGAGGCTTCACTTCGTAGAAGTTACAAATATCTATAGTAAAATGTACTTCGTACTTGTCCACAAGTTTACTGATGATACGACGCGTTTCACCGCTTTGCGGCATCGTCAGGTGCATACCATGCAGGTATGTGCCTGGTAAAAACATTAAAAAAATAAAACATTACAAAGAGAGCAACGAAGAACATTACCTTACCTTACGGGTCACTAAGTTGTTTAAATTCCAAAAGCCGTAGCAAGTCCGATGTGTTCGAATTTTATAATATTTCCGTTGCGGAAAAACCGGATTGGGGTAAGCCACGAAGTGGGATAAAAGTGCAGTTTGCAGATAATCAAATGCTGGTTAGCCTGTCACAAAACGTGTAACAAATTCCACTTAATAGATAAGGAAGGGCACATTGTAATTTCAGCGCCACCAATCGGGAGTGAAAAGAAATTTTCGTTTTTTTAACGTGCTACAAATTTATAAAATTTCTACAAAAAACTTTATTTGGTTCAGAAGGAGAGCACAAGCAGCTGAAACTTTAGAGGCGAAAGATTTCATGGAAATACGTAAGATGTATCCCATTCCGAGTTACCCCCACTCCGGCTCCGAAAGCTCCTCACCCCCAATTTAGCAACACTCAGGAGAAGTCGAAGCCACACGTGTGAAGTTGACTCCACCGTTGAAGCAGTATCAGGTTTCATTCCTCCTTCGAGGAGACGTGAGAATTTGAAGGATGGAAGGATACCACGAGTATAATGTTACCTCTTCGAATCTCAAAGGCAACGAGAAATTCAATTGTCTCCAAGGTGAGGTCTTTGGCAACAGAATATGTCTCCATGGGAGACATATTCTGTTGCCAAAGGGAATCGTTTTTTCCAATAGAGAGTAGGGTCAATGAGTAGGTCAAATAATTGTTCATTCCATTACCAACTTACAATTCACCAAGATAGCAAAAAATAATGAGTTATTCAGACAACGCGGTGTAGGTTCAGCGGGATGGAAGAAAAAACATATTAATTAAAAAAAACCGAATTTCTCAACCGTAACTTACCCTAAAATTTAGAAAACAGAAAGCCCACTCATACAATAAGCAGCCATATTAAAATACATGAATTTTTAGTATATATTTGTCGTAGTTGATAAAGCAAAATACCCGGATTCCATCAGGTTATTGAGAGTAGTAATTCTGGCATAATTATAGGAACCGAAATTGGGTTAACAAGCGAAACTGCTGATAGTGAAATTTTCCCCGTAAATAATTACTTTATTACTATGTAGATACTGACCATGTAGCTGCATGTGACCCATATCATAAGACATGTTTTCATGTAGTACCCTAGTTGCATGTCAATAGTGTATATTTTGGTCCTAAACTTAGACTTTTTGCTAACGATGCGGTAGTGGAAAGTGGTATATCAAAAGAAGACAATATCGAATCCCTTAGCGAGAATTTAGATGCAATTCAAGAGTGGTGCGACAAATGGCAGTTAGAACTTAACCTTAGAAAGTGTGAAGCTATTATTTTTGGAAGAGGAATAATTAGACAGCGATACTATAGCATTTGAGGTACGAAATTCAAGATCGTTGAAACCATATTTTGGTATTTGGTTGTAACATTTTGTAAAGATTTATGGTGGGGAATGCACATCCGGGAAATATGCGGACGAGCCAAGAGAAAGCTAGGATTTTTTAAAAGAGTATTTGGGCATTGTGATAAGAACACAAAACAGCGATGCTATCTATCACTAGTTACGCCAGATTAATTATGCCAGAATTACTACTCTCAATAGAATATGTAGCAGCCAGTGTATGGGATCCAAATGAAATAGATTTGATCAGAGAGGTAGACAGTGTGCAGCGTAGAGCTGCTAGGTTTGTTAAAATGCATTACGATAGGTTAAGTGAAGTATCAGTATTATGTCAACAATTAGGTTGGGAATCATCATCATATCGTTGGATAAAATACACATTAAATCCATTGTATAAATTTCAATCGGATAGCTGTACTAAAGTTGTTAAACATACATAAAAAATAGCTGTGTATTATGCTAGACTCTACATCTATATCTACATAATACCCTGCAAGCCACCATAAAGGTGTGTGGCAGGGGGTGAACTCTCACCAAACATGCACTATACATATTATGCATAAAAGAAGGATTAGTACTTGTATAGGTTCTGTTCAAAACTACGCTTTTTAAAAAAAGATAAAAATAGCAAAACATACTTGCAAAAACATGCCGTTAGTTGGGTTAGCTATAAGTTTTTATACCAACATGCTGCTACCATTGTTATCCATTGCTACACTCGTACTGGATATATTTACCGTTATTCATATCCCTAATAGTACGAGGAAAAAAGGACATTCTGAATCTGTCAGTTCGGCAATCAATTTCTCTAATTTTGTGATTATGGTCCAGTCTACCATAGTAAGTTGTGGTACGCAAAATATTTTTAACATCCTCACTGAAAATATGGTCATGGAATATGTTTAAGGGATTAAGTCTTTATTTCAACCTGCTATCTGACAATGATTCCCAATTTAATTCATTTAATAGACTGGTTACGCTAACAAGGTTATCATACCGCCCCTTTACAAATCTTGCCGATCTCCCCTGCACCCGTTCAATTTCGTTATTTAGACCGATTTCGTAGGGATCCCATACACTGACAGCATATTCCAAATGAGTTCTTACAAGGGAAAAGTAGCTGTTTTCTCGTACATGATCGTAAGATTCGATCAGATACATAAGATTACAGAGATAGATTTCAAATGACACCTTCCCCGTACTATAAGAGATCACAATAGGCAGCATAGCAAAGGTATAGTTGGGCAAAATTTTGTAGCGTAGTCTGTACGCATGATAAATATATTTACAGCCAATCCATTTATTCATATGTAGATACTAACCATGTAGCTTCATGTGACCCATATTATTAACATGTTTCCATGTAGCAGATGTTCACCCCCTACCACACACCCTCGTATTGGTTTGCAGGGTATTGCGTAGATGTATATGTAGATTATGTTCCATTCAATGTGCTAAATGGAAAGTAATATATGTTTGTACCTACTGTAGACCACACCGTTCCGATGTATCCCATCAAGTCCCATAACTGATTATTGTAGGGGGAGATTTACACCATAGATGGTTTTTTAAACATTTAGTCATAAGTCTAGGAGTAGGAACAAAGAAATCAGTGAGTCATTGCTGAACCTGTTCGCGTAGTACGCACTACATAAAATAGTAGCCTTGTATCATAGAGGGAAGAACGTACTTGATTTACTTGCGACAAACATCACCAAAATAGTTATAAAAGTTGAAAATGTCGTTGGAATAAGGGACTAAAAGTTAGCACACGTTAAATTTCCCCTGAATACAGAAAAATTTTAATTTAAAAGAATGATTTAACTTCTTCATAAAGCAAATTTTTACGGATTTAGGCGAGACCGCAGTCATTTTCAAAAAGTATTAGAACTTCAGTAAAAATGGTGATAGAGAGAATATGTGGAAAAACTTCCTCCAAATTATGGTGTTATTTATCATCAGATATATTCCACATAAGTGGAAGAGATAATAGGAAACCAAGGTGGTAAAACGCGGAGGTTAGGGAATGATTAAGACGCCAACGAGTTAGTCACGCGAAACGAAGAAAAATGTATCTAATAACGATCTAAAAAGTATTATTGCACTTTAAAAATGTGAAAAGCAGCCGCAAAAAAAGCGCTTAGGCTGAATCGGGGTTGCAATTATAAGGCCGCGTAATACAACGGATTATTATTGCCCGATCTGCTATTCTCAATCGAGGTGGGCTATAAATTTCCCAGTTCTGAGTCGTAATAATCAAGCCCTCTCCTTTCCGGTATGAGTACCGTATATATCAGATAACAAAAATACCGTCAGCCAATAGTAAGCGATGTTTACATTCTTATGGGACAAAATACCGGCTAACATCACGCCTTTCACAATGGCCAGCGAACAGCTTATATTAATGTATTAAATTGTACATGTATAATTTATTTCCCTGCTTGGACAATTCGCGTATTCATCAAGATTAATGAATCTTTCCAGAAAGCATGGTTAACTTAAGTAACTCTCCTGCTTACATTTGCATATGAAACTGCCAAACTCGTAATATTGTTTGCGCCTGTATTTTATGAAAATCCTTTTAGCTATAAATATGAAATATGAACTTGTCTTGGCAATTTTACGTTAAAAAGCATGACAGAGAATACGTCATACGTTAAAAATGTATTCACTATCAATATTCATGTGGCGTTTATTAATAGGTATGTACATAAATACGATTTATTAATGATGATTTGGTAATGCTCCGCTCTAAGGTAAGCAACCATATTCATTATATCATTCCGATCGTCACAAATCATAAGCGGTAGAACTTATATTTATTTATTACTTTATCATATTCAGAATCAGTAGTATTGACAAACAATATATATGTTTTGCTACGGAGGCTAGGGTACTCGTATGAAAATCGTATTTATCATCATAAAAGAGCAATAGTTTCATAATTATATAAACATGCTGGAGCTTTTTCTACCCTTCAGGACTATTAAGTGACACCTTTCACACATTGCCTATCGACAACTGCTCACGTTCAGCAATAAGTCGTTTGAGATGCAGTTCCACGGGAATGTGACTGGAAGGGGGCGGACAAGACGTCACGGAGAGGGGAGGGAAACGGTTCCTGGAGGTGGAGGGGAAGTCACGAGGGCTGCGATCGCACTGCCAACCGACGGACTCGGGAGCAGTTAACAACGGGCGCGTCTCTCATTTCGTCATTCTGCAGTCGGCGGTTCATCGAGTTGGTGTTGCGGTGCGGAGCTAAGCCCTCTACTGTTCTTCTGCTTACCTGCGGAGAGATAGTCACCTGACAGGTCCAGACTTGCACATCTTCGAGGTCGGCTGATTGTACATCCTGTTATTTTTCCGTAAGTACCAATTGCTCCTGTGTCTATTTCATTAAAGGTAGTTTTTCGAAGAAATATTATTAGATTTTGAATGAGGTTCATATAAATTAGTCATTATCCGCTTTTGATTTCCCCCGTAGACATTGGTGTTACTGGCTATTGCGTGCTTGAATCCGTTGATTGAAATATGTGTCTCGTGTTTTGTACATCTTTGGATTGGAAAGCTGTAGCGTTCTGATTTTGTTGTCGTTATCTTAGGTATTGAGTAGTTATTAATGTTTACTTCTCCCGAAACTGAATTATCTGGAGCAAAGAGACCTAGTTGAGTTTCGCAAGACCGATACTGTTTGAACCCATGTTAGTTCACGTATTAATCATTTGGTAAATGTGAGCTTAAGGGTAGCGAACAAAAAAAATTTTTTTTACCCCTAGAAAACGTTGTTTTTCGACGAAATTTTCGGAACACAACCTGCTAATATGGCAATTTCCGTTCGCAAAAAAAAATAAAAAAAGTGAAAAACTCACAATTTTACAGCATTTCAAACCCAAAAGGTGAGTGTTCGCAGCCCCGCCATCTTGGAAATTCCCCGTGTCGGCACCAGGTGGCGAGTAAGATTGTGAGTGGCGTTTCTGCGGTAGATGCCACTTCTCACCGATCGCACCCCCTCCCCCCAAAGGGGGAACTTCGGAATCTCGCGAAAAAAACGACACGTCGATATGCACGCCAGAAACCGCACTTTTGGGTATGATCACACGTCTCAACAACCGAGAAAGGGTATTTAAGGAATACCCCCGCTTCCTCCCGACCAAACCCAACACGTAAACCACACTTTTGGGTATAATCACACGCCTCTACAACCGAGAAAGGGTATTTAAGGAATACCCCCGCTTCCTCCCTACCAAACCCAACACGTAAACCACACTTTTGGGTATTATCACACGCCTGAACAACCAGGAGGAAACGCAACGCAGAATCGGGGGAGTTGATGGCAGTGCTGGCAGAAAGCACTCCGAAAGAATATGTACGGCAAGAAGCCATAGCGTCCGTATGGTCCACAGTGTGAGCGAGAAGTGATGATGCATGACGGAGATTAGGCGCACGTTCAGACAGGAAAAATCAGAGCTTGGGAAAATAGATGAGTCATTTATACATCGCGCGTTAACGCAGGTGGCTATCGACACTCAATAGCCTTCAGCGCAGGACATAAGGAAGAGGTGAAAGGTTGCGACCCCCTCTAGCGGTGGTCTCGGGAACAACCCAAGATGGCGTCGAAAAACCTCGATTTTCAGGTGAAAAATGGTCATTTTCGGATTGTTATATCTAATGAAATGATGGCAGTAGTGCAACGTAAATAATGCCATAATAAATTTACATCCTTCCTCTACATAACACAGTTGAAATGAAAGCGCTAACGAATACCGTTTTCGCGGGATAAGTGTTTGATGTTCGCTACCCTTAAGCTCACATCTACCTTCATCAAAAGAGTATTGGGTAAATGTGACGATCATGTAAAAAAATCTTTTTAAATAGTCAAGTTTTGACTAGCATATTAATACTATTCCTTTTTTATGCATGATATGTAGTGCATGTTTGGTGGAAAAATCACCCCCTGCCACACACCTTTGTGGTGGCTTGCAGGGTATTATGTAGATGTAATAAATCCTAGCTATTGAGTGGCCCCTTTATTGGTGTAAATAGTATATACTCATTAATTTGTCATGGTAGTGACCTTAATGATATTAGTCTATAATTACATGGCTGCTCAATATCCCTGATTTGAAAATTGGGTAGACATTTGCAATCCTCCAGTGTTTGAGAACTGCACGTTCTTAGAGGGATTTGTTAAATATAAATATAAGATACGGAGTCAATCTTGGAGATAATGCGGGCTAATCTTGTTTAAACATGGAATCGATTACGCTACAAGATATATCGATTGGTTGTTGAAATTAATCTGATACATATATTTTTGTCTAAAGTACGCATATGTTAATTAAAAAATCTTTCAAAGTAGGAGTTCAGCAACCTAGCTGTATTTAGATGGAGGTGACTATTTTGACCCCACTTTTTATCCTTCGTTTCCGAATTCAATTATATTCATCACTACAGTAAACGCAATTTAAAAAATCGGAACATATTTTCGCATGGAATTTTCTGTTTCTTTTCCCATTTCCAATGATAGAGATTAGTGTATTTCTCCCATCAACTTCGTAATAATTAACCCAAGGCGTTGCGACGTCCGTACAGACCGACCCAGCGTCCGTTCACTGTCTCCTTATCTGCGTTCCTAGCAAGAGAGCTAATCTTTCTACTCTCTCTTTACTCCATGATATCATGCAAAGAAGGTAACAGTATTTTAGAGTATTCTGTAGTGCATGAATCATGTATTAACCCCTTCAATACTATAGATACTAACAATCAAGTTGCATGAGACAATATAGTTGCTAGTTTGCATGTTCGTAGTGCATGCTTGGTGATCTTCACCCCCTGCCACACACCCTCGCGGTGGCTTACAGGGTATTCTGTAGATGTATAGGACGGGATGAACGCTTGCGACGGGTGTTAGGTCGTAAATCTTGGTGCCAGTTAGTAGGATGAGGTTGGCTATTTCGATCCTTACTTTTGAATTCATATCCTTTCTTCGCAACATTTAAGTAACAAAGTTGAAGAAACAAATACGTATTTTCCTTTGGACATTAAAAAATATTTATTTTTCTCATTTTTTATTGCTTGAGGATAGCATAATTATCTGGTATGTCCGTAGTCTCTCCTTCTGAGATGGCAAGAGAGGTGAGCTGCGACAGATAAGGGAGCATTCTTGTTTATCTCGCTGGCGGGTGATGACCACCCAGGGCCCGTTCGCTATCTCCTTAGATGCGGTCCTTGAGAGAGCGCACATCTTTCCACTCTCTCCCTCTTCCAAGATATTGAGCCAAGAAAGAAGGCGTTATAAGGAGACGAGTGATGAACGCTTACGACGTATGTTAGGTCGGAAAATCCGACGCAAGTTAAACTTCCAATCAGTCGGCTGGTTGCGTGACTTGATTCCACGATAAATTACCCATAGAATTGAAGTAACATGGGAAAGGCAATTCTACCAACAGTCAAATTTCTTTGAGTTCGCTGTCATTGTTAACTCATCACATACATATTTGTGTAATGACACATTATTTTAATACTTCAAAGTGGTTATGGGATTTGCGCGATACTTCCGTAAAAACATTTGGGGTCCATGCATTTCCAACGTTGAATTATTTTTTAAAATAATCAACAAAGGTCGATGCAGTCGCAAAAAAACGGTCACCCCAGGAACGCCAGGCGGGAGATATATCAACAGGTGGTGCTTGCCAATAACTGATTGTAATGAGTAATGGTGTCTTTCAGCACGGTCCAATAACTCCATTATAATTCCATTTTCCTCCTTTTTTCACCCGGATATTATTAGTGCTGCACGAAACGATAGTCAAAACAACCTGCTCTCCCCCTCGTGCAATTAGGCATATGAATAGCGGTAAATATATCCAATTGGAGTGTATGGAGTAATAACCTATGTAGTTGCATGTTGGTATAAGGAATTCAAGCTAGCCCAACTTATAGCTTTACATTGCAAACTTGCTTTGCAATTTTATCCTCTTTCAATAATTAAAGTTTAGAGTGGTATATTATTACTTATCCTTTTTTATGCATGATATGTAGTGCATATGTGGCGAGAATTCACCCCCTGCCACACTCCTTTATGGTGGCCAACGGGTTATTACGTAGATGTAGATGAAATATGGAAGGTGGGATACATTTTACGGATTCACGCACGCCGGTCGTTGCGGCAAACGTGAATTTATCACTTCTGTTTATGCAAATTAATCATAAATAAATGTAATAAGGAAAGTAGATGTAGATTATACGTTGAGAGGCCTAAAAAATATGCGTGTTACCTGAACATACCTTTGCATTTCAGAGCCCTTTAGCTCAAGTGAATATGTATTCATAATAATAGCCAATGAAAATTATCGGGGTTCGAAAAGTCACTACGCTGAACACGTTCAACGTGGAAACTTGTAACATGGAACATTTTATAGACACCCAGGGCATCCTGCTCGATAGAATCCTCCTCTACTACCCAGCAATGCGTGATGCTCGCAAGACAATAAGCCAAATACATTGTCCGCATAGTAAAAGGAATACATAATGTTTCATAATTAATGAATAAACTAAAAAGATAATTTGAATTAAAGAAATAAAAGTTAATCTTAATAAATTAACTGAATAGTTATAGCATGGATAATAGTTAATAAGCTTTTACGCAGTGCACCGTACGCTTGCTAGTGTCTCCAGCATTCCCAAGTGGCTAGGTGGAAGAATGTCACGTCACACGCATTTATAAATTATAATAAGCTAGGATTTATAAAAAGAGTACTTGGGAAATGTGATGAGAAGACAAAAGAGCGATGCTATTTTTCACTAGTTAGGCCCCACCTTGAGTATGCAGCTAGTGTATGGGATCCGAATGAATTAGGTTTGATGAGAGAACTAGACAGTGTGCAGCGCAGAGCAGCTAGGTTCGTCAAAAGGTGTTACGATAGGTTGAGTAGTGTATCAGAATTAATACAAGAATTAGGGTGGGAATCATTATCAGAGCGTAAGTTAAAGTTCAGATTAAATCTATTAGAGAAATTTCAATAGGATAGCTTTACTGAAGATGTTAGGGACATATTAAAAACACCAGCGTATTATGCTAGATTCGACCAGATAAATAAGATTAGAGAGATAGATTGTCGTACAGATAGATTGAAAATGGCATTTTTCCCCTGTACCAGAAGAGAACAGAATAGGCAGCATAGGAAAGGGATAGGTAGGGGAAATATTTGAGGCGCTCGGGGCTAGATAATGGTAAGCCACACACTGAAAAATATTGAGATCTGTACGTCTGCTAGACGATGGGAAGCCACTGGCGGAGTATTATTTGAAGAAACCAAGAGATGGTAGCACATACCTTGTTGTTATATATTGCATCAAGACACAACACCTAATTTAGGGAATTTTTCAAACCTTCAAATGTCACTCCTGTAAAATTTCCTAAGTGTGGCTTACCATTATCTAGCCCCGAGCGCCTCATTTTAGAGTATTCCGTAGTGCAGGATGCATGTCTTACCCCTTAAATGATGTAGACACTAACAATCAAGTTGCATGAGACAATGTAGTTGCTAATTTGCATGTTAGTAGTGCATGCCTGGTGATCTTCACCCCCTGCCACACACCCTCGTGGTGGCTTGCAGGGTATCGTGTAGATGTACATAATATACCGGCGTGCAATAGTGTGCCGTCGCGTTTCCCCACCGTTGAATTTTTTCACTTTTCAATTATTGAGGAAAAATACTTGAAGTATTTTTAAAAATCGAATGACTTATAAGTATGAATTCCATATTATCATAATCCTAATGTCCATTAGACATTGGCGTCGGAAGTGAGGGGGCCGAAACCCCCCTCCCACCTCAGTAGTTGCCCCGGGCCCTTGTGAAATACGTAGTCCTCGATAATAAAAATTGAATTTCACTTCTTTCCAGCTTGATTTTTTCCCTTTTGACACACATTGTCATACCTTACTCCTCATTCTCACAACTCATCCTATCGGAAAAGAAAATGCGGACCCTTTTTAAGGTCCCCCCAGGGAAAATAGTTCCGACGCCCCTAACTAACATTGACCTCTATTTCGACTCTCGTTAACTCTCTATTTCTAACTTCTCGTTATATACCATGCTCGTTATGGTGGCCTTCCACAAAAATACATGGAATACTTTTGCGTATTTTTGTTGCTTTTTCGACCCACATTTACATTAATATGTAAGTTTCACCATACCATTATTATTTTTGGTTTTATCTTATTCATATGTCTCACCGCGTTTGTCCATCACAATCTACGACAATTTATAAAGCGTTCCTCCTTCCTTCCTCATGTCACAGGTCGGTTCAAATGGACAAACGCCGACAGAAATCCTAAGACTAAAAACCACCTGAACCTTGCAAAACCTTTATTTAAATAC
Organism: Platycnemis pennipes; assembly: GCA_933228895.1. Taxonomy (NCBI): domain Eukaryota; kingdom Metazoa; phylum Arthropoda; class Insecta; order Odonata; family Platycnemididae; genus Platycnemis; species Platycnemis pennipes. The sequence continues at coordinate 1,218,904 of CAKOGI010000006.1, read as the reverse complement.
CCTTAGTTTTACCGAATGCTTAACTTGATCTAATTACCTAATATTAGGGAAAAGTGAGGAGAGGGTGAAGGAACGTTGCTATTTTTAAATTTTTAGGTCACACTTAGAATATGCTGAGAGTATATGAGACCCTTATGAATTAATGAATGGCCTATGAATGGCTTCATTTACGAATTAGATCGAGTACAACGAAGAGCAGTGAGATACGCAAAAGGGTGATACGATAGGGAAAGCAATGTGTCTGGTATGTTAGCCAAAATGGGATGGGAATCGCTGTCACAACGCAGGGTCAATTATAGACTTAATCTACTGGGAAAATTTAAGGAGGAACATTTATTTAATGACGTTCATCATATTTTGCTGCTTTCGAATTATTGTGGTAGGCTCGGTAATTCTATTAAAATTAAGGTGATAGATTGCAGGACAGACAGGTTTAAAATGTTATTTTTTCCACGTACCATTCGATATCAGAACGTTAAGCATCGCGCAAATCGGTAATAATTATAGAGGTAATATTCAGAGTACGTCGATAGTATTTTTTGTTTCCTGCATGCTCAAATCAATATGTTACACGCATGAATTGCTCTTAGCATTCCCTGGATTAAATGTTTTTGCATGCATGAGTATCTATTAATTTGTTGTCAGATTTAATGTCATGCATGGTATCCGTGGGTGTGTCCTGCATGATTGGGATTTGGTAGTTATTTTTCCAAATTACTTTTAAAGGTGTGGTGTTTGTTTTGTGTTGTTCATTTTGTTTGTTGTGTCATTTTTCCTGGTGTGGATGCACCGCCTGCCACACACCCTCGAGGTGGCTTGCAGGGTATGTCGTAGATATAGATATCCGTCAGTAGCGATAGTAGATTATGCCCAATGAAATGATCGATATTATTACGGACCAAAGTATGAAAGATGTCTGTTTCTGCCACTCATCCCGCGTAGGTGTCTTATTGTTAGTACAAAGGGGGAGTTTGCAATAAAGATGCGCGGAAAGTAATAAGTTATCCTCCTTCGCTTATGATTGATCACTCTTTTATATATGTACGATAAAAGTTCGAGCGTATAAACTTTCCAATGCCATTCATCCATCAAACCATTACCTGAATAAATGCGTGCGTACCAATTAAACGCGTAAACCAGTCAACAACGGTTGCCTAAAACCCATTAAACCCCTTTGGCAATTGATTCCTCGGATTGGTATGTAAGGTATAGTTGTAAACGTCTATGTCATTCTGGGTTTTCTCATTGACCACTAAGTATGTCTCCTGAACAACTTCTTTGCGACAGATGAATGTGAAGTTGCGTTTGGGAATCGCCAAGGTAACATAATACTGGTGTTGTCCTTCCATCCACCAAATTCTCACGGCTTCTCCAAGGAGGAATGAAAGCAGACGCTACTTCAGCTGTTGAGACATCTTCACACGTGGAGCTTCGACCTCTCGTGCAGTGGCGGATTTAGGGGGGGGGGGGGGTCACAGGGGTCATGTCCACCCCTCAAATTTTATCAAAAATTTTTAATTTTTATTAGTTTCATAGTTTTTTATCCTTGAAAAGGAGTGAAGGTAGTGTATATGCATATGCATGGCTACAAGTCCCAAACGTGAGAGAAGTTTGAGTTTTATTTATCGTAGAGCGTAGCATTCCCTACTGTAAAAAACAAGTTCAAAAATAAAATAGGCTCTGTCCCAACTCGTTAGGCATTAGGGAGGATGGATTTGGGTGCCTAAAATTTAGCTGGCTAACCCAAAAGGGAGCATGAATTGGGACATGCTTACGCAGGCTATCTGCTGGGATCAAAACCGATGAAAAACAAGAGAATGTGAAAGGGATGACAAATGATGTACAAAATTTTACACAATCCATATTGTTAACTTTCTCAAGCCATTGTGTAAAGAGAATTTAATTTGAGTTTAGGGTACCGTAGATTAGCATCTTGTCATGTTTTCCGTAATTTAGATAATGCATTTATTTTAATGTAGAACAATTCGGCTTTCTCCTACTTCTGAATGAAACTCTCCGTCATGTCACTACTCCCTATAACGATATTTTATTGTGATAAACGAATCAACACATATAATCATAAAAATATCAGCAAACTTTCAGCCAAAATATTTTCCCTCGTTGGTAGCCATCTTCATCGAGTCCACTGCTCTCGCTTTGAATCATGGGAAAAGGATGCACTCGTCGATGCCCAAATCTAGCAGCTGAAAAAGGTACCTAAATCCGCTCCCTTATGATGCCTAACGAGTTGGGACACCCTTCCTTCTCCCTAAATTCTGGGATGGTACCTATCTGGTGAATTGGGACACAGCTATAGAGCCCGCATAGTCGGAAGTGCTTCAGTGCTTTCGGAAATGTTCCGCAGTTTCCGATGTCTCGTGATAAGCTCGACTGACAGACAAGTGAGTCTTCACCTACCCTTGAATAGTAGGAATAGCCAATATATTATATGATGAAATAGCAGGGTCGCACCAGGCGCGTAGCCAGGGGGGTTAAACTCTCCCCGTGAAATTTTTCATCGGCGAGGAAAAAGAGAAAATAAGGGAGGATGAGAGACAGCCTAGCCCCAAGCAGCATCGTATGGCAGTTATACGTCGGCCCAATGTCATTTTACGTCACCAATGTCGTTTTAACATCGGATGATAATTACGATATAAAAATGACACATAAATGATACCTTTCTCCGATGTAAAATTGATATAGTCTATCGTATCTTAAATTGATATTTATAGATATCGTTTTCCGATGCATAAATGATGTCAGCTGAGCCGACTAAGAAAGGCCTTAAAAATTATCATATTTTTCTGGTCGCTGGATTTTATAATTTTGAGTATTAACATGTTTTCCCCCGATGTCAGAGAGAAGAAAGTAAACAATTCGTGATTGGCCAGAACATCAGAAACCATTTGGAGGCTTAGATATAAAATAAGAAATATGATTATTTAAGGATTCGATAACACAGAAAGAAAAAAACACGATCCTGTGTTATCATGTTTCGCTTCCACTCCATGTCGCCTGAATCTTCAGAATTAGTAAGGATTCGATATTTGCTTACAAATTGCCGTGGCAGGCTTGGAATATGCTACATTTACCGCCAAGCGCGGCATTAGCGCTGGATGGGGTTCACCTTTGGTCGTGGCTTCTTTGAAGCCCTTTCTCCCTTGCGTTGCCATCCTTGATGGACCGCGAGGGCTCAACATCTAGTACCTTGAACCTCCGTGAATTTGCCATGCGAATTAGGGATCCTGGGTAGTGGTCTCTGCAGCCAAAGGTCCGTGGTTCGATTCCCGGTCCAGGTGATTTTTTTCGCATGTCAATTAATGTGAACCCCCCATATTGGGTTATAACTCCAATAACTTCAACAGAAAACGAATCTGAAATATTTCACTACAGTGATAACGCTTAAAGTTACGCATCTTTCACTGAGGGAAGTTGGGTCAGGAGTAAAGTAGGTATCTCATTACTATGATGAATCCTTAAAATTACCCCTTTTTTTACTAAGAGAGTTGGGTAAGGGGTAAAGTGCAGGGTTTTTAGTGTGAACATTCCTAGATCGAAACTACCTATCTCCATTTGTTTTTCCATCGCATTTTTATTGTACGATCGTCCCTGATTATAAATATTTTTAACATGTTTATCCAGGATACATTTTAGCTATCTTACTTATTAAATCATCCCAATATCATCAATGAAAAATCAGTCCATGGTAATATCAAACATACGTCGGCCCAATATCGTCAGCAAATGTTATTTTTATAATGGCAAATGTTATCACTTTTGACATTTGCCGACATCGGTGGCCAATAAGTGATATGTGACAGTGTAAAAATGATATTAGACCGATATCATGATGCTGCTTGGGGAAGGCTACGTTGTTGCAGAAACCGTGGACTCCTCCTTCAGACTACCAGTTCCCTCATAACGAAGTAATGAAGAAAGGAAAGCCTACAAAAAATATGCACAGAGATCACACCTTGACAATTTCCACTGGCTGTTGCTGTCTCATAAAGATAGGGGGCTGTACTGTAAATATTGTGTACATTTTTCATCTGGCTTAGGAAGTGTCCACCACAACGTGACTCCACTTAGGAAATTAGTTAAGGAACCCCTTAAAAATTTTGATAATCTTAGGAGAAAAAGGTGACCTTACCACTCACGAGTAACCGATTCCATGTATGTGCAGTTAATGGAAAAGACTTTTTACTAACATACAATGAACCATCTTTAGAAATAAACAACCGACTAAGGGGATCGGGTTGGTGTGGTGGCTAGAGTACTGGCCTCCCATCTCGAGGGCCCGGGTTCGATTCCTGGCAGCGGCAGATTTCTCAGTGGAAAACCGGCCCCCACTTGAGTACCTAGTGGAGGGCATTTTAAGTCCAGTACTCCGTCCGTCGTATGGGACGTTAAACCGTGGTCCCCTTGGCGCCTTTCGTTAAGAGTAGGCTAATGCTGACACCGGGTTTCTCTCCGCACTTCCTCCGTTACCTGAAAACTCCTACCATTACCCAATTACCTACCTCTCCTAAATGGCGCAAATGACCTCAACTGTCGGTTGTTTTAAACATTTTTGCATGCAATTATTTTCTAGATGTTCCCACTTTCGTAATTTGGAAAACTGATCATGAGTTGGCTTTCTATAAATTCTTTTGTTACATGATACTGATGATACCGTACAGCAATATTAGCACCCAACTCAAATTTTTTAGTAATCCCCTAATTAAACTGATAGTTTTTAACTTTTATGTATGTGCTCATCATCACTGTAAACCTTTTCAAATGAAATTTGGTCACACTTTCTGTTGTATGAAACATTGATTTTTATAATTATTTTAAACTTCAAGTTGGCTATTTATTTCTTCTCCATTGTTAAACTTGTTAAACTTAAATGTCTAAAATTGTTCAATGTCATTAGTTGTTAAGAATTCAAATGAAATTTTAGGCTCCAAAATGCGTAAAAAATGGGTATTTTAAAAACATTTACACGGGATAACGCCCCTCCCTCCCGGGGGGGGGGAAAGGGGCGGGGGGAATTCCCCGGACCCAGGTCATGACCCCCCCCCCTATTTAATGCTCAATCCGCCCCTGCTCTCGTGTGTGTTGCAATCTCGGGGGAGAGGAGGATTCGAATTTTCCCCAATATAGTTTCAACTGGTTGGGTTCTCCTTCTGAACTGCGCCCCCTAACGTTGTTTTTAGATTTTGTATACATTAGGGGATCAACGTGCTACAAACCGATAATGTTTTCACTCCTCATTTTTCGTGTAGAAGTCTCAGTACATGTACCTATGTCTATAAAGATCCATTTGTCACACGTTTTGTGACCGGATGGCCAGCGTTAAATCATCCGCTAACAGTATTTTCCTACTTACTGTCGTACATCATCCCCTTTCTTCCGCGAGGGAAGAAAGTAAATTTTCGCAAAACTTTCATATTCGGACTTAGAAAGGTATTTGGAAATCGAGAAACGCTGTGACCCTTGTAATATTTTCAAATTCGCTCATGACAACTTGCAGATACATTCTGTTCGGTCTAAGTAATGAACTTGAACGTGTGCAGCGAAGATCGGCAAGATTTGTAAAGGGACGATACGATAATTATGTTAGAGTAACCAGTCTATTAAATGAATTGAAATGGGAATCATTGTCAGATCGCAGGTTGAAATTTAGACTTAATCTCTTAAACAAATTCCAAGGCAATATTTTCAGTGATGAAGTTAAAAATATTTTACGAACCCCAACTTACTATGGCAGACTGGACCATATTCATAAAATTAGAGAAATTGATTGCCGAACTGATAGATTCAAAATGTCCTTTTTCCCTCGCACAATTAGACATACGAATAAAGGTAAATATGTCCTATCGGAGAGAAGCAATGAATAGCATTGGTAGCTGCATGTTGGTATGAGTACATAAAGCTAACCCTACTAACAGAATGTTTTTGCATGTTTGCTTAGCAATTTGTATCTTTTTTTAAATAGTGTTGTTCTGACTACTATATTAATACTATTCCTTTTTAATTCATGATATGTAGTGCATGTTTGGTGAGATATCACCCCCTGCCACACATCCTGGTGGTGGCTTGCAGGGTATTATGTAGATGTAGATACATGATAAGTAAATATCGATTGGAGTTTATAAAGGGGTCACTAATGTTCAAAAAGGATCTTGGTACATAATAGCCTGCTGCCACTTTAGGTGTGTGGTAAGGGGTAAATTCACACCAAACATGCATAAGTATATATATTATGCTAGAAAAGAAATAATAACTGCATTCTATTCCAAACAAAACTATTAAAAAAATAACAAAGCAAGCGTTCAGAGTACTTAAAGCTAACCCTAGTTGGGCTAGCATAAAGTCGTAATAGTAGAATGTAATTACATATCAACACATATATATCCGACTTTTAATATCCCTAATTGTACAAGGAGTAGTAGACATTTTAAAACTATCGACTCTGTATGTATTTCCATCATTGTTGGATTATGGTGCAGAGCGAATATTAAAGAAAATCTTAAGAGAGTCAGGCCCCTATTAAAAGACTCCGTTGATTTAAGCCTAGGTTAAGAGAACAACTATATACGTTCTAGTTGTGTCTGTTTGTGTGTTATCAAAAGAAGAAGACAGGAAATCGCTTAGCAAATATTTAGATGCAATTCAAGAGTGGTGCGACAAATGACAGTTAGAGCTTAACCTTAAAAAGTGTGTAGCTATCAATTTTTAGAGGAGGAATAATTCGATAGAGCGTACCTATAAAATTAGTAACACGAAGATCGAAAACGTTGAAACCATAACTATATTTAGGTGTAACAATCACTAAGTATTTATCGTGGGGAAGACACATTAGGGAAATATGCGGCCGAGCGAAGAGAAAGCTAGGATTTATAAAAAGAGTACTAGGGAAATGTGATGAGAAGACAAAAGAGCGTAGTTACTTGTCACTAGTTAGGCCCCACCTTGAGTATGCAGCCAGTGTATGGGATCCTAATGAATTAGGTTTGATCAGAGAACTAGAAAGTGTGCAGCGTAGAGCAGCTAGGTTCGTTAAAAGATGTTACGATAGGTTGAGCAGCGTTTCAGAATTAATACAAGAATTAGGGTGGGAATCATTATCAGAGCGTAGGTTAAAGTACAGATTGAATCTATTAGAGAAATTTCAATCGGATAGCTTTACTGATGATGTTAGGCACATATTTAAAACACCAGCGTATTATGCTAGACTCGACCAGCCAAATTAGATTAGAGAGATAGATTGTCGTACCGATAGATTCAAAATGGCATTTTTCCCCCGTACTGTAAGAGAACAGAATAGGTAGCATAGGAAAGGGATAGGTAGGGGAAATATTTTAGAGTATTCTGTAGTGCTTGATGCATGTTTTAACCCCTCAAATACTATAGATACTAACAATCTAGTTGCATGAGGCACTTTAGTTGCTTGTTTGCATGTTAGTAGTGCATGCTTGGTGATCTTCACCCCCTGCCACACACCCTTGCGGTGGCTTGCAGGGTATCGTGTAGATGTAGATATAGTTGAAGTGAAGATGCATTGGGAAAACGACAAATAGTTTGTGATGAAAACACCTTAATTAATCGGAAGTGATAAGATCTCTGTCGAAGGAACGGCCGGCGTCATAATCAGTGAAGAGAATCACACCTTCGTTATTTGGGAGGGACCGTCTGTTTCGACGATAATCCCCGTTTCGCCTTCCATTTCATTTTAGGAATTAGCCCCCTTTTAGACCTCATTTTGAATGCACTGCCAGTACATTGAATCCTTTACGAAATTGTCTTTCATAACGGACAATCGCGTGTGCACCAAAAATCAGTGTGGAATCACCGGACCCGGTGGCGGCGGCGGGGTATATTTTCGGGGAGGATTTTCACTCTCCGGGGCATGGATGTTTGTGACGTCTACCCTGTCAAGTGGAAGAGAGGACTGAGTGCTAAATTCGCAGGTTAAATAAAGACAAATAAATGAATTAAATTGTAATCGAAGAGTGACATAGCAGAATTAAATTAGCGTAACTTGCCCATAAGATGTACTAAAATGTCAATTTTTTAAAATGGGAAACTCCCACATTCCCACAGAGGTGAACTAGAATGTTAGCGAAGTTGCTTCAGGACCGACAGATTTTAAGTTTGTTTCATTCCTCATTCAATCAGGGTTGCAAACGGCTGTAACTAAAATGGTTCCGATCATATCTTACCGGGCGAATGCAGGCAGTAGTAGGAAGGAACGGAGCAGTGGCGTCGGAATTATTTTCGCTAGGAGGGCTTTCTATATAAGAGGGGAGCAGTAATAGGAAGGAACGTAGATACATCTGGCTAGAAGTGGACACAGGAATGGTTCAAGGATCTGTTTTAGTCCATTATTATTCTCAATGTTCATTAACGACCTACCGATATTCTTAACTCACTCACAATATTTCCTTTATGCCGACGATTTCCAAATTTACCAACATTCAACACCAGAAAACCTAACACACACCACTGGTAGTCTAAATGCTGATATTGTACATACATATCAACGCATTGGCTGAGAACAATGGTATGTAACTGAATGAAAATAAAACAAAGGCCATCATCTTCGGCAGTAGGAACCTTTCCTATAGGATAAATTTCAAAAGTATAATTTCCCTACAAACACAGTCAAAAATAAAGTACTCCTCTACGAAGAACAAATAAAACATTTAGGGGTAATTGTGGACAGAAACCTAAGTTGGAATGACCATTGCCTAAATATTAGGAGTGAAAGCTACAAAACTCTTCATCACCCATACAAATCCAAAAAAACAAATGCCCACAAACATACGAAAATCAATCGTTAATGCTATTATATTCCCACATTTTGGCTACTGTTGCGTTGTACTAAATACTATAAATGAAGAAACTAATACTAAGCTTCAGATAGCGATAAATGCCTCTTTAAGATTTGTATTGGATTTACAACGATGGGATCATGTTACGGATTCATACAGAAAATTAAAACGGCTCAAAGTATGAGAAAGACGGCTTTATTTATTTATTCTTTCCGCTTCAAAATTTTCAAATCAAGCTGTCCGCCGTACATCTTCAACTCCTTCGCTTTCAAAAAGGACATCCTTAACCGTTCAACAAGATCCTATCATTTTCACCTACGGATCACCCAGCACTAAACTGAAATGTATCATAAATCCTTCATAACTTCAGTATCAAGAAACTTGAATTCACTTCCAGTTGATTTTAAAACATGCTAATCTGTACCTTTTTCAAAATAAAATTACTTAATTATATACTCATGAAAAATATCAAACTTAATAATGTAGCTAGTTCAATTAAAATTATCATGCAAAAACATAATATATCCTGAATATATTTTTTGTGTATCATTTATTATTTTGTATCATTTGTTAAATCTTCCTGTTATAACTCCATTTCAGCCTTAAAGGTTGGTAACATTGTTACCATTTTTGTAAAGTTGGATTCTTCGATGGACGACAGTATTGATGTATTTACGATTGCGTATAATAGCTTTGCGGCTCTTATATAAAATTTAAGCAATAGATAGGATAGTCCATAATCCAAGTTGGATTTCGACCTAAAAATACATGTTAAAATTTCTTAATACTATGCATTTGATTAATCTCACACCCGTGAATTTCCACGGGAACTTCCGCTAGTCTAAACACGAGGGGAGATTTTTTTCAATCTCAGATAGGACATAAATAAAAGACAGTGAGTATTAAAATGTGCTCATATTACTAAAAGTTTGCATATTTATGGCTACTTTTCGACGTATTTAACTTGAGGATTGAGGCATTTGTCGCACCTGTGGACAAGCTTTACAATACTCTCTTCATAAAACGTTGCCGCCAATGAATAACATTGATGTTTGTCGTTGTCTTGTAGCTACTCGTTGGTTTGGCAATGCTGCCCTTCTAGCCACTTCTTCAGTTTATGGAAAAGATGGACGTCACTCGGCGCTAGGTCGGGAAAATATCACATTGGAATCACTCAAGGAGCCGTTGGGTTGCACAGGCACTGTGAGGACGGACGTTGTCATGGATCAAACGATTCGGGAAGTCAGCATGCTTCTTCGTTTGTTTTGAATGGCATTCCGGAAACGTCGTAACGTTTCACAATGAACAGCGGCATTATTCTTTGTTCCCGGCTGCATGAACTTCACAAGCAACACACTTTTTGCACCCAAAACACGGTAGCCATAACCTTTCGATGGTTGAAGGTTTGTTTCAACAGGATGTCGATCGATACGGGAAATACGGGAGGTACGGGAAATATACGGGAAATTAACATTACCCTGGAAAATACAGGAAATATACGGGAAAACCGCATAGTGTCCGGGAAATTTCAAGAAATGCTCTGTAATGAACAGATCCAGAAGATCCCCATATTTTCGGTTGGTGGGACCTTAGCAGTGCGGGAGTCGCAGTGTTTAGCCCATTTCGTAACCCACTGAGCGCAAGGTTGTCATTTCAGCGCACGTGAGGCTGACTCGGCACACATTCTCCGCCTACTGCGCTACTAAAAAAGTGGCATGGTCCCTCTAACCTATATCCTAAAACGGTACGCTTGAGGAAGAAGGGGGTGTTGGAGCATGGGGGAAGGGGAAGTGAAGTCGGGCGGAAAAGAGGCGATTGATGGAGTGTCTGATTTACTGACGGGTTGTTTCTTGAGTCTTTGTTTAGGTTTTCGCTCTCAGGGTGCCTAGTAATAGTCTAGTAATAACCTGTGAAATATTTCAAATTGATTCAGGACGCCTGGGAAGATATGATTCATGCAATTGAGTCAGATGTACATTTTGAATCCAAATGTTGCGTACTTTAGTGATCACAGATATAATGAATTTCAGTCTCATGATATCGTCCGTAGTGAGTTCCTGTGCTCAGGTCAAGCTCATTCATAAACCCTAACTATTAAACTTTAAAAATGTTTCTTTTCGTCCCTGTCATAAAAAAATTATACCATCGAATGGAGCAGATGTGATGTACATGTATGCAATTGTAATTCTTGCATGGTCCGGGCTAAGTTATAAATTAACCTTGGTTGAAGAAATTGAGACCCTTGCAACATGCACATACCGTAGACACGCTCCTTGGGGAGAAGAACGGCTTCTTATCTCCATCGTCACTAGACGTCGGAGATAGGAAGGCATGCTTGGTGATATTCACCCCCTGCCACTCATCCTCGTGGTGGCTTGCAGGCTACTGCGATGATGTAGACGACAACTTGAATTAAGACCAGTTTTGGTCAAGGAAATGTTTACAAATTGGCTCTTGGAACATTAGGTAAGACGCTGTAAGGAGATTCCTTGGGAGAAAATGTGTCAATTTACGTCTTTTCTTTATTTGTCACTTTTCCTGATGACGCAGGAATTCGCAGAGAACATTAAGGTGGTTCAGGTATTGAATCCCCGCGTCAAATTCCCGTGAATGAGGTACTTGTTATTCAATGTATAAATGCCGATCCAGAAAAACACCTATATGCAAATTCATCTATAGTGTGATAACGCATAGCACACAATAAGTATAAGAGTATGCTAATATATTGCGGGTTGTAGTTGCATTCTGGTTTTGACAAGCTCTTTTAATTCATTTCGACCTCGGAACATGGCTGACGGGTTGTTGCCTCTTTTAATTTCCAAAGTGAAAACACATGCTCATTCTTGCTATTACGTATTCTAAAATTGGTTAAATATGTTATTCCTCACTATTAAGCTATTCCCTTGCAAATGCAACTATTTGTTTTGAAATTTATTGATATTTTTGAAAACTTTTGGGCAACAATGACCCTACTACTAATGCTACCATTTGGAAGCACCGGTATTAATTACACCCTGTCAATAACCAATGAAATATTTGAATTACATAAAAAATATAGGAAGGACCTTGGTAAGGTATATTCCTAAATTAAGAGTAATAAAATTGGGCACGGAAGCTCGTTGCATCACAAGTACCGTTTCCAATGTTAACAACATACTGTAGCGCCACTTTCATGTAACTAAGGCTTTTCTGCTTTTTTTCGAGCAAACATTTGTTAACATCAATTAAAAAAGTGTGGTAAGGGCAGCATTTAAAAAAAAATGCTGAATTCTATATGAAATTGCGCTTCTTATTTTGGTTTTTCGTCAAATCGACATTTTTCTTTACGTCAATAATCTGCAAATTCTATTGCAACAGCCATGCTCTGCCGTATAACCACGTATAAAATTGCTGATGTTCAAAGTCTTTGTTCTTCAAATATGTGATGGAAAGGCCTCATTATTTTATTGCCAATCGATAGAAGGGCCAAAAAATGATGTGTCCTGAAATTCTCACAAAAATGACTTCTACTTCGTTATTTGGTGGAGGCTCCTCAACAATATGAGTGCATCCTTAATGATTTCCTGAATTGCAGTCAGCCACAGCCGCCAACCCTAGCGATGTTTGCGAGGATTCAGTGCAGATGTTGATGGCTGGCGATTCTTTCACCGAACGCCAAAAGTCGTCTCGTGCGAAGGCCCTCTCATGCATGAGTTACGAAATTCGAGTGTAAAAAAATTTTTTTAATGGAGTTTCTACGTGTAATTGATCATAATATTGAAGTAATATAGTCATAAATAAAAATATTTGCCATTTAATGGCTAAATTTTGACGTCCTCATATGAGCACATTATGCTTGAATCAGGTCATCGTAATTTAATAGGATGTCAATATTAATCGGATATTTTTGGTAGAAAAAAATGTTCAGAGCCACTTTGAGTATTATTATATCTTTAATTGTTTAGTTAACATTCATGGAAAGATACTTTGCAGGTGTTTGTAACTACATTTTGTTAATACATATTTATATAGGACATCACGTTCAAGATTTGCAACATCTTGAATGATTTGCAAAAATGCAAGGAAAATAACATAAAAATTACAAGCAAACATTTACAGCAAATTTACAAACAAATCACATTTCCAAATAAACATTATTTTTAAATGTGAATTCTAAATTTACAATTTTTATTATATGTTTAACACTTAAAACAATATATATTTTTGGGCCCTTGTCAAATGTACATTATGAGTGAAAACTTTCAAAACAATCTGGACAAAGCGGGACCAAACAAGTGCCGTACATTAGGGTGCGGCTTATTTTTCGAAAATCGGAAACGCTAAAAGTTCCACCCGTCAAAACATTCATTTTGATGAGAAAACGCGTTCATGAAATTTTTGTTGAGCTGCGATATTGTTAACACGAGCCGCATGGGGTCTGAAATACCCCACTCAAAAAATGGAAATATCGCATCACAATAACTGCTTCTAGAGTAAATATATGATTTTACGCCCCTTTTGAACTGAAATTTCATTAGTTTTTACCTATCATTAGCCGTTTAGGAGATGCAGGAGGGCGAAGCGAGCTCGAAACGCTAATTAGGGGGCGCCGGCGCGGACGAGTTTCTCCTTTCCGAAGATCCCCCCCTGTAAGCGGCCCACGACGACACCGCAACTGCTACGTTGTCTCGTGGTAAATGCATAGTTCTGGAGCACTCATTCACTGGTTATGGCGACGGGCATGGTGTTTTAGTAATTATTTCAATTTATTATTAACTCGGTCATAAAAATTTGCCAAATCTGTCATAAGAAATCTGTATAGCTTACAAAATTAAATAGGCAAAATGAAGGACAGTACACTAATAAAAAAGTAAAATACAAGGAGTTTCAGATACCAATACCGAACTCATCTGGCACCCTTCTTCTATGTTCTTGAACAACAAGTAACAATTCCTGGTATTTATTTTCGTCTTTGGTCAAAGTTCTGCAAAATCTTTCAACAATTTAACTCCTCTCTCGGCATGGTCATTAACTACTTGCAGTGACTTGACTACTCTCTCACCATGGAGGTAACTTGAATTCCTCACCCAACTGCTGACTGGTAGATTTAAAAAAATCGCAGTTAATACCCAAAATTTGAAAAAAAATTAGCATCACATAGGTACATTATTGCTTTTCCTCCATAGTAACCAGGCGTTAACCACCGCTATATTCAGCATGTGGTAAAATATTCTCATATACCACCTTGAGTTTCGTATATCGTTCCTGTATAATGCCACAAGGGAATCCATGAGATCTACCCCTCCCATATGCTTGTTATAAATTTCAATGCTCACAGGTCGGTTTACATCTACGAACTCTTTATTCTGTTTGCACCATCTTTTGGCTTTTCCCATTGGTTGAATGCCGGCATATGACGATATTGTATGCACTACGTTATTGTCAAACCACCGAGTCACAGTTATACCATCTGAAGAAGTAGCAATGGAAGAACTTCCTCTTCCGCCTTTCTTTAGGTCTTTTACATCTTTCGACTTTTTCACTGCTTCTTTTAATCTGTTTTCCCTGCATGTTCCAACGTACCATATGGCAATTTCTGTCAACTTTCGAACGAGGGGAAGACTAGAGAAAAATTGTCTGCATATACCTTCACATTTAGATGGTGAATATCATGGCATAACCTAAGAACAACATCACCCGTTGCACCACATTCAGAGGCCGGTTGCTCTGATGCCCCCTGGTGCAATTCAAAGCAGAAAACATATCCAGACACCCCAGCCCTTACCCACGTTCTGTATTCCCATTCCTTTGGTTTTTTGGGAGATAATATTTCAAGGAATAGCGCCCTTTAAAAGGAATCATCATCTCGTCTATTGATTGGAATTCTTCTGGATCGAGGGCATTATGGAATGATTTGCGAAGGAAGTCCAAAAATGGTCGGATTTTAATCAACTTGTCCCTGTTATATTCTGGTATCCTTGTAGAATCTGTGAAGTGCAGATATCTCCTTATCTCTTCATATCTGTTATTAGTCATGTTTTCAGCCACAAATGAAAGTTTCAAACCAGTGTCTGAAGACCAATAGTGTCTAACTCTGGGATATTTTACGTACGTTATGTCATGTGTTTATTGAGAAAATAATTTAACTTTGTAATTCTTTCAACCTATTTACACTTTGTTTTCGAGGTTTCTGTAAATTGGTTAATTTACTTTGAAAGTTACGGTTTTTTCCGGTTCTTTTCCGAGCGTTGCTAAGGCCTTTTCCATTGTCGTTCCCGAAATCGTGGTTGCTTATACAGTTCGTCGTATGCCGTGAACTGCATTGTGATTTTCACGAGGATAATGGAATATGTTAAAGGAATAGTTCGCAGCTATTTCGTGAGGCGTGGTCGGCCATTTTTTCCTGCTCATGAATTCGTGCTGACTGCTAGCGCTACTCATAGATTTATTAAGGTTCCATTCCATAAAATGAGAATTGTTTAAATTTGTATTTTAACGGGTTAGTGCAATTGCACCGACCTGAGACAAGAAGGGCAAATATGGAACTCATTTCTTCTTTTGCAAACCAATTAATAGTTTTTTTAGTTATTAAGTTCAAGTCTAATTTTTTTGGATGTCGTTTGTATTTTCTTGTTGCACTCATTTCTGCGCTTCACCGCGTTGCTACCTTCATTTTATTTAATTTGTCGCATTTGATGTCACAACCCTTCAATTGATATTCTTACATTTAAGAAAAGTGCATGTCCAAATTTGAGTGAATTTCGATGTTCGATATCATTCTTAATTAACCTCATCAGGAGGTTCTCAATATCAAAATGCATTTGGCCAATAGTTGTCACATATATATTATTGTTATATTGTCAATTCATGATTTATTATATTAATACCCACACTTTGGTTGTAAATGAGTTAACATGAAAAATTATTATTTATGTCTAGTGAAATTCTTTTTATAACTCTAACTCTCGTAATTTTGAAGAGTTGACACACATTCTTAAGCTGAAGTACCAACATTTGATTTTCAGCTCCGACAGCATTGGATCTCTGTCTCCGATCTCAGTTGTCCTCCAGATCAGAAGAGAGGCCATCCTGTCGTCACACCGTCAGCAAAGGGACAACAGTGAAGGTGACCTCATCCGGTAGCCATGGCGACCAGTGTTGTAAACGACGTTTTCGGCAAAGAAGAACATCTTTTCTCCGGCGTAATCACTGGGCCCTTTGAGCAATACAAGGACCTGCTGAACTCCTTGGGAGACGTGGATGTGAGGGGAGTGAAGCAGAGAACCCTCCTTTACGTTGCGGTGGGGTTTGGGAAGGTTGATTGGGTGGAGGGATTGCTGGAAAAGGGTGCTAACCCTGGACTGAGGGACGTAGAAGGGGTTAGCGTGGTTGAGCTGGCCAAGGGTATGGGGGAGAAGTACCCTGAGAACGAAGACCGCCTGTCAATTAGCAAATCGGTTCGTCTGGTGATGGTAGGAAGGGACAGTGTAGCACAAGGAGGCTGTAATACTACATCTACAAGTCAGGATGCAGGAATGGAGGCCACGGGACAGAACGCGATATCTGGTCTGTCACGGAAGATGGAATCAATGTGCGAGTCGATTAATGACGTCCAGAGTAGAATAGCGACAATTGATACACTGAGAGAAGAAATTACGACCAATCGCGATTTAATTAATGACGTCAAAACAGAAATGGCGACTATTAATACACATGCGATGCAAGAAATATCAACCATTCGCAATTCTATTGATGACGTCAAAACAGGAATGGCAACAGTCGGTACCCAAAGGGAAGAAATTGAAGCCATCCGCATTTCCGTTGATGACGTCAAAACAGGAATTACGACTATTAATACCCAGTTGCAAGAAATGTCGACCATTCGCAATTCTATTGATGACGTCAAAGCTGGATTGGCAGCCCGTGATGTGCTTTTGTCGGCACTCGAGTCCTCCGTGACGTCACTGGCGAATAGGGAGAGGCCTGTAGGAATGACACCTGAGAGTTCGACTGTCGATGAGGAAGTATTGCCGTCGCCTCCTCGAACGGAAGGAGACATAAGGAGAGAATGCGTGGAGGCGATGATGTGTAAGACTCGCATCTTGAACAGTGATGAAGGGAAAGTGACAAAGGCGAGGGGATGGTACGAGAAACTGTATTCTAAATGGGATGAGACGGCTTGCCTGTTTAAATTCCTCAAAAGCCATGACGAAGTGTCTGTTGAGATCGATTTCGACTCAAGTACTATCGGAGGAATGATATCGAGATTAACAGACCACGACGGAGTGGAGAGGAAAGGCAGTCGTTATTACTCTTTCGCCGACTTCGAAGAGAAGAAGGTTTACCTGGGAGGAGGATGGGAAGATGAGAACTGGACCATTGGTCGTTTAGCACGTGCACTGGCGCAGATGTCAGTGTGTCTGGCTTTCAACAACGGAGGGAGGCCGTACGCGGCGGGAGATGACGTCACGGAGCGACGGATGAAGAACGCGTTAGAGGAGGCGGAGGAGAAATACAGGAGTGGAGGGGGATTAGATTGGTTTATTTATAATGCATTACGAAAGGACACTCAGCGCGAGAAGGAAGTGTATTTAACATCAGCTGTTCCTTCCATTATCGCCTGTTATGGATCGACGGATGGAACGTCTCTATTGCAGCGACTATTTCCTTCTCTGCTGGAGTTGTTCCGTGACAGCGTGATGCCGGCTCTCCTCGCCGAGTCACAGGTATGCATTTCCATGACAACGCCACTCGAATATGCATCTGTCGCCTATTAATTTAAACATCGCTTCCATTGTTTAATTTAAATTATGGTTTAATTATTATATTTTCACTTTGTGGCAAGTAGAGTAAAATAGTGACTTCTAGTTCAGTAAAAAAGGGCCAAAAAAGTAGAGTAAAATAGGGGCTTCTGGAACAGTTTATCTATAAGTACGCTTCTTTATGGGAGCCAACACAAAGGGAGTGTGGCAGGGGTCAATATCATGAAACATGAGCAAATTACATGTCACTAAGTTCTTTAATGCTAAAAGTACATTATTAGATCGCGTTCATACTCCGGGGTTTTCGAGAATTGATGTGTTGCCTACCGTAATTTAAACTGGGCCGGTTTCTGATAAATCTAATGGATGTCAAGAACTTACCCAAGAATTCTTTCTTTTAGTATATATTGTTGGTGAAAGATTATTGCCGTGGAATATGAGGCCATGTTAACTTGAGTGCAGTCAATTTGAAACCCTTAGCAGCCTTAGATGCAGCAACAATACCCTTACAATAGAAGCAGTAGAAATTGCTTTAAGCAGTTACGTTTAAAAATGAATTTTTTACTCTGTGGGCATTGGTTTCTTTATCGGAGATTTATATAACCGTTTAATGTGATATTGCGCTCTCATGATATGTCACCGACTGTGCATGTCCACACCGTATGGCCTATTGTTGTTCATACCTGCTGTTTTATTTCATCTTACATTCCTTATCATTTGCTGCCAAGTTTTATGTGAAACGTTTCTATAACAATACCAGTGACAACACTCATGCACAGTCATTTGCTTAATGTGTCCTCAATATATACAAATAAGATTTTTTTCTGTTCCTTGTAGAATTATTATTCATTTTCATTCGTTATTTGCAGGTGTGACCTCTATCATCCTCACTGAAGCAGCGTTTGATGACATCGGCAGGTTTACACTTTTAAAGGCAGGAGACATTGTGTTGAACAGTCATGTTGAGTGTAGTTAATGGACTGCTATCCTGATTCTGCGTGGATGAATGATTTTCTTATCCATCTGTGACCGCCATGATTTTATTGTTTCTTGTTAAATGAGATTTATAATACTGCATTCTTCTGTTATGGAAAGAATATATTTTTCCCTTAGCCTTAATTTTTATTTTATTATTTTTTATTCTTTTAATTAGCATTTTAAATGTTGTATACTATATTTCTTAATTTTGAATCAATTCCTAATTGCTTCTAACTTTTTGGGGGTGCATTTATTATTGGCTATTTCCTGGGCAATTTTCAAGTTACTATCTGGTGTCATTATAAGAGAGTAAAAATTAAATCTTTTAGCACTTTTCCAAAATCATTTTCAAAGCGAGTCTTTATT